>OU015501.1:25137001-25481222 GCA_907164885.2 Dolomedes plantarius | reverse complement strand
TCGAGCACTGTTTGAAGAGAATTCATAACTCCACCGTAGGTATAAAAGCAACACATTTAGATTCAATAAAAACTCAGCATCCCTTCCCCATTCCTCAATTTTAAAGGTCAAAATTTAACGAATTGTATTTAAATGAGTAAATAACACAGGCAATAAAACACACAATTTCTGTCAATTAAATGTACAAGTAGTAGAATACAGAGGCTGTTCGCACATTTTTTAGACGATTTTGGTAAGCGGTAATAAAAAAGCGTTTGCTGCAAAAGAAATAATTGCAATTGTACTATGTTTTTAAAAGTCTAAATTATTGTCTGCGGCTTGAAAGTTTTGTATTTATTCAAAAAGTCGTTTTTAACAAAGCAGTGTTTCGAAGGCTACATTTATGCTCTTTCCAAAGATAAATATGCATACTCAGTTATCCAAAAACGATGTGAGAGTCATGGTTTTGTGATATCTAAAGCGTCGATAGGTAATATCGTCAACAAGAAAGGAAAAAAAAAACGTCAAATTGGAGCCTCAAGTGGGATAAAAATTCCAAACAAGCATCCAAGGAAAAAACGTATATCTTCGATTATTGCAAAGGTACGTTGTTTAATGTTAAAAGAAAATCCCCCTAGTCAAAGGACAGTTGCAAAATCATTAAAATGCTCGTTGTCCACTGTAAACAAAATGATAAACGTTGATTTAAATCTTAAGAAAGCGAAAAAACGCAATGTGTATCGTCTTCTTCCAAATCATATCGCTGAACGCAGGACACGCTGCAGAATTCTATATGAGAAACACTTATCCAAAGAAAAATGGAAAACAATTGTCACAATAGATGAATCATGGTTGTATTTAAATGATTGCAACAAAAAAAGAGGCATTTATTATCAGAAAAGGGGAGAAAAAAATTTAAGTACATGGTTCAAAGAATCGAAAGAAATTTTTTCTAAGGGATTCATGATTGTTGCTGGTTTTTCTTATAATGGCAAATTAAAAATAAAGAGAGGGGAAAAAAATGTCAAGATTAACTCCAAATACTATCAGGAACATATGTTATTGCCAATTTTTCTGAATGAAATACCATCGCTTTACCCACAGTGCCATCAATCTGTGAGACTCCATAAGGACAAAGCTAGCAGTCACACATCAAAATCCACTGTAAATTTCCTAAAAGAAATGGAACAAAAAACTGGTAGCAAGGCCATACCCTTCACTGATATCCCTACTAAATCTCCCGATGTATCACCTATGGATTTTTGTGCTTTCGGACTTTTAAAATCTGCATTATCCAAACGTCGTCCCAAAACCCTTACAGGACTCTGGAAAGCTGTTCAGGAGGAACAGGATAGAATACCTCTTCTGACACTTCAAAAGGCATTATTATCCAAGAAATTGCGGTGTCGAAAGATAGTTCAGAATAAGGGATGTCAAATAGAACATTTAAAACACAAGAATTTTATGTAATTTAGCTTTGTGAATACAATATACATCGTTCAAAAAATGTGTGAACAGCCTCTGTATATGCGAAAATAGGATGAACATATTCGAAAATCGACCATAGGACAGAATGATATCTTTGCGGCCTTCAAATTCATGTAAAACTCTGCAAACTTCCTCCGTGACCACACTTTTTAAATTCGGGGATTCCGGAAAACTCCAGGGAAATTTGGGTAACCTGGGTGCCTGAAACTGGTAAAATACCGTTCTACAGTAATTTATTAATACACCCATTCCCTTTTCCCCCCAAAAGACATCCTCTAATTGACACTTGCGACGCCTCCGCATAGTGAGAGAAAAATTACGACCGGACACTTACCGCAAGAGGCTTCAAAATGGATGTTTTTATGAAAAAGTGATAAAATTTGTATTTTACTTTTAAATTTCTTTTATAGTACATTTAAATAATAATATATATATTTTGAAAACAAAATATTAAAAATATGGTATTTTTGCAGAAAACTTACACATTCTAAGTATTACTAATGTGTAGATGTCATTATAGAACAACTGATTTTGTAGAATTTCACGACTTTCATCATATTAATTTTGCAGTAGCATATTCTTATAATACACAATGGTCTTGTTTGTTGTTTCAGTAGAAAACCAAAGGCAATAGCGCGACGTAACATAAAACTCTCACATTTGAAGCCCTTTGCGGTTCTTGAAAATATTTTAGTAAAGAAATAAAATTTTATATTCTTCATTCTAATTTTAGAAGGAAACTTTTGCCGGCTATGGCAAATCTCTATGTCAAAAAAAGTTTTTTCGTTCTACTTTATTGAACATGCCCCGAGTCGTTGAGGTGAAGGGCCACCGCTTAAGACTTTACGACCTTGGAAAAAAGTTTCTTTGCTGGTCTTGGCTCTCAATGTCTTGGATATACCACTAAGTTTATACTGTTGTAATACAGTGTGTGTTGCATCGATGGTGACTGACACGAAGACACACTGACTTACACTTCCTACGAGAACACATAATAGATTCTTCAGCCACGGGTCTTTGAGGGTGCATTATGGGTAGCAGAGTAATTGAGATACGATCCCCCTAAATCCATCCGGAATAACACCGGTGTCGGCAGAGACTTCTCGAGCACTGTTTGAAGAGAATTCATAACTCCACCGTAGGTATAAAAGCAACACATTTAGATTCAATAAAAACTCAGCATCCCTTCCCCATTCCTCAATTTTAAAGGTCAAAATTTAACGAATTGTATTTAAATGAGTAAATAACACAGGCAATAAAACACACAATTTCTGTCAATTAAATGTACAAGTAGTAGAATACAGAGGCTGTTCGCACATTTTTTAGACGATTTTGGTAAGCGGTAATAAAAAAGCGTTTGCTGCAAAAGAAATAATTGCAATTGTACTATGTTTTTAAAAGTCTAAATTATTGTCTGCGGCTTGAAAGTTTTGTATTTATTCAAAAAGTCGTTTTTAACAAAGCAGTGTTTCGAAGGCTACATTTATGCTCTTTCCAAAGATAAATATGCATACTCAGTTATCCAAAAACGATGTGAGAGTCATGGTTTTGTGATATCTAAAGCGTCGATAGGTAATATCGTCAACAAGAAAGGAAAAAAAAACGTCAAATTGGAGCCTCAAGTGGGATAAAAATTCCAAACAAGCATCCAAGGAAAAAACGTATATCTTCGATTATTGCAAAGGTACGTTGTTTAATGTTAAAAGAAAATCCCCCTAGTCAAAGGACAGTTGCAAAATCATTAAAATGCTCGTTGTCCACTGTAAACAAAATGATAAACGTTGATTTAAATCTTAAGAAAGCGAAAAAACGCAATGTGTATCGTCTTCTTCCAAATCATATCGCTGAACGCAGGACACGCTGCAGAATTCTATATGAGAAACACTTATCCAAAGAAAAATGGAAAACAATTGTCACAATAGATGAATCATGGTTGTATTTAAATGATTGCAACAAAAAAAGAGGCATTTATTATCAGAAAAGGGGAGAAAAAAATTTAAGTACATGGTTCAAAGAATCGAAAGAAATTTTTTCTAAGGGATTCATGATTGTTGCTGGTTTTTCTTATAATGGCAAATTAAAAATAAAGAGAGGGGAAAAAAATGTCAAGATTAACTCCAAATACTATCAGGAACATATGTTATTGCCAATTTTTCTGAATGAAATACCATCGCTTTACCCACAGTGCCATCAATCTGTGAGACTCCATAAGGACAAAGCTAGCAGTCACACATCAAAATCCACTGTAAATTTCCTAAAAGAAATGGAACAAAAAACTGGTAGCAAGGCCATACCCTTCACTGATATCCCTACTAAATCTCCCGATGTATCACCTATGGATTTTTGTGCTTTCGGACTTTTAAAATCTGCATTATCCAAACGTCGTCCCAAAACCCTTACAGGACTCTGGAAAGCTGTTCAGGAGGAACAGGATAGAATACCTCTTCTGACACTTCAAAAGGCATTATTATCCAAGAAATTGCGGTGTCGAAAGATAGTTCAGAATAAGGGATGTCAAATAGAACATTTAAAACACAAGAATTTTATGTAATTTAGCTTTGTGAATACAATATACATCGTTCAAAAAATGTGTGAACAGCCTCTGTATATGCGAAAATAGGATGAACATATTCGAAAATCGACCATAGGACAGAATGATATCTTTGCGGCCTTCAAATTCATGTAAAACTCTGCAAACTTCCTCCGTGACCACACTTTTTAAATTCGGGGATTCCGGAAAACTCCAGGGAAATTTGGGTAACCTGGGTGCCTGAAACTGGTAAAATACCGTTCTACAGTAATTTATTAATACACCCATTCCCTTTTCCCCCCAAAAGACATCCTCTAATTGACACTTGCGACGCCTCCGCATAGTGAGAGAAAAATTACGACCGGACACTTACCGCAAGAGGCTTCAAAATGGATGTTTTTATGGAAAAGTGATAAAATTTGTATTTTACTTTTAAATTTCTTTTATAGTACATTTAAATAATAATATATATATTTTGAAAACAAAATATTAAAAATATGGTATTTTTGCAGAAAACTTACACATTCTAAGTATTACTAATGTGTAGATGTCATTATAGAACAACTGATTTTGTAGAATTTCACGACTTTCATCATATTAATTTTGCAGTAGCATATTCTTATAATACACAATGGTCTTGTTTGTTGTTTCAGTAGAAAACCAAAGGCAATAGCGCGACGTAACATAAAACTCTCACATTTGAAGCCCTTTGCGGTTCTTGAAAATATTTTAGTAAAGAAATAAAATTTTATATTCTTCATTCTAATTTTAGAAGGAAACTTTTGCCGGCTATGGCAAATCTCTATGTCAAAAAAAGGTTTTTTCGTTCTACTTTATTGAACATGCCCCGAGTCGTTGAGGTGAAGGGCCACCGCTTAAGACTTTACGACCTTGGAAAAAAGTTTCTTTGCTGGTCTTGGCTCTCAATGTCTTGGATATACCACTAAGTTTATACTGTTGTAATACAGTGTGTGTTGCATCGATGGTGACTGACACGAAGACACACTGACTTACACTTCCTACGAGAACACATAATAGATTCTTCAGCCACGGGTCTTTGAGGGTGCATTATGGGTAGCAGAGTAATTGAGATACGATCCCCCTAAATCCATCCGGAATAACACCGGTGTCGGCAGAGACTTCTCGAGCACTGTTTGAAGAGAATTCATAACTCCACCGTAGGTATAAAAGCAACACATTTAGATTCAATAAAAACTCAGCATCCCTTCCCCATTCCTCAATTTTAAAGGTCAAAATTTAACGAATTGTATTTAAATGAGTAAATAACACAGGCAATAAAACACACAATTTCTGTCAATTAAATGTACAAGTAGTAGAATACAGAGGCTGTTCGCACATTTTTTAGACGATTTTGGTAAGCGGTAATAAAAAAGCGTTTGCTGCAAAAGAAATAATTGCAATTGTACTATGTTTTTAAAAGTCTAAATTATTGTCTGCGGCTTGAAAGTTTTGTATTTATTCAAAAAGTCGTTTTTAACAAAGCAGTGTTTCGAAGGCTACATTTATGCTCTTTCCAAAGATAAATATGCATACTCAGTTATCCAAAAACGATGTGAGAGTCATGGTTTTGTGATATCTAAAGCGTCGATAGGTAATATCGTCAACAAGAAAGGAAAAAAAAAACGTCAAATTGGAGCCTCAAGTGGGATAAAAATTCCAAACAAGCATCCAAGGAAAAAACGTATATCTTCGATTATTGCAAAGGTACGTTGTTTAATGTTAAAAGAAAATCCCCCTAGTCAAAGGACAGTTGCAAAATCATTAAAATGCTCGTTGTCCACTGTAAACAAAATGATAAACGTTGATTTAAATCTTAAGAAAGCGAAAAAACGCAATGTGTATCGTCTTCTTCCAAATCATATCGCTGAACGCAGGACACGCTGCAGAATTCTATATGAGAAACACTTATCCAAAGAAAAATGGAAAACAATTGTCACAATAGATGAATCATGGTTGTATTTAAATGATTGCAACAAAAAAAGAGGCATTTATTATCAGAAAAGGGGAGAAAAAAATTTAAGTACATGGTTCAAAGAATCGAAAGAAATTTTTTCTAAGGGATTCATGATTGTTGCTGGTTTTTCTTATAATGGCAAATTAAAAATAAAGAGAGGGGAAAAAAATGTCAAGATTAACTCCAAATACTATCAGGAACATATGTTATTGCCAATTTTTCTGAATGAAATACCATCGCTTTACCCACAGTGCCATCAATCTGTGAGACTCCATAAGGACAAAGCTAGCAGTCACACATCAAAATCCACTGTAAATTTCCTAAAAGAAATGGAACAAAAAACTGGTAGCAAGGCCATACCCTTCACTGATATCCCTACTAAATCTCCCGATGTATCACCTATGGATTTTTGTGCTTTCGGACTTTTAAAATCTGCATTATCCAAACGTCGTCCCAAAACCCTTACAGGACTCTGGAAAGCTGTTCAGGAGGAACAGGATAGAATACCTCTTCTGACACTTCAAAAGGCATTATTATCCAAGAAATTGCGGTGTCGAAAGATAGTTCAGAATAAGGGATGTCAAATAGAACATTTAAAACACAAGAATTTTATGTAATTTAGCTTTGTGAATACAATATACATCGTTCAAAAAATGTGTGAACAGCCTCTGTATATGCGAAAATAGGATGAACATATTCGAAAATCGACCATAGGACAGAATGATATCTTTGCGGCCTTCAAATTCATGTAAAACTCTGCAAACTTCCTCCGTGACCACACTTTTTAAATTCGGGGATTCCGGAAAACTCCAGGGAAATTTGGGTAACCTGGGTGCCTGAAACTGGTAAAATACCGTTCTACAGTAATTTATTAATACACCCATTCCCTTTTCCCCCCAAAAGACATCCTCTAATTGACACTTGCGACGCCTCCGCATAGTGAGAGAAAAATTACGACCGGACACTTACCGCAAGAGGCTTCAAAATGGATGTTTTTATGGAAAAGTGATAAAATTTGTATTTTACTTTTAAATTTCTTTTAGTACATTTAAATAATAATATATATATTTTGAAAACAAAATATTAAAAATATGGTATTTTTGCAGAAAACTTACACATTCTAAGTATTACTAATGTGTAGATGTCATTATAGAACAACTGATTTTGTAGAATTTCACGACTTTCATCATATTAATTTTGCAGTAGCATATTCTTATAATACACAATGGTCTTGTTTGTTGTTTCAGTAGAAAACCAAAGGCAATAGCGCGACGTAACATAAAACTCTCACATTTGAAGCCCTTTGCGGTTCTTGAAAATATTTTAGTAAAGAAATAAAATTTTATATTCTTCATTCTAATTTTAGAAGGAAACTTTTGCCGGCTATGGCAAATCTCTATGTCAAAAAAAGTTTTTTCGTTCTACTTTATTGAACATGCCCCGAGTCGTTGAGGTGAAGGGCCACCGCTTAAGACTTTACGACCTTGGAAAAAAGTTTCTTTGCTGGTCTTGGCTCTCAATGTCTTGGATATACCACTAAGTTTATACTGTTGTAATACAGTGTGTGTTGCATCGATGGTGACTGACACGAAGACACACTGACTTACACTTCCTACGAGAACACATAATAGATTCTTCAGCCACGGGTCTTTGAGGGTGCATTATGGGTAGCAGAGTAATTGAGATACGATCCCCCTAAATCCATCCGGAATAACACCGGTGTCGGCAGAGACTTCTCGAGCACTGTTTGAAGAGAATTCATAACTCCACCGTAGGTATAAAAGCAACACATTTAGATTCAATAAAAACTCAGCATCCCTTCCCCATTCCTCAATTTTAAAGGTCAAAATTTAACGAATTGTATTTAAATGAGTAAATAACACAGGCAATAAAACACACAATTTCTGTCAATTAAATGTACAAGTAGTAGAATACAGAGGCTGTTCGCACATTTTTTAGACGATTTTGGTAAGCGGTAATAAAAAAGCGTTTGCTGCAAAAGAAATAATTGCAATTGTACTATGTTTTTAAAAGTCTAAATTATTGTCTGCGGCTTGAAAGTTTTGTATTTATTCAAAAAGTCGTTTTTAACAAAGCAGTGTTTCGAAGGCTACATTTATGCTCTTTCCAAAGATAAATATGCATACTCAGTTATCCAAAAACGATGTGAGAGTCATGGTTTTGTGATATCTAAAGCGTCGATAGGTAATATCGTCAACAAGAAAGGAAAAAAAAAACGTCAAATTGGAGCCTCAAGTGGGATAAAAATTCCAAACAAGCATCCAAGGAAAAAACGTATATCTTCGATTATTGCAAAGGTACGTTGTTTAATGTTAAAAGAAAATCCCCCTAGTCAAAGGACAGTTGCAAAATCATTAAAATGCTCGTTGTCCACTGTAAACAAAATGATAAACGTTGATTTAAATCTTAAGAAAGCGAAAAAACGCAATGTGTATCGTCTTCTTCCAAATCATATCGCTGAACGCAGGACACGCTGCAGAATTCTATATGAGAAACACTTATCCAAAGAAAAATGGAAAACAATTGTCACAATAGATGAATCATGGTTGTATTTAAATGATTGCAACAAAAAAAGAGGCATTTATTATCAGAAAAGGGGAGAAAAAAATTTAAGTACATGGTTCAAAGAATCGAAAGAAATTTTTTCTAAGGGATTCATGATTGTTGCTGGTTTTTCTTATAATGGCAAATTAAAAATAAAGAGAGGGGAAAAAAATGTCAAGATTAACTCCAAATACTATCAGGAACATATGTTATTGCCAATTTTTCTGAATGAAATACCATCGCTTTACCCACAGTGCCATCAATCTGTGAGACTCCATAAGGACAAAGCTAGCAGTCACACATCAAAATCCACTGTAAATTTCCTAAAAGAAATGGAACAAAAAACTGGTAGCAAGGCCATACCCTTCACTGATATCCCTACTAAATCTCCCGATGTATCACCTATGGATTTTTGTGCTTTCGGACTTTTAAAATCTGCATTATCCAAACGTCGTCCCAAAACCCTTACAGGACTCTGGAAAGCTGTTCAGGAGGAACAGGATAGAATACCTCTTCTGACACTTCAAAAGGCATTATTATCCAAGAAATTGCGGTGTCGAAAGATAGTTCAGAATAAGGGATGTCAAATAGAACATTTAAAACACAAGAATTTTATGTAATTTAGCTTTGTGAATACAATATACATCGTTCAAAAAATGTGTGAACAGCCTCTGTATATGCGAAAATAGGATGAACATATTCGAAAATCGACCATAGGACAGAATGATATCTTTGCGGCCTTCAAATTCATGTAAAACTCTGCAAACTTCCTCCGTGACCACACTTTTTAAATTCGGGGATTCCGGAAAACTCCAGGGAAATTTGGGTAACCTGGGTGCCTGAAACTGGTAAAATACCGTTCTACAGTAATTTATTAATACACCCATTCCCTTTTCCCCCCAAAAGACATCCTCTAATTGACACTTGCGACGCCTCCGCATAGTGAGAGAAAAATTACGACCGGACACTTACCGCAAGAGGCTTCAAAATGGATGTTTTTATGGAAAAGTGATAAAATTTGTATTTTACTTTTAAATTTCTTTTATAGTACATTTAAATAATAATATATATATTTTGAAAACAAAATATTAAAAATATGGTATTTTTGCAGAAAACTTACACATTCTAAGTATTACTAATGTGTAGATGTCATTATAGAACAACTGATTTTGTAGAATTTCACGACTTTCATCATATTAATTTTGCAGTAGCATATTCTTATAATACACAATGGTCTTGTTTGTTGTTTCAGTAGAAAACCAAAGGCAATAGCGCGACGTAACATAAAACTCTCACATTTGAAGCCCTTTGCGGTTCTTGAAAATATTTTAGTAAAGAAATAAAATTTTATATTCTTCATTCTAATTTTAGAAGGAAACTTTTGCCGGCTATGGCAAATCTCTATGTCAAAAAAAGTTTTTTCGTTCTACTTTATTGAACATGCCCCGAGTCGTTGAGGTGAAGGGCCACCGCTTAAGACTTTACGACCTTGGAAAAAAGTTTCTTTGCTGGTCTTGGCTCTCAATGTCTTGGATATACCACTAAGTTTATACTGTTGTAATACAGTGTGTGTTGCATCGATGGTGACTGACACGAAGACACACTGACTTACACTTCCTACGAGAACACATAATAGATTCTTCAGCCACGGGTCTTTGAGGGTGCATTATGGGTAGCAGAGTAATTGAGATACGATCCCCCTAAATCCATCCGGAATAACACCGGTGTCGGCAGAGACTTCTCGAGCACTGTTTGAAGAGAATTCATAACTCCACCGTAGGTATAAAAGCAACACATTTAGATTCAATAAAAACTCAGCATCCCTTCCCCATTCCTCAATTTTAAAGGTCAAAATTTAACGAATTGTATTTAAATGAGTAAATAACACAGGCAATAAAACACACAATTTCTGTCAATTAAATGTACAAGTAGTAGAATACAGAGGCTGTTCGCACATTTTTTAGACGATTTTGGTAAGCGGTAATAAAAAAGCGTTTGCTGCAAAAGAAATAATTGCAATTGTACTATGTTTTTAAAAGTCTAAATTATTGTCTGCGGCTTGAAAGTTTTGTATTTATTCAAAAAGTCGTTTTTAACAAAGCAGTGTTTCGAAGGCTACATTTATGCTCTTTCCAAAGATAAATATGCATACTCAGTTATCCAAAAACGATGTGAGAGTCATGGTTTTGTGATATCTAAAGCGTCGATAGGTAATATCGTCAACAAGAAAGGAAAAAAAAAACGTCAAATTGGAGCCTCAAGTGGGATAAAAATTCCAAACAAGCATCCAAGGAAAAAACGTATATCTTCGATTATTGCAAAGGTACGTTGTTTAATGTTAAAAGAAAATCCCCCTAGTCAAAGGACAGTTGCAAAATCATTAAAATGCTCGTTGTCCACTGTAAACAAAATGATAAACGTTGATTTAAATCTTAAGAAAGCGAAAAAACGCAATGTGTATCGTCTTCTTCCAAATCATATCGCTGAACGCAGGACACGCTGCAGAATTCTATATGAGAAACACTTATCCAAAGAAAAATGGAAAACAATTGTCACAATAGATGAATCATGGTTGTATTTAAATGATTGCAACAAAAAAAGAGGCATTTATTATCAGAAAAGGGGAGAAAAAAATTTAAGTACATGGTTCAAAGAATCGAAAGAAATTTTTTCTAAGGGATTCATGATTGTTGCTGGTTTTTCTTATAATGGCAAATTAAAAATAAAGAGAGGGGAAAAAAATGTCAAGATTAACTCCAAATACTATCAGGAACATATGTTATTGCCAATTTTTCTGAATGAAATACCATCGCTTTACCCACAGTGCCATCAATCTGTGAGACTCCATAAGGACAAAGCTAGCAGTCACACATCAAAATCCACTGTAAATTTCCTAAAAGAAATGGAACAAAAAACTGGTAGCAAGGCCATACCCTTCACTGATATCCCTACTAAATCTCCCGATGTATCACCTATGGATTTTTGTGCTTTCGGACTTTTAAAATCTGCATTATCCAAACGTCGTCCCAAAACCCTTACAGGACTCTGGAAAGCTGTTCAGGAGGAACAGGATAGAATACCTCTTCTGACACTTCAAAAGGCATTATTATCCAAGAAATTGCGGTGTCGAAAGATAGTTCAGAATAAGGGATGTCAAATAGAACATTTAAAACACAAGAATTTTATGTAATTTAGCTTTGTGAATACAATATACATCGTTCAAAAAATGTGTGAACAGCCTCTGTATATGCGAAAATAGGATGAACATATTCGAAAATCGACCATAGGACAGAATGATATCTTTGCGGCCTTCAAATTCATGTAAAACTCTGCAAACTTCCTCCGTGACCACACTTTTTAAATTCGGGGATTCCGGAAAACTCCAGGGAAATTTGGGTAACCTGGGTGCCTGAAACTGGTAAAATACCGTTCTACAGTAATTTATTAATACACCCATTCCCTTTTCCCCCCAAAAGACATCCTCTAATTGACACTTGCGACGCCTCCGCATAGTGAGAGAAAAATTACGACCGGACACTTACCGCAAGAGGCTTCAAAATGGATGTTTTTATGGAAAAGTGATAAAATTTGTATTTTACTTTTAAATTTCTTTTATAGTACATTTAAATAATAATATATATATTTTGAAAACAAAATATTAAAAATATGGTATTTTTGCAGAAAACTTACACATTCTAAGTATTACTAATGTGTAGATGTCATTATAGAACAACTGATTTTGTAGAATTTCACGACTTTCATCATATTAATTTTGCAGTAGCATATTCTTATAATACACAATGGTCTTGTTTGTTGTTTCAGTAGAAAACCAAAGGCAATAGCGCGACGTAACATAAAACTCTCACATTTGAAGCCCTTTGCGGTTCTTGAAAATATTTTAGTAAAGAAATAAAATTTTATATTCTTCATTCTAATTTTAGAAGGAAACTTTTGCCGGCTATGGCAAATCTCTATGTCAAAAAAAGTTTTTTCGTTCTACTTTATTGAACATGCCCCGAGTCGTTGAGGTGAAGGGCCACCGCTTAAGACTTTACGACCTTGGAAAAAAGTTTCTTTGCTGGTCTTGGCTCTCAATGTCTTGGATATACCACTAAGTTTATACTGTTGTAATACAGTGTGTGTTGCATCGATGGTGACTGACACGAAGACACACTGACTTACACTTCCTACGAGAACACATAATAGATTCTTCAGCCACGGGTCTTTGAGGGTGCATTATGGGTAGCAGAGTAATTGAGATACGATCCCCCTAAATCCATCCGGAATAACACCGGTGTCGGCAGAGACTTCTCGAGCACTGTTTGAAGAGAATTCATAACTCCACCGTAGGTATAAAAGCAACACATTTAGATTCAATAAAAACTCAGCATCCCTTCCCCATTCCTCAATTTTAAAGGTCAAAATTTAACGAATTGTATTTAAATGAGTAAATAACACAGGCAATAAAACACACAATTTCTGTCAATTAAATGTACAAGTAGTAGAATACAGAGGCTGTTCGCACATTTTTTAGACGATTTTGGTAAGCGGTAATAAAAAAGCGTTTGCTGCAAAAGAAATAATTGCAATTGTACTATGTTTTTAAAAGTCTAAATTATTGTCTGCGGCTTGAAAGTTTTGTATTTATTCAAAAAGTCGTTTTTAACAAAGCAGTGTTTCGAAGGCTACATTTATGCTCTTTCCAAAGATAAATATGCATACTCAGTTATCCAAAAACGATGTGAGAGTCATGGTTTTGTGATATCTAAAGCGTCGATAGGTAATATCGTCAACAAGAAAGGAAAAAAAAAACGTCAAATTGGAGCCTCAAGTGGGATAAAAATTCCAAACAAGCATCCAAGGAAAAAACGTATATCTTCGATTATTGCAAAGGTACGTTGTTTAATGTTAAAAGAAAATCCCCCTAGTCAAAGGACAGTTGCAAAATCATTAAAATGCTCGTTGTCCACTGTAAACAAAATGATAAACGTTGATTTAAATCTTAAGAAAGCGAAAAAACGCAATGTGTATCGTCTTCTTCCAAATCATATCGCTGAACGCAGGACACGCTGCAGAATTCTATATGAGAAACACTTATCCAAAGAAAAATGGAAAACAATTGTCACAATAGATGAATCATGGTTGTATTTAAATGATTGCAACAAAAAAAGAGGCATTTATTATCAGAAAAGGGGAGAAAAAAATTTAAGTACATGGTTCAAAGAATCGAAAGAAATTTTTTCTAAGGGATTCATGATTGTTGCTGGTTTTTCTTATAATGGCAAATTAAAAATAAAGAGAGGGGAAAAAATGTCAAGATTAACTCCAAATACTATCAGGAACATATGTTATTGCCAATTTTTCTGAATGAAATACCATCGCTTTACCCACAGTGCCATCAATCTGTGAGACTCCATAAGGACAAAGCTAGCAGTCACACATCAAAATCCACTGTAAATTTCCTAAAAGAAATGGAACAAAAAACTGGTAGCAAGGCCATACCCTTCACTGATATCCCTACTAAATCTCCCGATGTATCACCTATGGATTTTTGTGCTTTCGGACTTTTAAAATCTGCATTATCCAAACGTCGTCCCAAAACCCTTACAGGACTCTGGAAAGCTGTTCAGGAGGAACAGGATAGAATACCTCTTCTGACACTTCAAAAGGCATTATTATCCAAGAAATTGCGGTGTCGAAAGATAGTTCAGAATAAGGGATGTCAAATAGAACATTTAAAACACAAGAATTTTATGTAATTTAGCTTTGTGAATACAATATACATCGTTCAAAAAATGTGTGAACAGCCTCTGTATATGCGAAAATAGGATGAACATATTCGAAAATCGACCATAGGACAGAATGATATCTTTGCGGCCTTCAAATTCATGTAAAACTCTGCAAACTTCCTCCGTGACCACACTTTTTAAATTCGGGGATTCCGGAAAACTCCAGGGAAATTTGGGTAACCTGGGTGCCTGAAACTGGTAAAATACCGTTCTACAGTAATTTATTAATACACCCATTCCCTTTTCCCCCCAAAAGACATCCTCTAATTGACACTTGCGACGCCTCCGCATAGTGAGAGAAAAATTACGACCGGACACTTACCGCAAGAGGCTTCAAAATGGATGTTTTTATGAAAAAGTGATAAAATTTGTATTTTACTTTTAAATTTCTTTTATAGTACATTTAAATAATAATATATATATTTTGAAAACAAAATATTAAAAATATGGTATTTTTGCAGAAAACTTACACATTCTAAGTATTACTAATGTGTAGATGTCATTATAGAACAACTGATTTTGTAGAATTTCACGACTTTCATCATATTAATTTTGCAGTAGCATATTCTTATAATACACAATGGTCTTGTTTGTTGTTTCAGTAGAAAACCAAAGGCAATAGCGCGACGTAACATAAAACTCTCACATTTGAAGCCCTTTGCGGTTCTTGAAAATATTTTAGTAAAGAAATAAAATTTTATATTCTTCATTCTAATTTTAGAAGGAAACTTTTGCCGGCTATGGCAAATCTCTATGTCAAAAAAAGTTTTTTCGTTCTACTTTATTGAACATGCCCCGAGTCGTTGAGGTGAAGGGCCACCGCTTAAGACTTTACGACCTTGGAAAAAAGTTTCTTTGCTGGTCTTGGCTCTCAATGTCTTGGATATACCACTAAGTTTATACTGTTGTAATACAGTGTGTGTTGCATCGATGGTGACTGACACGAAGACACACTGACTTACACTTCCTACGAGAACACATAATAGATTCTTCAGCCACGGGTCTTTGAGGGTGCATTATGGGTAGCAGAGTAATTGAGATACGATCCCCCTAAATCCATCCGGAATAACACCGGTGTCGGCAGAGACTTCTCGAGCACTGTTTGAAGAGAATTCATAACTCCACCGTAGGTATAAAAGCAACACATTTAGATTCAATAAAAACTCAGCATCCCTTCCCCATTCCTCAATTTTAAAGGTCAAAATTTAACGAATTGTATTTAAATGAGTAAATAACACAGGCAATAAAACACACAATTTCTGTCAATTAAATGTACAAGTAGTAGAATACAGAGGCTGTTCGCACATTTTTTAGACGATTTTGGTAAGCGGTAATAAAAAAGCGTTTGCTGCAAAAGAAATAATTGCAATTGTACTATGTTTTTAAAAGTCTAAATTATTGTCTGCGGCTTGAAAGTTTTGTATTTATTCAAAAAGTCGTTTTTAACAAAGCAGTGTTTCGAAGGCTACATTTATGCTCTTTCCAAAGATAAATATGCATACTCAGTTATCCAAAAACGATGTGAGAGTCATGGTTTTGTGATATCTAAAGCGTCGATAGGTAATATCGTCAACAAGAAAGGAAAAAAAAAACGTCAAATTGGAGCCTCAAGTGGGATAAAAATTCCAAACAAGCATCCAAGGAAAAAACGTATATCTTCGATTATTGCAAAGGTACGTTGTTTAATGTTAAAAGAAAATCCCCCTAGTCAAAGGACAGTTGCAAAATCATTAAAATGCTCGTTGTCCACTGTAAACAAAATGATAAACGTTGATTTAAATCTTAAGAAAGCGAAAAAACGCAATGTGTATCGTCTTCTTCCAAATCATATCGCTGAACGCAGGACACGCTGCAGAATTCTATATGAGAAACACTTATCCAAAGAAAAATGGAAAACAATTGTCACAATAGATGAATCATGGTTGTATTTAAATGATTGCAACAAAAAAAGAGGCATTTATTATCAGAAAAGGGGAGAAAAAAATTTAAGTACATGGTTCAAAGAATCGAAAGAAATTTTTTCTAAGGGATTCATGATTGTTGCTGGTTTTTCTTATAATGGCAAATTAAAAATAAAGAGAGGGGAAAAAATGTCAATATTAACTCCAAATACTATCAGGAACATATGTTATTGCCAATTTTTCTGAATGAAATACCATCGCTTTACCCACAGTGCCATCAATCTGTGAGACTCCATAAGGACAAAGCTAGCAGTCACACATCAAAATCCACTGTAAATTTCCTAAAAGAAATGGAACAAAAAACTGGTAGCAAGGCCATACCCTTCACTGATATCCCTACTAAATCTCCCGATGTATCACCTATAGATTTTTGTGCTTTCGGACTTTTAAAATCTGCATTATCCAAACGTCGTCCCAAAACCCTTACAGGACTCTGGAAAGCTGTTCAGGAGGAACAGGATAGAATACCTCTTCTGACACTTCAAAAGGCATTATTATCCAAGAAATTGCGGTGTCGAAAGATAGTTCAGAATAAGGGATGTCAAATAGAACATTTAAAACACAAGAATTTTATGTAATTTAGCTTTGTGAATACAATATACATCGTTCAAAAAATGTGTGAACAGCCTCTGTATATGCGAAAATAGGATGAACATATTCGAAAATCGACCATAGGACAGAATGATATCTTTGCGGCCTTCAAATTCATGTAAAACTCTGCAAACTTCCTCCGTGACCACACTTTTTAAATTCGGGGATTCCGGAAAACTCCAGGGAAATTTGGGTAACCTGGGTGCCTGAAACTGGTAAAATACCGTTCTACAGTAATTTATTAATACACCCATTCCCTTTTCCCCCCAAAAGACATCCTCTAATTGACACTTGCGACGCCTCCGCATAGTGAGAGAAAAATTACGACCGGACACTTACCGCAAGAGGCTTCAAAATGGATGTTTTTATGGAAAAGTGATAAAATTTGTATTTTACTTTTAAATTTCTTTTATAGTACATTTAAATAATAATATATATATTTTGAAAACAAAATATTAAAAATATGGTATTTTTGCAGAAAACTTACACATTCTAAGTATTACTAATGTGTAGATGTCATTATAGAACAACTGATTTTGTAGAATTTCACGACTTTCATCATATTAATTTTGCAGTAGCATATTCTTATAATACACAATGGTCTTGCTTGTTGGGAGATCTTGTTTGTTGTTTCAGTAGAAAACCAAAGGCAATAGCGCGACGTAACATAAAACTCTCACATTTGAAGCCCTTTGCGGTTCTTGAAAATATTTTAGTCAAGAAATAAAATTTTATATTCTTCATTCTAATTTTAGAAGGAAACTTTTGCCGGCTATGGCAAATCTCTATGTCAAAAAAAGTTTTTTCGTTCTACTTTATTGAACATGCCCCGAGTCGTTGAGGTGAAGGGCCACCGCTTAAGACTTTACGACCTTGGAAAAAAGTTTCTTTGCTGGTCTTGGCTCTCAATGTCTTGGATATACCACTAAGTTTATACTGTTGTAATACAGTGTGTGTTGCATCGATGGTGACTGACACGAAGACACACTGACTTACACTTCCTACGAGAACACATAATAGATTCTTCAGCCACGGGTCTTTGAGGGTGCATTATGGGTAGCAGAGTAATTGAGATACGATCCCCCTAAATCCATCCGGAATAACACCGGTGTCGGCAGAGACTTCTCGAGCACTGTTTGAAGAGAATTCATAACTCCACCGTAGGTATAAAAGCAACACATTTAGATTCAATAAAAACTCAGCATCCCTTCCCCATTCCTCAATTTTAAAGGTCAAAATTTAACGAATTGTATTTAAATGAGTAAATAACACAGGCAATAAAACACACAATTTCTGTCAATTAAATGTACAAGTAGTAGAATACAGAGGCTGTTCGCACATTTTTTAGACGATTTTGGTAAGCGGTAATAAAAAAGCGTTTGCTGCAAAAGAAATAATTGCAATTGTACTATGTTTTTAAAAGTCTAAATTATTGTCTGCGGCTTGAAAGTTTTGTATTTATTCAAAAAGTCG
Organism: Dolomedes plantarius; assembly: GCA_907164885.2. Taxonomy (NCBI): domain Eukaryota; kingdom Metazoa; phylum Arthropoda; class Arachnida; order Araneae; family Dolomedidae; genus Dolomedes; species Dolomedes plantarius. Next base: position 25,462,871 of record OU015501.1, on the reverse strand, counting down.
TTTTTAACAAAGCAGTGTTTCGAAGGCTACATTTATGCTCTTTCCAAAGATAAATATGCATACTCAGTTATCCAAAAACGATGTGAGAGTCATGGTTTTGTGATATCTAAAGCGTCGATAGGTAATATCGTCAACAAGAAAGGAAAAAAAAAACGTCAAATTGGAGCCTCAAGTGGGATAAAAATTCCAAACAAGCATCCAAGGAAAAAACGTATATCTTCGATTATTGCAAAGGTACGTTGTTTAATGTTAAAAGAAAATCCCCCTAGTCAAAGGACAGTTGCAAAATCATTAAAATGCTCGTTGTCCACTGTAAACAAAATGATAAACGTTGATTTAAATCTTAAGAAAGCGAAAAAACGCAATGTGTATCGTCTTCTTCCAAATCATATCGCTGAACGCAGGACACGCTGCAGAATTCTATATGAGAAACACTTATCCAAAGAAAAATGGAAAACAATTGTCACAATAGATGAATCATGGTTGTATTTAAATGATTGCAACAAAAAAAGAGGCATTTATTATCAGGAAAGGGGAGAAAAAAATTTAAGTACATGGTTCAAAGAATCGAAAGAAATTTTTTCTAAGGGATTCATGATTGTTGCTGGTTTTTCTTATAATGGCAAATTAAAAATAAAGAGAGGGGAAAAAAATGTCAAGATTAACTCCAAATACTATCAGGAACATATGTTATTGCCAATTTTTCTGAATGAAATACCATCGCTTTACCCACAGTGCCATCAATCTGTGAGACTCCATAAGGACAAAGCTAGCAGTCACACATCAAAATCCACTGTAAATTTCCTAAAAGAAATGGAACAAAAAACTGGTAGCAAGGCCATACCCTTCACTGATATCCCTACTAAATCTCCCGATGTATCACCTATGGATTTTTGTGCTTTCGGACTTTTAAAATCTGCATTATCCAAACGTCGTCCCAAAACCCTTACAGGACTCTGGAAAGCTGTTCAGGAGGAACAGGATAGAATACCTCTTCTGACACTTCAAAAGGCATTATTATCCAAGAAATTGCGGTGTCGAAAGATAGTTCAGAATAAGGGATGTCAAATAGAACATTTAAAACACAAGAATTTTATGTAATTTAGCTTTGTGAATACAATATACATCGTTCAAAAAATGTCTGAACAGCCTCTGTATATGCGAAAATAGGATGAACATATTCGAAAATCGACCATAGGACAGAATGATATCTTTGCGGCCTTCAAATTCATGTAAAACTCTGCAAACTTCCTCCGTGACCACACTTTTTAAATTCGGGGATTCCGGAAAACTCCAGGGAAATTTGGGTAACCTGGGTGCCTGAAACTGGTAAAATACCGTTCTACAGTAATTTATTAATACACCCATTCCCTTTTCCCCCCAAAAGACATCCTCTAATTGACACTTGCGACGCCTCCGCATAGTGAGAGAAAAATTACGACCGGACACTTACCGCAAGAGGCTTCAAAATGGATGTTTTTATGAAAAAGTGATAAAATTTGTATTTTACTTTTAAATTTCTTTTATAGTACATTTAAATAATAATATATATATTTTGAAAACAAAATATTAAAAATATGGTATTTTTGCAGAAAACTTACACATTCTAAGTATTACTATAATGTGTAGATGTCATTATAGAACAACTCATTTTGTAGAATTTCACGACTTTCATCATATTAATTTTACAGTAGCATATTCTTATAATACACAATGGTCTTGTTTGTTGGGAGATCTTGTTTGTTGTTTCAGTAGAAAACCAAAGGCAATTGCGCGACGTAAGTAACATACAACTCTCACATTTGAAGCCCTTTGCGGTTCTTGAAAATATTTTAGTAAAGAAATAAAATTTTATATTCTTCATTCTAATTTTAGAAGGAAACTTTTGCCGGATATAGCAAATCTCTATGTCAAAAAAAGTTTTTTCGTTCTACCCCATTTAACATGCTCCGAGTCGTTGAGGTGAAGGGCCACCGCTTAAGACTTTACGACCTTGGAAAAAAGTTTCTTTGCTGGTCTTGGCTCTCAATGTCTTGGATATACCACTAAGTTTATATTGTTGTAATAGTGTGTGTTGCATCGATGGTGACTGACACGAAGACACACTGACTTACACTTCCTACGAGAAAACATAATAGATTCTTCAGCCACGAGTCTTTGAGGGTGCATTATGGGTAGCACAGTAATTGAGATTCGATCCTTCTAAATCTATCCGGAATAACACCGGTGTCGGCAGAGACTTCTCGAGCACTGTTTGAAGAGAATTCATAACTCCACCGTAGGTTTTATACCTACGGTGGAGTTATGAATTCTCTTCAAACACATTTAGATTCAATAAAAACTCAGCATTCCTTCCCCATTCCTCAATTTTAAAGGTCAAAATTTAACGAATTGTATTTAAATGAGTAAATAACACAGGCAATAAAACACACAATTACTGTCAATTAAATGAACAAGTAGTAGAATATATGCGAAAATAGGATGAACATATTCGAAAATCGACCATAGGACAGAATGATATCTTTGCGGCCTTCAAATTCATGTAAAACTCTGCAAACTTCCTCCGCGACCACACTTTTTAAATTCGGGGATTCCGGAAAACTCCAGGGAAATTTGGGTAAACTGGCTGCCTGAACCTGGTAAAATACCGTTCTACAGTAATTTATTAATACACCCATTCCTTTTTCCCCCCAAAAAAAAGACATCCTCTAATTGACACTTGCGACACCTCCGCATAGTGAGAGAAAAATTACGACCGGATACTTACGGTCAACTGAATCTCGCTGGAGCAAATGAAAAAAGTTTTGAATTTTAAGTAACTGTCAGTGAACTCAAGATATTCAAAAACTATTTAAAAATTTAAAACAGGCATGGCACTAGCTTTAATTGAAAACCCTGATTCAGATAATATAGAGCTTAAATCTATTTTCGTATTGAAAATCCTTTTGTCTAAACCCCAATATTTGGGTACATCACATTGAGCAATAATAAATGATTATTGCTGCAGTTATTTTTATGAATAATTAATTGAGCTGTCTTTCACAATGGCATATGTTTGGTTGCTTAGATTTTCCCATTGAGTTTCACTTAATTTAAATAAAAATTTTAAATCCCCTTTTTTGTGAGGGAAATTTTACTTAATTTTATACACTTTGACGCAGACAAATTACGATCCTCTAGCCCAGGGATGGCGAACCTTTTCTAATGCTTGTCAAAAAATATCTTGAAATCGTAGAAATTAACACCGCGTGTCACTTAAATTTTTTTTCAGCCTTTGGAAGACATTCGGATATTCAAAATATTATACGATATATATTTAAAACATAAACGAATTTAACTTTTTATTATGGTTTGTTTAAAACTATCAATATCAGGAAGAAAATAAGTACAGAATTAAAGAACTCAATGTGATACTTGTTGTTGTCTTTCGGACGATAATTTATTTATACGTGGTTCGATATTTGAAACTTTTAATCGTACGCTCGCAGCGGACAAGTCAATGCCGAGGTGATTTCTATTCTTATTTTTAATAAAATTCATCGTCGAAAACAACTGTTCGCAAAACGTAGGTTGATCCAAACATTATTAAAAGAGCTCTTGCTAACTTTCTCATCGACATTAGCGAATTAGGCAACTAGTTCCATTCAGTTAAAATAATATTTTCAGTGCTTGTTGTTGAAATATATTCGTCACAATTTTCCAGATCTTGTAAATTTTTTTTTCTAAGTTTACGTTTAGTTCTGCAAATTTATTCGTCCATACAACATTGTTTTGAAATTCAACCATTTACATTTCTAAGTTATTAATTTGAAGCTAATCGAAAGAAGATAATTTAAGATCTTCAAATTTAAGTTTGTGTGGTAAAATGACAAACTGTAAAGTTTTCTCCATTTCACGAAATTGGGAGAATCTTTCGTCAAATATTTCTTTTGCTTTCGCTAATAATGAAGAATAGTGTTTCAAGACTTCTGTTTGGCAAAAAGAGGTAAAAATAAATTTCAAACAATAATTATTTTTTAAAAGTTATTTCCAGTATAAATTAGGTTATGGATCTCTCAGTCCGACGACCCGCGGGTCACAGGTTCACCCTTCCTGCTCTAGCCCCTAACGAAATGTCTTAAGGATGACTCCCTGTAGCTGGTTAGATAATCTGTATGCAACTAAAAAAACAGGAATCCACATCGAAGGTGTATCGATTAAGAGAGAAGTGATTTCTGAAAATGAAAAAAAGTCCTCACAAAATCTTACACTGTACTTGTTTATTTTTTCTATTATAGAAAAGAAATTGTGGTTGGAAAATAATCCTATTACTTGAAAGAAATAGTTTAGTTACGTATCAGAAACTAAGAACTTCCGGAACATTTAGTTGATAAATCTTACGTTTTTACATATAGATCGACGGTGTAAAATCTCTCAGTTTTTTTGGCGCTATTGAACTAAACACATCTGTTTTCTATAATAAAAACTAACTTTGCCTGGGTCAGGAATCAAACCCACCGACATCAAAATTCCAGAGACCAGTATCTAACCAAGGGTCTGCAGCTGATCAACATAGCAACGTTTTATCGGAAACTTTTCCTGTTTTTCAAGCAAAGGCGATTACACAGTCTGTTTTATGTGTCTGTAATTAATTTAAGAGCATAAAACTGTACTCACAAATGATTAAAATGTATTCATCGCGAAACGTTCTATATCATTTAAAATGATGACTGCCTTTCAAGCATCTTTTTTTTATTACTGAAAAATAGTTTTAAAAAACGAAAAGAAAAAATTCTAAGAAAAGGAAACATTCCAGTTATGCTAGAAAACTTTTCCTTTTTGAAATTTTACTTACCATAAAGCACCAAGCTCGTTTTTATCGATTGGTGTTTCGAAATAGATTCTCTCGTTTCAGCGTACTTTTAATCAATTTGGTTGAGATGGTATGGAAAATCTCACAATAAAAAGCAATAAAGTCGCTATATGTATTCCAATAAAATTCATTTGAATAATCTAATAGAAAACAATGTGACATATATCTTAATGAAATAGCGAGTTTCTTCTGAAATCTTTAAATGCTACAAAATCTGGAATCCATACTGAGCCTAATAGATGTTTAATTTTGATCATTTCCTGAGTTACTTCTGATTATGGGTTTTGCAATTTAACTATCAAAGATAGTGAAACAGTATGAAATAAAAATTGAACTATAAGAAATATTGCATAATAGATTTTGTAAATCAAAATAGTGCTTAAATTATAAAACTGCTAATAAAGGTTACTAGTTGCTGGTTTTATTACGATATATTTTGAAAAAGGTTCATGTATTTGTGAGGAATTTTTTTCAAAGTCAATACCGATAAGTTTTATTTTATATAATTTCGGTAAGTTTTTAAGTCATATTACCCAAACTTATGAATTTTAAAATATAATCACATTTTTTTGCAGAAAGATAGCAATTGAAAGCATTTTGAAACGAAAAAATTAAATGATATTGTTTTAGTACACGTTTTCACACAAGGTAACAGTTTTACTCATCATATTTTGCGAAAAATATACATTTCAAGTTTGTATGGTAGGTTTTTTTATTTTATGTCGCTTTGGCAAAAAGGGGCTTAAATGTCCAAACATCATTAAAAAGTTAAATCACTCTTCAGTTAATTTATTTTTTCAAATCCTAAGAATGATATTAAAATCCCAATTTCCCCCTTTCGTGAATGCTTTGTTCTATTCCACCAAACTCTCCTGTCGTATAGTTAGACCCTTAATAAGCGTGGGCCTAAGACCTTTCAGACCAATTAAATACAACATATAATAAGTTTGAATAATGTACCTTTGTTGATATTTGTCAAGCAAAGAAGATATAAGTTTCACAAAATTTTAGCCTTTTGCCTTAAAATTAAGGGAAAAACACTGATACCCAAATTACCAGAAATTTATCCGTTAATTTTTAAGGATGACTTTTCAGTAAACGAGCAAATTTCTTCGGAATTTTCAAGGTTAACTTGTTTTACACAAACGCAAATGTATTTGTTGACACTGTTTCTGTTCGCATTTCTTAGTATTCGTTTCCTACATTCATTGAAAATTTTACTATTGAACAATGAATAAGAATATAAACCACAGGAATGGTCTAAACAGTTCCCTATACATAAAGTAGTGCTGTTGTATCTTTTGAATCTTTAAGGGGACTTGGTACCCTTCTATTGATGAAAATATCGATTTTTCAATTTTTCGTTAAAAAAATACTTTGACACCTCTAGTATATTGGTACAAAGTTTTGAGATGATCTGACGATTGTAAGTGTATCAAAAATACCTTGCATTATCTCGACAGCCCTTTAAATGCCACGCCCACTTTAGTATTTACATTCCTTTTACTCTAAAATTCCCTCCCTAAATTACAAATAACCCCGGGGATAACCCAGATAGTCACAAAATAAGAGTAGGGACCTCAATTAATGAAGTATTTCTTCCAAAAATTCTACCAGTATGTCAACGGCTTTCATCTAGCGAACTTCTGGAAATATGTGTATGTTGTGGAACTCAAAATATTGATGACAGTTTGCACAGTGTGATTTGGGCAAAGTTCCCTACAGAAATATTTGCTAATAAACAACGTGTAAAACTCTGTAACAACAGCAGTTTGCGAATTTAATACTGGTACAATGCATACAATAAGAGAAGTACAAAAGACACTAGGAATGAATACAGGTCATTCCAAGAAAAATTTGGTGTTGTATTGCATTCACGAAAATTTTTGTTTCGGAAAAGGCATAATAATGCAAAGTACTAACTTACCCGTAAATTATAAAAAATGATATTCGTAAAAGAGAACAGCTATCCAGAAAGAGAGGTGGCGTTACATAATCAGCAGGATGTTTTTAAAATCGTCATGTGTTATGACCGAGATTTGTGTACTCTGTTGATGAACCATTGCAACATTAATTTTAAAATTCTTAACGAAACTATTAATTTATGCTATAAATATTTATTACAAATGTCTTGTAATAATATTTATATATATTTAAAAGCACTCTAAGAAAGATATTTAAATTGTTATTCCCATTTTTCACCAGTTCTCTCATTATTTCTGTTTGGATAAGTTTTTAATAAAAGTCTCTAATTATAACTAGATGTTCACCTATTCAAAGAAAATTGCTATAATTTTAAAGATATATGAGTAGCAACATAACGACATTAATATTAGGGAAACTGGAATAGGTATATACACTTTTTTCAGTGCTTAAATCTTTAAATGGATTTTTCTCAGTTTGCTGTTTTTGACGTTTTACTGTGTTTAAAACACGACTACGTCTACAAATATATGTCAAATGACTCCATTATTTTTTTGTATGTTTAATATCATGCATTTAATAAAAATAGGGAGGTATTTTACAATATAATGAAAAGAACAAAAAAGAAAAATCGAAATGTTGAGGAAACCATGTTTTTTGCTGCATTTTGCCTACACTTCTACATTTTATTTTTTTTCTCAGAAACTAATTCATTATATGTAAAATCGATCCTTAAAACTATAAAATATAATGTCATAAACATCTAATAAAAAAAATCATGTTAGAATTTTGAGAACTAAAGGAGAAGACCGATTTTTAAAATTCTTTAATTTTTTTAAAAAAATTTAAATTACTCAATTTTTACCCACAAAATAATTTTTATTCTTGTTAAAATCAGTATGTTTAAGTATTACCTATAATAATATGTGTATACTATAGGTAAATATACTTCTGCAAAAATATTCCTTCAAAGGGTACCGAGTCCCCTTAATGTTATTTATTTTCACTGCAAGCTAAAAAAATTTGATAGGAAGTTTGGGAAAATGGGAAAGAAAAAGACTGCTTAACTTCCAAACAGGGTCTTGTATTTGACTGGTGGTCCTCTGGCTCTTTGGATAGGCCTCAAATTTATTTGATGATTACTATAATTCTTCTAGAATCGGCAGATTCAGTATTTACTGCTTCCATATTATAAAAAATAGCATTGTAGTTGGCGTTGGAATTTTCGCAATTTTGTGCCCTTATGTCCATGCAGCCTTTTTCCCAATTATACATAGGTCCTGCTGAGGGGATCTCTCGGGGTTGATATTACTTCCTCCGAAGCTCGGAGACTGCTCCACGCTTAATTTCCATCTTGACGCATTGTGAGCCTCGGTCGACTTCCACTATATCTTGAAATTGTGGAGTGGTAATGGTAGAAAGGGGGCACTGGCTTCTGGGTTTTGGTTCCATGATATCTTGTTCGGAGTGATTTTTTTTGGTTATATCTTTGATAGGGGTATCCGTTTGGAGAGGAGGACTTTCTCTCAAATTTCTTACTACTTTCAGCGGCACCTTTTTTTAACATCCTTAATCTGATTCTCAAATTTCTTACTACTTGCAGCGGCACCTTTGTTTAACATCCTTAATCTGATTCCGACTGCCAAAGTGTATTTAGACTACTGATGTCCTGGATAAGGTATATGTAACATCAACGTGTCCTCCGCTGGCCAATCTTGAAGTTGTGGAATGGTAATGGTAGAAAGGGGGAACCGGTTTCTGGATTTTAGCTCCTCCGCTGCTAAAGTGTATTGGGACTACTGATGTCCTGGATAAGGTATAAATAACATCAACGTATCCACCGCTGGCTAGCTGGCGGTATGTAAATCTCTCAATGTCCCAGTCTACCACTGATAATGATACAACTTAACCTGATTATATTTGTATTTCCCTCCCGATCCCTTGATAGCCTTTTATTGTTAAAGCTAACTTTGATAAATTAAAATGGGCCTTCGGGAATAAGATAAAACACCTAAAAGAGTTAAGAAACGCATTTCCAGAGAGAAAAAAATTAACTTTGCTCAGTCATTCAAATTTGGTTATTTTTAACATTGTATGCATATTGTCCTATGACTTTCATTCAAGTGGAATTAGCCATCAGTGTATATGGAATGTTAAATGGCAGGATAAACGTCAAGTATGCGCGCTTTCCCACGGAAACCCTCAAAACCCACCGATGATCTGGCTATACGTATATGAATGTTTGATATGATTGTGTGTGTTTTTCAAAATTTAATATGCTGATGAACTTGTGACAGTATTCCCTTGTTGATGGATCCCTTATTTTTTTCTAATATATTTCTTCTTACGCTGTTGGGTTTTCTGTTAATTCTTCTTTATTTAGACTTCATCATTTTAAAGCCATATTTATTGTTACAAGTTTTTGAATTTTATTTCAAGTGAGAACTTCTAGTTTATTCTGGAGAATCATTACGTTCAATTATATTTTACTTATGTAGTTACTGTATCTAAATCATTAAAGATTATTGTTTCTTTGCTTTTTTTAAGTTCTTGTATTTTTCTTAGGATCATTTTTAACAATTCTCTCTGTTCAAATAGAATGTATTTATGGTCTTCTTCTTTTGATTTGATATTAATCACACTTTATGGCAATTTTGTTCTTTTATCGTTCTACAGCAATATAAATATAAAGTTTTGCTTCAAGTGTAATAATAATGTAGGTCCAAGACGGTTTTTGAAATTGTTCAAACGTTAAAGCTGCTGTGTACTAACCCTATCGAAGACGCTCACCTCAATATTGACCTATGATCAAAATTTTACCAAGGATTGGCGACTTGGATTGAAAGATTTTTTTAAAATTGTATTTCGTAATAGTAAAAGATATTTTACACCTTGGGCATTTTTCCTTTTTTTAATGCAAGTAATATTTTTAAATTTAAATTATTCGGGGGATAAATCTAGTATAGTGTGTTTTAAACGCTAATAAATTCCTTTGGAGGCCGAAATTTATAAAATTAATCCTGTTTCAAGGTGAATAAAAGTTCACCTCTCTGATTGGCTCTCTGAAAATACCATTTTTATTGGAATATCAGAATTTAAGTAGCTGTAAGTAGTAGACAAATTTTCTCCATCGGTTAACACCGAGATGAGATAATCCAATAGGGTTAGTTCAAGGAAACTTAAACGCACACAAAAAATCGACGTTGAAAAATTTTAAGGTTTAAAAACATTAGAACAGTTTGGTGTAATAGAATGAAATGAGTGTCACAGCTTTTCCATCGTGGCAACATTGGAAGGTCATTGTAAAGAATTAAATGTGAATCAAAATTCTTTCTGAATAAACGAGATCTCTCCTTCTCTCTCTTTCTCTATTATGCTCATCTAGGCAACCATAAAGACAACTGAAAAATTGAAGACGTTTATGGCAGATCCATAGCTAAGGATGTAATTCGCAGGGTGATGTAAAGTTTTGGATTCAGCAACTGTCTGCCTAAACTTATTAACTTCCCTAATATACGTAGCATGTCCAATAAATACCCGAACAGATGTCATAAAACCTTTATTTTACAAAATATAGGCTACATCAATATTATCTCCTTCATAATACTCCCCTTTTGTGCAAAGCATTTGTCCCACCTCTGTTTCCATTGATGAAAGCATCCCTGGAAGTCTTCAGAAGTCAGGCTCTTCAGCTGCCTTGTCGATTTCCGTTTTATCATCTCCAAGTTGTCCCAGAGCCACTCCGAATGAACATTTTACATTTCGGGAACAAAAAGAAGTCGCAGGGGGCTAAGTCTGGTGAGTAGGGAGGGTGATCTAGAGTGGTGATCGAATTATGGGCCAGAAACTCGCGAACAATCACAGCTGAATGTGCAGGAGCATTTTCCTGATGCAGGAGCCATACATCACCACTACACAAATTTGGTCGCACTCGATGTACACGATCCCTCAAGTGCTTGAGAGCCTCCAAGTAGAAGGCAGCATTCACTGTTTGTCCTTCAGGAAGACATTCATGGTGAACACCATGAATGTAAAAAAAAAACATTAACACAAGAGATCGACGGTTGTACTGACCTTGTAGCATCGTTGCAGTCTTCAAGGCCCTCACCGAAACGCTTGATCTACTTCAAAAGAGCTTTTTTCTCCAGTGCGTTATTTCCGTAAACAATCTTCAATATTTCATGAATTTCCTGAGAGTTTTCCAAAATTTCCCCAAAAATTTGATGTTCAGTCGTTGTTCCATCTGTTCATCAATCGCCATAGTCGACAAGAGAAAAAAAAAATTGATGTCACAAAAAAAATCCTATCTCTAGCTGTACACTCGCTTCGACGGTCTAGCGGTTACTGACGGTCTAGTGCAGTGGTCGGCAAACCGTGGCTCGCGAGCCATATGTGGCTCTTTAGCCCCTTGAGTGTGGCTCTTCTACAAAATACCACGTGCGACGCGCGCACGTACAGTGAGATTGAAACTTCGTGATGACCAGGGCCGAGTTTAGACTTGCTGAGGCCCTAAGCTATATAAATCCCAAGGGCCCCCTGCTGTTTTAAATTACATCATCTGGTGTCGGAAACAAAATTAAATATGTACGCCTTTTTAATGTATGAAAATATATTTCTTTTAATTTTTATTAAAAGTTAAAAAAGGATATGTTTACAAAGTCACAGAAATAATTATATAATTAAAGGGTTTTAAAAACGACAGATAAGGCTCACAGAACAGAAAGTTTTAAATTAAAATATTAAAATAAAAGGTAAAAATTAAATTAATATAACAACATAATTGGTAGTATATAAAAACTTAATCTTTTATTCGGGTGAAAATTTAGTCTCAATCAATTTTACGATGCGCGTAAATTATTTTAATGTTGCATTTTGTATATTTAAAATTATTTAAAAGTTGTGATATGTCGGACTTCATTTGAGTGAGTTTTCTACAAGATATTTTTATATCGATTTTTATATATTTTTTGTTTTTTTATTTGAGGTGACGGCAGATTGCGAAGTCCTAAGCTGTAGCTTTTTTAGCTTATACGTAAATTAAGCCCTGTTGATGACTGGTTTTCTTATTTCTATTTTTACATACTTAGTTGGTGTTTATGTGTCTTTATCTTTAAGCGAGTGCTCTGAAGCGACTTGATGAGAAACCATTTCTAGAAAGACTAAATGTCAACGCATATCGTCGTATCTTTGCATCGTGTTTTGCAATGTATTACTTCCGAGAGCGTGTCCCCGTAGAAAACACTAGACTAGTCAAAATGGTCTTCGAATGTAACCAACCAGCAAGTCGAAGATCTTAAATTAGTTTCAGCTTTATCAATAGCAGTTGATGAGTCTTGTGACATAAAAGATAAAAGCGCTAGTTTCACTTTTTGTACGATTTATTTCATCTACAGGTCCTAAAGAAGAACATTTAGAATTATTGTCACTCAAAGGTCAAACACGTGGAGAGGATATAGCAAATGCTGTAATTGAGTGCATTGAAAAACAGCGTATTCTAAACGATAAAACTGTCTCAAATTCAACAGATGGGGCGAAAAGTATGACCGTCGTAAGAAACGGGTTTGTTGCTATTTTGAGAAAATTCATCTAGACGCGCTTTGTGCGCAGACATTTAATCAACTAGGACAGGGATGGCGAACCTGTGACCTGCGGGTCACATAGTGACACGCGAAGCAATTTTAGACGCGAGACGATCACATTGTTGTAACATCCATTTAACTTTTCAATTTTTGATTTTCATTCGTCGGACTGAGAGATCTATAATTTAATTTGTACTAGAAATAATTTTTAAAAAATAATTGTTTAAAATTAATTTTTTCCTCTTTTTGCCAAACAGAAGTCTTAAAACACTCTTCTTCAGTACTAGCAAATGCGAAAGAAATATTTGACGAAAGATTCTCCCAATTTCTAGAAATGGAGAAAACTTAAATTATCCTCTTTCGATTGGCTTTAAATTGATAACATAGAAACGAAAATGGTTGAATTTCACAACAGTGTTGTACGGAGGAATACATTTTCAGAACTAAACGTAAACTTAAAAAAAAAAATTACAAGATCTGGAAAATTGTGACGAATATATTTTAACAACAAGCACTGAAAATATTATTTTAACTGAATGGAACTCGCTGCCTAATTCACTAATCTCGATGAAAAACTTAACAAGAGCTCCTTCGACAATGTTTGGATCAACCTACCTACGTTTGTTTTCGACAATGAATTTTATTAAAAGTAAGAATTGAAATCTCCTCGGCATCGACTTGTCCGCTGCGTGTTTACGATTAAAAGTTATAAATATCGAACCACGTATAAATGAATTATCGTCCGAAAGACAACAACAAATGTCACATTAAGTTCGAAAATTTTTATATTTATTTTCTTTCTGATATTGATAGTTTAAAAAAAATCCTAATAAAAAGTTAAATTTGTTTTTGTTTTAAATATACACTGCTGGCCACTGTAAATGCAACACCCCAAAGGAAACATGCAAATAACATGAAATTTTAAAATGCATTAGCGGAGGTGAGATATGCAAATGATTAGAATTTCAGCGCAGACGCACATCACGCGCACCTGTGGTGCCACTTCAAATCGCTATTTAAGGCTTGGAGATTTCGACGATTTCAAGTTCGGCAATTGTGTTTTTCTTGTGGTTTTTTCAAAAAACCGATCAATTATGCCTCATCGAAAACAGCGATCATCTTTTGATCAAGTATCAGAGTTCGACAGAGGAAGGATAGTGGCCTACCGAGATTATGGATTATCTTTCAGGGAAATCGGTAGTCGTGTTGGACGAAACCAAACAACTGTAATGCGGATATGTGATCGTTGGATGCAGGAGGGTACGACGGACCGGCGTGTTCGATCGGATCCACCTCAGCGCACCACTTCACGTGATGACAGGCAAATTGTGCGCATGGCAGTGACGGATCGCTCAGTCACATCACGAACCATAGCACAACACATGCAGTCTATAACGCATCATCCAGTGTCTGCGCGTACCATTCGACGCCGTTTACAGCAGAGTGGTCTGTCCGCAAGACGTCCATTGCTTTGTCAACCCTTGACGCAGAACCACAGACGTCTCCGCCGCCAATGGTGCGATGACAGAAGGATGTGGGCGGCAGAATGGAATGAAATTGTCTTTACTGACGAGTCACGCTTCTGTCTGCAACACCACGATGGTCGCATTCGAGTCTGGAGACACCGTGAAGAGAGGATGCTGAACAGCTGCGTTATGCACCGCCACACTGGTCCTGCACCGAGTATTATGGTATGGGGTGGTATTGGATATCACTCTCGCACACCTCTAGTACGCATTGCCGGTACTTTAAACAGCCAGCGCTACATCTCCGAGGTGTTGGAGCCAGTTGTCCTTCCTTACCTTCAGGGCTTGCCCACAGCCATATTTCAACAGGATAATGCGCGACCACACGTGGCACGCATTGTCCAACGGTTCTTCGTCAATCGCCAGATTGAATTGCTTCCTTGGCCGCCTCGCTCTCCGGATCTCTCGCTGATAGAAAATATGTGGTCCATGGTTGCTCTACGATTGACCCAGATTCCATCCCCAGCTGCCACAGCAGATCAACTTTGGCAACGCGTGGAAGCTGCTTGGTCTGCTGTACCCCAAGAACTCATCGAAAGTATCTTTGAATAAATGTCGAGGCGTGTGGCAGCGGTGATATCCAACAATGGCGGATACTTTGGCTACTGATTTTGGCAGGAACCACACTTCACAGAAGTCTATAAATTTAATCATTTGATACTTGGTCAACATGTTATCTACAAAATAAATTTTGTTGTGATATCTCTTGTCTTTCTTGGTGTTGCAATTTGGGTGGCCAGCAGTGTATATCGTATAATTTTTTTAATTTCTGAAGGTCTTCCAAAGATCGAAAAAAATTTTTTTTAAGTGACACGCGGTTTTAATTTCTACGGTTTCAAGACATTTTTTGACCCGCGTTAGAAATAGGTTCGCCATCCCTGAACTAGGAGATGCGAGGCTATCGATCATATTAATGTTTGTCTGTAATTGTTATGATTTAATTTTATGGATATTTTACAATTTAATTTTATCAATAAATAATATCGATATTAAGTATGATATCAAGTTTTATTTGACATACCTATAGTTTAACTAAGACATAAAACTTAAAGTAGAGTTTATTAAGTTAATTTTATGGAGCACTGTGGGGTGAAAGAAAATGTAGTGTCGAGGATTGAGAAAGATATGTTGAGATGGTTTGGACATTCAGAGATGATGATCGAATGGAGATAGACGAAATAAGCATACAAAACGAGTGTGGATGGAAGAGTTAAAAGGGGTCGACCTCAGCGAACGTACCTCATTCATATTGAGGACGTTTTTAGCAAAGGCCAGATTTGGAGTGTCCTAATTAAATTAATAATAATGCCTATATAGTTTGTGTTTTAAAAAAATTTGGCTCTCAAAGGAAATTTCAATCGTTGTACTGTTGACATTTGGCTCTGTTGACTAATGAGTTTGCCGACCACTGGTCTAGTGGGTCCCTCGCCAACAGAGCAACCAGTTTGCATGGCCAAACTTCAACTTACGGCCACCCTAGAAGCTCAGTTCGCGTATTTATTGGACAGACAACGTATAATAAAATTAATAAAAATGGATTGGGAATCTCCCTCGTAAATATTCATAGAAAGGCACAATTTTGTGTTGGATGACTATTTGAATGAATGTTAATGTATGATATCGTCTGTATCGATTTATGGTTGGGAAATCATGAGGGAAAGTGTGGAAGTTGACAAAGTGAAATGCCATGAAGAAGTTGAACTCATCTTAGTTGAACTCACCAAGAAATTTTTCAAACGCCGTATGCTATCCATTCAAGCCTCTTTCCATTGATAAAAAACAGTTTTACATCCAACGACATGTAACTGAATCCTATCTAAGATAGTATTTAAATCTTGGGGCCGATGAAATTTAGTCATCAAATAAAATGTGTATCCGACAGGTACCTGATTTTCAGATATAGTATTGTCCCAATTTGTCTTGCTCGCATTGCTTAAGAATGCTCAAATGGCATGCAAAATCCTTTCAGCATTATAATCTTTCGACAGAAACACAGTAAATCATAGTAAAATTATGATAAAAAATTACTTCGGAAATTCTATTGAATCAAATCAAAGGCAAATAAAGGACTGTTTGGTAAAAAAAATTTCAGCACTAGATTTAGACGATTAATTATATTTCTTTGGAATTGATTTTAATTGGCATATTGCTTATACTTTAGGCTAAAAGGTCCCCCAGTTTTAATGATTTCAGTTTTATGGCCGAAGAGAGCTTGACGTAACAAAAGAAATTATCCTAGTTGACCTTTGAGATCTTACTGTTGCCTTATCTTACCTGAAGGTTTGAGACATTGACACAATTTCCTTTTTCTTTCACTTTGGTTTCAAAATTTTATTGCTTGAATATTTTTTCTTTTTTCGTTTATATCCTGGTATAATAAATAAATTTCTAATATTAAGCTGTTGATTTTATGTATTTTCAGTTTGGGAATATTTAATTTTATCAGCATCTTGACGAAGCAAAATCTATCACTATATTCATTAAATTCTCTCCGAGAAAAGTATTAAAAAAAGAGATTTTAGGGATTAAAATACAATGATTATAAACCATAGTTTTCATTCTTTGTATAACTGGATAAAAATATTAATACTTAATAATCGAAGTTCAGTGACATGCAGTTTTAAAAAGCCCTCGGCTTTATGTTAAATTAAGTTCTGCTTTAAGAAATGATCGTAGTAAGACCGGAATCTCTGAGACGATTTCAGTCCTTAAATGTTTGAGGCATTTTTTTGTTTTAAATATTTTGCTACCAAAGTCTCTGTTCCTTTTCACAAATTGGAGCTGAATTTGGCACTGACTTAATCAGCTAAGGCTTTGATGTGGATCAATAAATTGGTTGCTCATGAGAGCCACGAGCAGATGGGAAAGAAATGGCCTGGGGATTCTAATTTGTCACTTAATGACTGAGTATAAGGTCCTATTAAGTCATTGGGACTCAAAACCATTTTTCCTTCGATATCAGAGCGCACTATAATTAGTTAATGTGCTATTTTGGATTTGCGATCCATAAACTTTTATCATTAAATGGATTTCGTTAAAATATGAAATTAGAAATCTCGTTTCGCTTGACTTTGCATCTTTTGGTTGTAAATGACTTATTCCCTTTTTTCACTGAAGTTAGTTGAGTGTTTACGGAAACTTGCAAACGTAACACATTTTATATAACTGTAACTGTGTTAAATACGTAATGTAACGGACAAATAAAGAGTTCAATTTCAAATGATAGAAAATAGCTTTTAATACGTTTAGAAAAACTGTCTCGTGTTTATGTACATATTTGATGTTTACTACCTTAAAAATCGTATAAAAGAAATGTAAAAAATATGAAAATATGTACTAAGAATATGAAAATTTAGGCCTAGTTTAATACAACTCTAGACAGAAAATTCGTTGTGTTTTAAGAATTTTTGTACTTACTATAACCATTTGTAAAAGTTGTGAATGTTGAAGTTAACTTATACTCCTTATATACCTTATATTTGTTAAAAGAATAGGCCTACCAATAAGTGGACAGTAATTCATGCAATCTTCACATCTAAATCAATATTTAGAAAAATTTAGGAAGACTGATGAGATCGGTTCTTTGGTTGATTGGTTAGTTCGGCAGGCTACTGTAATCTTTATTACAATAAGAACAATTAGAAAGGGACCTGCAAGTTTTTGACGAATCCTGGCAAGTACAAACATTGAAGGCGACTACAAAACATGAATTTAGAGACTCCGGTACCAAATGCTGGTGTTTAAACCATACCGTGTTTGTATCCTATTTTGTGCTTGAACAATGACTGGAACAGGATCCAAGTTCTTAGCCATCGTCCATTTGACCAGTGAAAGTGATGAGGACTTTCAGAGTATTAGCACTTTAAATACCAGCACCATGAGTCAAGTTAGGATCTAGTTATTGCGAGTTTTAAGTTCTATAAATGTCTATTATAGTTTCATTAATATAATAATTTATTTTTTATTGCAGAATTTAATGGAATCCATACCTCATGCTTTAAATGTTGTAGAAAACTGTATGCATCTTTGAATGCCAGAAACTCCATCAAGCATCATAACTTTCAATTAATAATAATTTATGAGACTAAAGGGACTAGAAAATAAATTCACTTACTATGCCAATGCATTAAACTGATGCAATAAGTTGTATAAATACATACTAGAAAGCATTTATTTAAAAATGAAACTTTTCTTGAAATATCATAGGTATTGAAATATTATGAATTCCTTTTTTCTTAGCTCCGTACATCTTCCTAAAATTCCCAATATAATTCAAATTACAATTATCCGTAAACTTGGATAATGCTCGTTTATATATCGAATTGGGAAGATGTTAATGGTGCACAAATCCATCTGCAGCTGCTATGACATCCTGTACTCTTGTGGGAAGGCTGAACTCTGTATCATTAATGAAAGAGTTATTCTTCCACGTTTCGAAAAACATACGTCAACTCATTCATTAATATCAAACATTGGGAAATACTTTGAAGTCGCTATTCCAGTTCGTTCCAAAAGTTTACCATCGGAATTAGTTCAAGATTCTCAAAAATTTAGTTTAATTCCTGGTCGTACATTTCATCAAACCAGCTCGGAAAGTGATTTATGAAAGCTGCATTGAGCTTTGTATCAATAGTTTGGTCAATTGCTATATTGATGTAAGTTCAGAACTGTCACAAATATCAATATACTAATCAGATTAACCTTTTACATGCCGCACTATGATCCAGGAATAAAAGACACAACTAATTCATCAAATTCACATTAGAATATACCCATAAAGACTATAAAACAAAAAAATTCCCGTAAAAAAATTTTTGTCTATGATTTCCCGGATGTTCAATTTCTGGAACATTGGCATGTAACGCTATCTTTTCTCTTTTTTTCGCTTCATGTAAACAAATCGTTGCATGATGAATCTTTAAAATTTTATGCTGTAATAATGGTTTACTGAACCATTTGATGTGAAATTACTATAATTTAAGTAAAACTCATTAAAAAAATTTACATAAGTTTTAATTAGCGTAATATTTTATAATAAATGAAATGCAAAAAGTATAAAGAAACAATACAAACAATTTTACAATTACACAAACTCGACTAATAATATACATAATATGAATAAATGCGATTATTAAAATGTAAAATACCTTACCAATAAAAAATAAAATATTTTATCCTTTAGAATGTGAATGGGATTTCAACCAGTAGCACAAAAATTATAAAACATTCTAAAACACTATTTTTTTGTAATCCTTTTTAGCAGTTTCTCAGTGTCCATGATATTGTGGGAGGCAGTGTACATGGAGCCTTTTCTTGCATTCAAAACACATGTTTGTATTGTTTTTATTTGGCACAATACACAACGCCCTTGTGATAATGTAACTATATAATGTGCATCTGATTTTCTTGCAAACGTCGACTGATAGGCACGGGGTCCAGGTATAACGTGAATTTTAGGTTTCGCTCGAAGCAAATTCAAAGTAATTTCTCTTCTAAAATTCAGATGAGTCCTTCTTAATGTGGTGTTTTTGTGTAAATCAATGTGTAAGATCCACCCAGCAGCCACAACCATATTCAGTGCATTGATAAATAACTTTCAGTACCATTTTTTGCTGCGTAATTTTGGTCGGTAACTTCCAAGCAGTCGGTCCAACAAGTATACTCCACCCATTCCTTCATTATATAATTTTATAATGTAAAATTCGGGAACATCAACTTTATTTTTTTGAGCTCGGACATATGTTTTTGCTCTTCCTAATGTTTCGCGAGTGATAAAATTTGATGCAATAGTTACAACAGAACTATCGTTCCAACGCAACGGCACATATAAACTTCTCCATCGCATCGGTAATCAAATTCTTCACGTTGAAATTTCAACGTTTCTTTTGCTGTTTTAAGAGGACTTTGTACCGTTCTAGAATCTCGTAAACAAACAAATCCTTGTGAAGCAGCACACGTGGTCATTTCTAACAAAAGAAACAATCAGCTATCGGTTCTCAAAACAGGGAAATACAGCTGAAACCAATTACTACCAGCCCTTGGTGAGAGAGATGAGACCCCCTTCATCTAATCCTCCCCCCTCCTTTCTTCAGAAATAAATAAAACATCGTTAATGCCTTTCAAAAAGGGCGTGTTTACGAGATATGAGCACTGAATGTATTTAAATCTAATAAAGCAAAATATACGTGTGATATCACTGATTTTGTATATCGTTACATGCCAATATTCCTTTTTTGGAACATTGCATTTTTACGCAATCTTGAGGAACTATTTCTTGTTATTATTTGAATTTCTTATATTAACTCATTAAACTTGTCCTTTGCAAGTACTATGGGGAAATTTTTGGGTGGATTTGAATTTTTAGGAATTTTATAGAATTTTTTTTCGTACGTACTGTAAAAATTGTAAAAAAAGCCGATTTTTAGAAATTTTCTACGCTGAAATATTCATATTTGAAAAATAAATTTTATGTCAAAAAAATCAAACATATCTTTTGTAATAAACGGTAATTTTTTCAAACTGACAGATATGACAGTTTATTTAAAAAAATATTAAACATGATGTTCCAAAAAAGGAACATTGGAATGTAAATGGTTAAGCATTTATCGGGATCCAAATTTAGAGACCCAAGGGAAAACCATGAAAAACATTCCTTTGCCACTCGGCCTTCTCGTCCAAATGTGAGAGTAATCATAACGTTCTCAATTAAGCAGCGAATACCTAGCTTTCCAACGACTCAGACTCTTTGCTTACGTTACATTATTATGAGCTAACGAAACTGTTTGCCTCTATTGGTTCTAAGGAATGGATATGATTTTCCCGTTATACTATCTAAAGCACTCGGTGGCTCATGCCTCTCAAAGGGTTTCATCAATCAGTTAACATCTTTAACGTAGCTCATACTGGTTTCCAATTCACATACGTACCATGTACTGTAGTTAGGGGTAACTGTGAAATGTGTTTGAATTCTTACGAACACATCACTTGAAAAGGTAGAAACCAATATTTTGTCTTCGTTCGAAAATACACCGATCTACACGATCCACTCTAATAATATTGCGTCGCTAGTATAGGGTAGATGTCCCAAATATCGCCTACTCTAACTTTTTTTCGACATTTCATCCACTTTTTAGTTTCTGATTAGGCTGGAAACTCAAAGAACATCCCTAAAAACTATTTCCTTTGGTATCCTGAGATCAACCAGCTCCAAAACCAGTGCCAGTTTAAGTTATGTAGCTAAATTGGAAAAATTTAAATTTCCAAGGAACCCCAGACCGGTTCCTAATATCGCCTACCTATGTTCCTATTACCGCCTACCAGGTGAAATTAGGAGCACCTGTTAAAAGGCGTTGCTAGTAAAGTCTCTGTTTAATGCACTTTCAAATGGTATAAGCAAAATTAGAATTTGGATGCACCTACCTGGTCATTCAGTGGATTCTGATTCTTTGGAGCTAAAATTTACGAAGTCAACAGTCAAAACAACTTCAGACGCCATATAGTTTCTGTTGTCAGTGATAAGAACGTTGTCGCTATCGCCGCTGTTAGTACAAACACAGAACTAAGAAGTTACTGCATTTTCTCATACATAGAGCGAATCATACTTTGGAAACACGAGTAGGCGATATTTGGGACACCCACCCTTATGTTCCTAACGGCAGACCTTTATTTATTCGTCTCTTAGCGCATAGGGAGACGTATGTGTGGAATTCCCCTTTTATGCACCGTGTTCAGAAAGTTTATGATTACTTTACTCCCTTATTTTATTTTTTAAATGTTGATTAAAATTCCCATAGCAGTAGTTCAAAATTCAGTGTTTCAAATTCAGTTAAAAACCAGCGAAAGGTGTCTGTATGCATTTTCAATATCTTACTATTTTAAGAAATAAATTAGATGCCTTAGTGTAAGGGTTTTAAAGAGTCATTTGCTCTTTACTGATTACTTGATGACTTCAAAGATTTCAGGGGTAAGATTAAAAACACATAAACTTGAATTAATGAACAGAAGATTTATCCAATAAACTACTTGAGTATACATCTAAAAAGATATTTGTTAAATGACAACATTAAATTTTAACTATCGCTTCGTGGCTACACTAGATCCTCAAAAGATCGCTTTATGATTTCAAAGAGAATAAAATTTATTTTAGAAAATTATGGAATGGAAAAGATAATGTAATGCAGAAAAGAATGTTCACATTTTTAAATGTTGCGAAACATTTTAGAAACCAAGGTGCAAATTTATTTTCGCACAAAGTAGATCAACACATACATTAATATGTGGGGTTTCCACTATAAGGAAATAGAAGAAATGAACTTATCTTACTCGGTTTTATTATATGATCAAGTAAAACAAATATCAAGCATTAAAAATTATATTCAAGAATAACCGGATATTATGCAGACCTAAAGAGTGTATTAATATATATTCTGTATATTAATGTATGGTAAAAATGTCACTGAATTAGGGTAAGTACGCTTGCTTACATTTCTGTCTTTTTGTATTTCTGTCTTTTCATTTGCGTTCTTTAGGATTGTATGTGTACTTGCATTTATGGTGCTTTGAGTCCTAAGTGCAAGATCTCCGTGTACTTTCATTTGATTTGGCTATCTGTTTCAATGGGGATCTCGGGGCCTTGGGCTATCTTTTGGTTAGACCTACATCCTATTCAGAAAGTTCCCCCTTGAGGTTATTTGGTTAGGCTTCCTGATGACGAGACCAGTCGGTTACCCCGATATTTGGTTTAGTTCCGTTACTGCTGAAGAATCTTGCCTTATGGTGCATTGAGTCCTAAGTGAGTGATTTCTGCTTGTATTTGTCTGCATTCTAACTGATAATAATTGTCTTCCTCTGTTGAATTATTTAATTTTAGTTATATTTGTCCATTTTCAATATGAGGATTTGTTGCAACTGCGCAATCTTTTATTGAAAAGTTAAAATTTTCAACGTTAGGGTAAGTTTTCATTTTATTTGTTCGGAAGTCGATGCCCTCTTTATAAATTTGTTCGTGTAGAATTGTTTGCATTGTTGTATTTTAATGTATGGTACTTCGTTTTGTTTCATATAATAGTTTACTGGTGCTTTTCCATGCTGTTATTTAAAATAATATGTTTCTTTAGATTCCTAAAATAATGGTTAAAATTTTAATAACATTCTATTATTTTAGAAGAAAAATACAACAAGATGTATCATATTTCAAAGAAATGGAACAGGAAATCATAAACAAAATTAAATCACATAATTGTAACTTATGGAATTAAAGTTTTAATATTTTTGCCTTATTTTTTGTAATTATTTTTGTATATATTGCATCTCTTTCAAAACTGTGCAAAAAGAAAATCATGGGACTGTCGGACAAATCCAAAGCATCTTTATCACCATTGGCATAAAAAAAACTGAAATAAGAAAAAATTAGGATTCGGTCTTATTTTCACAAAATACAGTGGTTGTGTACTTAGAGATGCAAACCTCGAGTACCTTACAATCGGTTCACGTATCTTTATATTCACCCCCTCATCGTATCCTTGTGATATTGTATGAAGGAAAAGAGCGTCCAAGCAATCTGTAAGAGCACTTGCTGCGATTTAGAGCACGTGGACTGGAAGTTTTCTAGCGATTGAAACTGGGATAAAATGGTATGACGAGTCTTCGGGCTATTTTCTCGATTTCGACTATTCTTATCTACCTGACTAAAGCGCACTTCTTTTGCATATAATTGAAGTTCTGAAGGATTGCCGTAAGGCTATTTCATTTCTTGATAGTTTCAAGCGATGAAGAAAAGTTCTCATACTTGTCCAATTTAAGTTGGGAAAACGATGTAATCGAGTGAAAATGTTCAATCGCGAGTCCATTGCAATAAGCCATGAATTAAAGTCAAATATAATAAGTGTTCATTCCTTTTCTCTAAGGCTTTAAATAAGACTCTTAACCTCTAAATACAGGAATGTAAGACTTAGCACTGTAAAGACTTTGTTGAAGGAAATATGAATAAAATGGATGTATAAAAATGATGAATAGCCCCTTAGAATTAAAGTTATAATCAAGAGAAAAAGGAAGCTTCAAATACTAAAGTATAGTAACGTATCTATTTCTAATTCCTCTGAAAATGCAATATTGCTAACACTATGATGAGGTACAAAATATTATTTTTAACAATGAGGGATACGCATTTGCTACTGAGGCTCATTGATGATACAATAGTGATTAACTAATCAAGTTTCTTGAACTGTGAACTATTTTAGTTTCTGTTCTTATTCGTTATTTTACCTACGTATAGTAGTTAAAAAATGAGTTTTATTTATTAACTTATAGAAATTTTTAGCGTAAAAATCAATGTTTATAGTACATATAAGTTCCGCGTGGAACAGACCGTTAATTATTAATTAGACCTTGCTAAAGAAGAAACAACACAAAAACAAGCCACCTTTACAACATAAAATTCCTCATATGTAAGGTAAAGACACCCTGAAAGCTTGACTAGCGGAAGGATTTAATCCGCATGCTTGTTACTAAAGGAAATGCGCTTTTTTGACCCTCTCGGTAGTATTCCAAAGTTAAGTCGTTAGCTTCAAAAGCATCCTGACTCGTGTATTGCTGAAGTGCATTCAGTCTGGAAGATAAAGGGATATTCGAAGAAGGATCAATGTAGAACTGAAAGAGAAGCAACGAATTACAACTAGATACTTACAGGATCTGTCCAGAATGTAATGAGACTGATTCCATAAAATTCGTTTATTTGAAGATAATTTTACAGACACTGAATATTATTCAAAATAGCCTCCTCCTGCATTAATACACCATTGCCAACGACTTTGCCGCCCATTGATGCCCGCCTGGAAGTCTTCAACTAGAATGCTGTTCAGAACGCACGCTACGTTTTTCTGCAAGTTCTCCAGATTGTCAAAACGATGACCTTTAAGCTGGAATTTAACCGAGGGAATAGAAAAAAGTCCGGCGATGACAGATCGGAGCTGAATAGGGGTTGGGGCAGCGTTGCGACGTTTTGTTTTGCCAGGACTGAGTCACTTTGAAGGATGTGTGAACCGGCGCATTATCGTGGTGCAGAATCCAATTGTTTCTGAGCTTCGGGCGGACGCGCGCGATTTGATTCCTCAACCTTTTGCAAGAACCAACGTCTCCGCAATCATTCAGACACTCATCCGACGATCAGAGTCCAAAATAGCTTTACATTTAGCCACATTGTCTAAAGTTCGAGAATTTGATGGACGTCCAGCGCGTTGTTCATCATCGACGTCTTCACTTCCGTTTTTGAAGGCTTTGTGCCACAACACTTGAGCTTTGGACAAAGAATCCCTCCCGTAGGCTTCTTGTAACGTGGCAAGTGTCTCAGTAGCCGATTTGTTTAGTTTTACACAAAACTTTATGACGTATCGCTGCTCGACACTCCGCTGCATTCTGTAAACCTAACGCCACTTTCAGACACGTGTCTGCTTTACGAGCGATCCGAGCACTGCAAAGGCTCAAGGCAAACTGACTTCCGCCAGACTCTGTAGCTGACATCTACTACTAGTACCGCCCGCAAATTCCGCCCATTTGGCCTTCTGCTTGGTGCGAAAAATTCAGTCTCATTACTTTCTGGACAGACCCTGTAACTTAGTAATGGAAGAGAATTTGAAATAGTCACTGTCGGTCTGTTCAAAATAATGAATTGCCCCTTAGAATTCAATTTATAATCAAGAGAAAAGCTAGCTCCAAATCCTAAAATTGGGCAATATATCGTTTCTAATTCATCTAAAAATGTAATATTGATACCACTGGCCTGGGAAGCTGTAAAAATATCCTTTTTAACAGAAAGTGATACGTGATTGCTCGAGCTGCGCACTGATGATACAATAGTGGTTAACAAAATAAGTTTCTCCAGCTGCAAACTATATCAGTTTCTCTTATACTGAACAGAAACCTTATTTTTTCTATTTTCGAAGTCCTTATTTCCTATTTTGGTGCTTTTTTGCATCAAGTATTGAAATATAATGTAGATTATACTTTAAGTATGCATCTCTATACATGTGTGATTGTATGAATTGATGAATGTCTGTACTGATAGATGCAAATGTTTTTAGTGTTAGGAATCTTGAAGAGAGGGAGATAATTTTGAGTTCATAGTATGTTTGTTTCCAAGTATTTACTTCTTATATCGGTCTATTAAAATTATATATTATTGTTCGTATTATATATCTGTGTTTGCAGTGTAAAGAGTGTCAAGTCCAAAATCGTAGTTTTGAGATAAACGAGATTGAAAAAAACGGCTTTTGTAAAGTCAGTTTTTTTAACTCTAATGAAAAAAAAAATTTAAGTAAATTTTTCCAGTTTTATTTTTGTTGAGCAAAGAGTGTTAAGTCCTTGATTGGGACATAGCCCCTTTAACACTAATATGTTTGTGTTTTATTTCACATAACAGAAACCCAAATGAATCCAAAATTTTCCCTGATGAATAAAATTATTTAGGAGGGGAATTGGACTTAGCTTTCTGTACTCTGCAGTAGCCCTTGATTTTTCAAACATGCCTGGTTCGATAAATCATTTTAGCCCATTTTTGACTTAACACCCTTTGCACAACAAACATATATTATCTTTCTATTAAAAATACCACAGAGATTAAAAAATAGTTATCACTATTTCCTTAATCATACGTATGACCTTTTTTGTATAATAAGTTAAGACTTACTGCTTATTATTTATTCCGTGACAACCATTTCTAGAAAATATATGCATTACATAGTGACCAGTGCCTTTAAATGAGTAAAATGAATCATAAATAGGTAGCATAAGTTCAAATACCTAACACATGATCACAACTAACTTTATTGACAGGAAATAATGTGGGTCAGGACAAGGTACCTCATAGTTCTTCACACATAACGAGTACCATGAAACCTGACGCAACAATCAGCCTTTTATATAACAAAGCCAATCAACTGGGATAAGAGAAGTATAGATCCGAGGCATTAGGTCCACCATAATGGGAAAACACTTATAAGGATTTCGTGAAACATCCATAAAGTTTAATTTTAACCATATTTCAGTGGAAACGATATCTCTGCATTAAAATAAGTATCCCAAAACCTCAAAGGTGTGATGGATCGTCAATAGCTATGATTTCTGTTGGCATGTCTTTCTCATCCCTCTTTGTAAATTTGAAAACAAGCTGTATCGGGATAACTGATTTTCTTCCAATCATCGATGTTATCAGTGTCAGTCAGAATGACCCTTAAATAGCAAAAGATGCCAGGCCAGCTAAACAACCATATAATCAAGAAAATATAAAAACACAAAACAAATATCAGCATAACTTGCAATGTCTGGCTGTAAATAAGTGTACTTCCTTGACAGCAGATTTCACAAAGTCATACAGAGCAAGGTTTCTTCAAAAGAGATTTTCGTTACCATCATTGTACAAACCTAGTTTAGCTTACTGGTTAAAACGGGAAAGCCCTAACATACCAAACACGCTAGGATAACTTGAGTTACCCATCCTTATCTATTTGTTTCACACTTTGGCGAATCATTGTCCTACAAATAATTAAACACTTCAGTACTAATACTTAAGGAGTACACTTTGCTAGATAAATAATACACCACAAATATATGCTTTTGTAAGCTTTTCAACTCTTAAGAGGTAGGTACACTTATAATGATGGGAACAAAACTAATCCTTAAACAACTGATGGCTGAATGAGTTTTCAAAAGAATGATATGCTAAAAGAGAAATATTTAATTTGAAAACAAGGAACTCACAATATTTTTAAAAATAAAATAAAAGAGCTTACCAATTATTAATCTGCTGAAATAAAACACATGCCCTTCATCATAAATTTATCGCCTACAGAATAGAAAGAAACAATCAAATAATCCTTGTGCAATGAGATAAAATCGTAATAAAGTATTTCTCTCTGTCGTATACACTTTCTGTTCGAAATTGACATCTAAGTAGCTAAAACAAGAGGCATCATTCTTCATTTAAGATTGCTTCTTTCCTAAACAGGTAGTAAATAATTTCTGCAAATCTCTTTCAATTTTTAAATTTATTCACGGTTATTTAATATTAGCCGTGAAATTTTTTGCAGCTAGTCAATACCTAAAGCGTGAAATTCTCATATTAAAGAGCAAAAGAAAAATGTGGTAGACTTTAAAGGTGTAAAATAAACAGAATGAACGGTGTCATATCAAAACTATACAAGATATAGGCATTTAGTTATTTCTACTTGTCAGTTATTTTACCTACATATAGTAGTTTGAAAGTTAGTTTTATTTATTAACTTAAAGGAATTTTTAACATAAAAAAATCAACATTTTCTTCCAGTGAAAGCTCAACATGTCGCAGACTGTTGGCTATTACAGTGTGTCCAGCGAAGGAGTCCCTGATTTCGAAATTAAAAATATCGAAAACAAAGATCTGTAGAAGAATGAAACAAACAGTATGTTTATCGTGAAAGCTGTAAGAATTTTATACACTAATTTTCGAAATAGTTACAAGAACTGCCCCCAAATGGCGCTCTACAACTGGTATCAGCATGCATAAATATACTCGTAGTCTTTGCAAGTAGTTTTTGCAATCACTACATCACAATCCTTTTCAAAATGTCCACCATTCGCTATACGGAGGTGGTGCAAACAAACAATTGTAGTGTCTCAACAGATATCTACCTGCCACACAGACCGCCGATTGAAGCGTGGTGGGATGGTTCCTGTAGACAGTGTACTTGAATATGTCCCACAAAAAATGGTCACAGGGACTCAGGTCCGGTGAATATGGAGACCAGTCCATGCTTGCGCCAATAAAATGTGGCTAACAGCGCCATCTGTTAGCAGCTTTTGTAACTATTTCGAAAATTAGTGCATAAAATTCTTACAGCTTTCACAATAAACATACCGTTTGTTGCATTCTTCTACAGATCTTTGTTTTCGAGATTTTTGATTTTGAAATCAGGGACTCCTTCACTGGATACACTGTAAGTAGGCCTTGCTAAAGCAGCTACAACGAAAAAATAAGCCATCTTCACGACATGAAATTTCTCATGTGTAAGGAAAAGACACCCTGAATGCTTGATTAGTGAAATGATTTAATCTGCTTGCTTCTGAATAAAGGATATGAACTTCTTTTGACCCTCTCGGTATTATTCCAGAGCTAAGTTGTTAGAATAGAAAGCATCCTGACTCGTCCTGGAGTGCATTCAATTTCGAAGACCGAATGATATTCGAATAATGATCCAAGTTGAACTGAAAGAGAAGCAACAAGTCACAACTAGTGACATAACTTAGTCATGGGAGAGATTTTGAGATATTCATTTTCGGCATATTCTGATGATATATTTCTTAATATAAACTAGAAAAGCATATAATAGAAATTTCTTTACTGTTTGAAGAAGTGGAGAGAAATCAACTATTTTTTATTTGTCTGGGAATAGGGTTCACATAATTTTATCAATTGTATCCGTCAGGCTATGAATGTGGGTAAGGAGAAAATAATTTTGGTATTTTAGTTTATTTGTTTTCTGGTTATGCGTTGTAACGAAAATAAAAAGTAATCGGATGTACTAAGATAATTCAATGCCTCTATTATGTTTATTAGTATTTCAGCCCCTTTGCTTCCGACTTATTTTAAAGATATTGATCCTGGTCTGGTTATTTAATTTATTGAAACACATACAAGCAATTTAAAAAAGAATCCCTTCGTAATAATGTTATTTACACAAATACATACAATTAGTTATGTCATGTTTCTGAAGTGATGAATTAAATGAAAAAATGAATGAAGAAGTTCCTCCTTCAGAGGAAAGTTAAAATTAGAGGCAGAAATATTTATATTCAATCTTCTTTTCTACATAGGTGGTTTCTGCATTTTCTAAATCTTTAAATGTCCACTCATTTTGAATCTGCCTGTAAATTTTTAGATTGCACCTACAGTACTTATGAACTTTCAGACAAACTAAAATATTGCAGAGATTCACATATAAAGGCAAAAGACTTGATTTAAAAGTTAAAAGTATAGAGATAAATATAACATAAAGAGATGTATAAAATTTTTATAAAATACTAAAATTAAAACTCAAGCTATTGCAAAGGTAACGCCGCAAATAATTTAACTCATAGACGCATATATACACAATTTTTAAATTTGCTGATTAAATTACCACCCCCCCAACCCCCTATTTAATATCTTCCAAAT
This sequence comes from Dolomedes plantarius, assembly GCA_907164885.2. Classification (NCBI taxonomy): domain Eukaryota; kingdom Metazoa; phylum Arthropoda; class Arachnida; order Araneae; family Dolomedidae; genus Dolomedes; species Dolomedes plantarius. The sequence continues at coordinate 25,432,808 of OU015501.1, read as the reverse complement.
ACCTACTCAGTTCATTCTTTGTAGTTCAAAATACTAATGTCTCAAAGGGGAATTTCTCACATCAATAAACTTTTGTAGCTTTTCAAACTTTTTAAAAAATTAAATTATAAATGACTTTGGATAGACAAATGTAATGTTTTGAATTTTTTATTTCTTTTGATGCACCGTTCATTATTTCCCTCACTGATGCTACAAAATCGAGTTCAAACTGACTATTGTTATGCAGATTTGATGAGTTTGAAAAGAGATGGAAAACGTGTCATTGATTGGAGCTTTTTTTCCGCTTCTTTCTCCCGCTTTCTTTTGTTTACAGCTCTTTTCTTCCGAAGAACTTCTTTTTTTTTAGTTTTTCCCGCTTTAATTTCAATGATATCTCTCATATATCTTTTGACCCTGAGTACTTAGGAAGGGTTTACCTGATCAATAGATTTTGGTTTCACGCGTAAAGAGCGTTGCAAATGAAGCACAAAACTATTAGAACATTATGTTGCGTATTTTCCCCTTTTTGTTACTAAATTTCCAACTTGTTTCCCCTGTTAAGTTTTAAGGTTATTTTCCAAACCTTTAATAAATTGTTATTCCATTCTTTGAAAGATCCTGTTCCTTTTAATAGCTGGGGCATTTATTTTATTCCGTGGTCCAATGTCCCATGGAAATTCTTGGTCCACATTGACCAAACTGGAACGTTCTTAAAAAGCATAAAAGATATTTAAATAAAATGCAAGTCCTTAATTCTTAGGATTGAGGCTATAAGGTTGAATTTTATTAGATATGTGTTCTTACACTCGAAGTGTTAAAACTTCTTTATTAGAAACTGGGGGCGTCGCCCCTAGGCTCGCTATGCTCGCTCCTCTGTTATGACTAATAGCGCGATACATAGGGATGATTCTCAGGTAATGTAACAGCTTCCATCCATTTACTGTTGTCACCCTTAATGCGAAGGGCGTTTCATCACTGTTGAATTATCAGCTTTAAAATTCAACTAAGAATCGAAAATTTAAAATATAGACTTGAAAGGAGGTTTATATGTATAAGAAAACTTTCAGCTTCCAGATGATGTAAATACTTTCTTTGTAAGATAAAAATTCGAAGAGCATCGATATTACACCCACATAGGGGACGATATTTCTTAAAAAACTGAGTTTCATTTTTTGATGAAAATATTAGTCTGTTTTAAAATATTTTTAAACAAATGAGGTCTAGTTTGAAATAGAAATGTCTGTAGTCTTAGATTGTAAAAAGATCAAAATTCTACGATCATTTTTTGGCGAGTTATCGTAATCTGAAGATGAAAAAGTCAATATTTTTCCACAAAATATAAAATTAAAAAAAACTTTAAGTCCGACGAAGATGAGACATGTCTTACTTTGGTCCCCCCATTTTTCTGCATCCATTGGTATCGCTCTCGACCCCATAACCCCAGCGGTTTCGAAGGAAATAGCGTGACAAGCTTTTGACAGCGGCAGCGGGAGTTAATTTTTTTTAGTATAGAGAGATGCTGTGTACTAACCCTATTGGATTCGGCCACCTCAATGCTAATCTATGGAGAAAATGTGTCCAAGGATTGTCGACTTATATTGAAAGATTTTTTAAATGTACTCCGTTATATGGAAAGAAATTTTACACCTTGGGGTATGTTCAGTTAAAAAAAAATGCAAATATTTTAAAGTTTAAAGTAATCGCAGGAAAAATCTGGTATAGTTTGTTTTAAAAGCTCATAAATTCATTTGGGGGACGAAATTTATAAAATGAATCCTGTTGCAAGGTGCAGAAAAGTTCAAGCTCTCTGAAAATGCCATTTTTATTGGATTATCATCATTTATGTAGTTGAAAGTAATAGACAAAATTTCTCCATAGGTTAACATTGAGGTGAGCGAATCCAATAGTGTTAGTACACAACAGCCTTAATAGTGGCACAAAGAACTTGGTTAACGAGAGCAATTCCTACCGCCATGTGAAAGCAACTTGGAAAGCAATTATGTAATAATGTTCCCTCCTATTTATTTCTTGCCTTTTAATAACGGTTCCTGCTAATTTCCAGTGTTTTCTGAAATCCATAGTTTCTTCATCTCGCGTTTCAAATCCCTACTTTCCCAGTTTCACTGTTATGGAATGGAACACTCCTAGGGCACCATTTGTCTGTCTTCGTTTGGTCAATAGGCATTCTCTCTATCTCCTCCCGACATATTTGGTTTAAAAGGTCGAATTGAGTCTCTTTTCTAAAGACATTCACAGTGAAATATTAAGGTTATTTCTATTCCTGGTAAATTTTCAGCAGTTGTGGTATATATTCCTTAACAAATTGCTACGTTCTCTGCATTACATGCAGGAACTTCATTGAATGAAGACTAATTTATTTTATATGCTCATAAAGTATTTTAAGCATTTAAATATATTTAAGAGAGGAATGCATTTAAATATATTTAAGAGAGATTTGCATCAAATTTTTCTGTGTTTTAAGGTCATAAACATTATAAAACTATTTTAACACTTGCACTGCACTCATTTATATTTTTTCTTGAATTGAAAACGCCCTTTAACCATTGCAGGAATTCATCTTTATTCATGGCACATTTTGTCTTTAAGGTTTGAGGCTGCTTAAAATCACTCTCACAGACTATAGACCGACCATCTCTAGGCGTCGTCAGTTGAGAGATGGATCAGCAAAATACTATAAAGAGTAAAACTTAATTCTTTTAAAAGGACTAAAAATGTATATCATGAAGTGTGATTTACACTGAGAGTTCAAAGAAAAATTTCCATTCCTTTTACAGCAATTCAATGTATTCAAAGGAATTTTTTAAAGGCGCATCCCCTGTTGTGAAATGGTGGCATTTTGTGTGTTACATACCTTGCTCCGAGAAGATGATGAGATGACTTGTAGCTAGCCAGTCCACTTCCTTAACCCTTTCAGGGGCAACAAACTCCACCGTTTGCAGGGTGCAGATATTTTCCGATTTTTTCTAACCTAAAGAATCTTGAAAATTATTTCAATTAAAGGTTGCAAGTTGTTTTTACTTCTTTAAACTGATAACAGATGGCAGTACTAACCATTTTTATACGCATTTAACTGGAATACATTGAATGCAAGTGAAAAAAGACTAGATTTAGGCATTTGCCCCTCAAAGGGTTAATCCACCCCTTTTTTTGCCTACCACAGCACATCTACAAAAGAACCTCGTTGTTTCTTTTGTTATGCTACTGGAAGCAGCTCCACATCTTCATCTGCATCAGGTATCCTTTCTTTGATGTTTCTGGAAAAGATCGACGTCATTAGGACACTGATCTTTTCGTATTAGCGCATTAAAATTTCACTGAATTATGAGACAGATTTTTTCCCCTAAAACACAATAATGATGCAAAACGTACGGATACTGTTGTCCACTTATAAATGTCCACTCTAAAAGTGTATCCACTATCACCTTTCATTCAACCACACCAAGTACATGATACAAGTATGACAATATAAAGCTTTGTTTTCAATTTACTGCTATACACAAAAAACACTATTTTTCTGAAATACACTGCGTTTACACCACTATTTCCAAATCTCATATCAATAATTTTATATGTCAGAAAAAAATCAAATACAAGTAAATGACCCTTTGTGTTAGATTTTTAATACTTTGAGGCAATCTACACCACCATCCACACTTGCTTGATTATGTTACAAATCTTCATATGATATGATAAAATAAGATAAGTGTAAAGCATTCTAGGAGAGAATTAGAATATAATGAATTAATTAACGTACATATTCTGATAGTAAAACAAAATATTAATGGTTTTTATCTTATGGTGGTTTTCAGTAGTGAATAACTGTGTCTAAAACTCTTCAACAACCCTTTAAAGCCAAGTATTTTGGAAAAAGCCTAGTAATTAATAGAGTTCCGATATAAGCCTGTGATAAGGAATATATTTTTCATTTAACTAAACAAAATAATCGATCTTATAACCAACTATAAACAACTGCGAAAAATGAGATTAAGAGAAAGGAAAAGATGTGCATTTCTGACAAATTATTTCTCCTTTAAATCAATACGATAAAGATAGAAAATTTTTATTTGACATTTTGTACACAGTTATTTTTATAAAATATTTTTCATTGCACACGCTGCTAAAAATTTTCTCCTAATCATTTCTAAATGCACCTTTATCCTGTTTGTAATTTTAGTAACAAATTTTACTTTTAGCTAACAATTTGTAATTCTTTTCAGATTTTTATTCATAGATTTTATATTCATAACAATTACAATAATGCATTTGATTCATTTTTCATTCAAAATGATATAATTTCTTTATTTAAATTTACATATTTTTAATGAATCTATATTTTATTTTCAATAATAATAGCGCTTTTTAATTTTACCTGAAAGTTGACATAGCAGTTGACATAGCTTACATTAATGAAAGATGCAATTTCTAGACAGTCCGAATCTTTTAAACCAGAATCTTATACTATTATTTACGTTTACTTAAAATTCCATCTTTTATGTTAATGTCGGTATTTCATGCTTATTAGGTTTCAGGCCCACTTTTAAACGTACGCAAACAAGTATTGGAATTCCTTTTTTCTATATCACAAGCTTCCTATTCCGCCTTAAGAAAATATGTTTATTTTTTTAAGTAATGACCTACAGAGTTGTGTTCTTTGAAAGTTATCTTACTGCCTATTTGTCTTTTCTCGAATCCTTCTGTATTTTAATATTGACGCGTGATTATCTCTCCTTTTCGTCGAAAGCAGACGGGAATTTCTATCGAGCTTTTAAATCACTTTCGGATTCCTCCTTGTAGAAAGCAATCTTATAAAAAGCCCGTCTGATATCTGCAGCTCTAAGCTCCGTGATAATATCATCTTTCGAGGGGTTTTTTCCGTGAAGGTGGTAAACACATTAAGTAAATGGAAAGCTCACTTGCTTCCAGATCCATGAAGAACGAATAAGGTGGAAATATGAAAGGTGAAGGGTGTATCATTCTTTGGAGCCTTTTATCGGTCTGCCAACGCCCCGCAAACATACCGCCCCATTTTGTTAGTTCACCGACCTTGTGGGTCTGTGTGTGTTAATCCGCCCAAAAGCGATGAAACTTCTTCCTGGAATCTTTCTGGGAAACACACCCCTTGAGGTCCAGTTAGATGTTATTTCGTAGACCGTAAATCATAAATTAAATTTCTTGCGTTTGAATGCCTTCTCATAAACAATGAAAAATTGCTGATCAGGCTGATTCAATTCTTGCACGGACTGATAGGGACAGGTATGCTCTGAGATAACCGACTCCGAGCATTATAAAACTGTTATTTTCTGCGAGATATTATAAGTATTAGTGTATTTTATTAGGTTCACGCCTAAGAACAAAACACATATACTATGTCCTATCACTTATCTCCGAATACTGTGCAATGTCAGGGGTGGTGGTAAATTAAACTTGTATATTTGTACAAATGAACAATCATAGTTTTCTCAAAATTCCCTCGTGGGGATAATCATATTTAATTTTACATATGTACTAATAGAAAGTCGGGGATTAACTAGGAATTCAAAGACTGGCAAGCAGTTTGGAATTTCAGTGAGCAGTACAAAAAATATATAAATATTTCCTTTAAAATATAAGTATGTGCTACAAATTAACAAGTTTAAGAATCTTGAAATTTATTAATGCAAACGTTAAAATAGGGGTAAACAAATTTAATAATAAAAATCCGATGGACAGAAGAAAAATTAAAAGTAATAAGGGAATAACTTCTTAACTAAATTTTTTTTAAAATTCTTCCAGCTCTTCAAATACTAATCTTGCATAGCGGTCATAAACTTACTTGTGTCTAAGCCGTAGTATAGACTTACGAATAAACATTCTTCGAAAGAACTACTTATAAACTTTCACTTACTTTTCCCCTCTTCTTTTTTCACATAAAATAAATGGAAATTAGATGAAACGTGCACTTTTTTAATTGATATTTGTAGATAGTGAAAATTGATGACTTTCTCTGTATCTCACAAAATGCTTTTGGGCATTTGGAAAATAAATATAGTGATGATATTATTACGATTTTCCGGCATCAAAATTTAAAACAAAGGTATAAATTTCATATTTATCGAGTGCACCAAAAGTGAATGATTACTCTCGGACATTCTGCCTGATTTCTGTTCGGTTGCCGCCGACGTATTATAGTGGTCAGCTTTCTGAGTTACCCCACAGTAGGCTTGGGTTCAAATCCTGAATAAGGTTTGGTAGTTTCTGTGTCATCCCCCTCGTAGGGAGCAATGCTGGCTCACCTAAATGGTGCTCCCATAATAAAGTAGCAAACAAAACTTCACGGTTCTTCAGGGGACAATGTCAAGAGAAGTACCTTCTGTCAGAGGCAAGTGCCTCCTGCATTGAAAAAGAAAACGAAATCTGTTCGGGTTCATTCAGACTATGAACTGCACTTCAGAACTTGTCAGTTTACCTACTAAAAGAAGTAATGTCTATAAACTTGCTGCCATTGGAGTACTTAGTTTCATTAATGATTCAAATCTTCTTGATCAGTGGTGAAAAAATATTAATAATCATATGAGACAGACGAATCTTTTTTCCATAAAATACATAATACTTTAAAAATTACCGATTGCTTTATGGAAGACAGAATATATTCATAAGGTTTTATAATTAAATTTTCTAACTAAAGATGTGTGATGCTTGGTCATAATAGCCGACAACTAGTAACATCTACTAGTAAGATGTATGTTGCTTGGCAGAGATTTCCCGGCATGTAGTGCTGTCCATTATATCTCCTAAAGATATGTATGTTGTAAGAGATTTTTCTTGTTAATATCGAATGACTTTGGAGTTTATGTAAATGTTTTGTAGATTGTAGGACTATCTAGGGCTAAAATTAGTTAATTCTTAAATATTTTGTAAACACGTGATAAAGGATTTATCTGTAATAGAAGATCTTTTGCAAAAAAAAGTGTTAATATATTCTTTTATATTTGTAATATTCAATAATTTATTATTTCTTTGATGAAATGTTTTAAGTCATTAGTCTATTAACGAATCATGGTCTAAATTTATCATTTAGTTTAAGCTAAACGTTTTGACGGTACGTGCATAATGATAAAGGAAGTAAGAATACTCGTTATTTTATTACTTCATAATTTTAAATATGTTGCATAATCCTAGAATTTGTCATGACAAAAAAATAAAGTACAGGTAAATTCCTAATAAAAGTGCTTTGTGTATCCCTCTATAAAATTCAGTATTTAATAGAAAAATCGATTCAAATCGATGAATTTTAATTTCTTTTTTGAGAACTTTTTTAATATAGGAGAAATGTGTATACTTGTCTTGACACTATTTGTTGGGGCATAAACTTTTGAAATACTAATTACTATGGGATATAACAAATGCTCTAAATGAAGATTAAAACAAATTTATCTTCGAGGAAATTATGAATAAAATATGCTCATTTGAGTGAGATTTTTGAGCGCTCATTTGTAATTTAAGTGTGACTTTTTTTCTATATATCATTGATATTTAATATTAGACTACATGATCTTTCATAAAAGATTATGTAGTCTATTTTCTCAGGTATTTGTATTATAGCTGAAGAGTAATCTATATATATATTAGTTCTAGAAGGTGATTTTTTCTGACGATTCCTTTTTCTCCCGTCATATTTAAACAAAATCGATAAATAAGGTACCATTTTAAAGATTAAGTTCTCCAGTTCCAACGGATTCTTAATAACATAATTACACATTGTACTGTTTGTTTTAAAACCGAAGTTAAAAACTGACTTTCGGCCCTAGAGTTCTTTCCCTGGATGCATCGATACCGCAAGGTCGAATATTGTGTAAAGAGAGGTTTTGTGATGTTAATATCACATTTTCAACGAGTTTGTGTCATAACTTTGTCTTAACTTTTAATATTGTCTACAAAAACACTACACAGGTGTTTTGAAGTGTACATATCTCATGTTCACCTGTTTTATGTTATGCTTCACCTCCAATTTTGTGTCCAAAGGTATTTTGTAATCGGTTTTGTATTATCCTTACGAGCCATTGTTATTTGACAGATCAACAATAGCTCCAAATGAAGTGGATCTGCTTTCAGCCAACTACAAACCACCAAAATCACTATAAAATTTATCGTATTTTATTTTTCTGTGAAATTTCCATACGGGCCACCTAGTATAGGTGAAAATTAACAAATATATTACCTTTATTAATCCTGTGTATGTTGATGGCACAACCAATATTATTCATATTAAAACTCAAAGAATCTGGAACCATAATTATGTTATAATATAAATTAAGAAATATAATTATTTTTTGAATTTTGTCAATGAAACTAATTTCCAAATTTTGAGATCTTATCATGCAATATAATAAGTAAACCATATCGTTCATATTGTTTCTTTTATGATGTTTTATTACGCAGTTTTTGATTTAATATCCCTCTTTGTGTTTTCAGGTAAGAACAGTTCCATAATTTTGTGTGGTTAACCTCACGACTCTGGTTTATTAATGTTGCTGTTCCGTTATTGAAATACTCAAAACATATTGGTATTATACTCAGGCAGGTAAATAAATTTATATATTTGAATATTTTGCATTTTCTTAACAAAACATGTAGTCTGTCAGTTACAAAGCCAACTAATCTGAGAGTAATCAGTCTCACATCTTATTTTATTAATATACTGGGTTGTCCGGAAACTACTCTCGTCTAATTTTCATTAAAATATTCAACAATATTTTATACAAAGAAATAACTTTATTCAGTAATGTACTGACCATTTTCTTCTATAACTATTAGCCAACTCTAGGCAGTTTCATGATTCTACTTTCATAGAACTTACGATCTTTTTTCTGCTAAAAAAAGACCTACTGGGATTTGACTCTGTTTTCTGAAGTGAATGTTTCACCTCACAAGTAGTTTTGCAGAGCACGAAACAAATGGTAGTCTGATGGCGCAATGTCAGGGCTATATGGCAAATGGGGTAGCACATCCTAACGAAGATCCAATAGTTTCTGACGAGGGACTAAAAATGTATATGGTTTGGCACTGTCATGATGGAACACAATACCTTTACGAATCACTAAAACTGGACGTTTCTGTTGAAAATCATTTTTCAGTTTTGTTAGTTGTTGACACTGGAACTGATCCTTTCGTTCCTTGGTAAAGGATCAAAATAATGAATTCCCTTATAATCACACAAAAAATGTATGTGGTTTGGCATTGTCATGATGGGACACAATACCTTTACGAATCACCAATTCTGGACGTTTCCGTTGAAAAACATCTTTCAGTTTTCTTAGTTGTTGACATTTAGTTGCTGACGTTGGAACTGATCGTTTCGTTCCTTGGTAAAAACTCAAAATAATCATTCCCCTTACAATCCCACCAAACTGATAACGTGACCTTCTTTTGATGAATATCAGATTTTGATGTTGTTTGAGCTGACTCACCAGGCTTAGACCGTGATTTTTTGTGATCAGTATAGCTGTAAAAAACCCATTTTTCAGCAAAATTTATCCTCAATAGAATATTTCTATTATTTTCTTTTATGCACTTGAATATTTCAAATGCCTTCAAAGTATTTATTGTTTCTAGGAAAATAGTTTTCACTTTGATTAAACTGTAAACTTCTTGCTCCAATGGTATCTAGTAGTTAAATAATTTAATGAAATTACAGTTTTTTTTACTTATTTGAACAATACATTTTTCTTTAAATGATTAATCTCCACTAGAAATATCCTACAAGCAATCATAGAAATTTATTTGAATAATGTTACGTCACATTTTTTCCTTAATTTCTACAGCAATGTAGAAGCTTTATTTAATCAATTTTAAGTAAATTATATAAAAGCTATATTACAAGAATTTTATAACAAAAATTAAAATATAAAATGAATTTATTATGTATTCTGAAAACCCTGATTTTGAATTCCCCTTTTACAGCCATATGAATTCGAAACTCGTACCTCTTGTTGCTAGTTGCTTAATCACTCTGACAATAAATCCACATTTATCATGAAACAGTTATTTTTTAAATTCCTTCAAATAAAGACTTTTAAAAAACTTATAGGGATATACAGCATACAAAATTTAATTTTTCATTTGAAAGTTGAGATTTAAAATATTTTACCTCGATATCTAGAAAAGGGACCATTTGATGATACACAATAGATATTTAATGGTAGAAAGTTATTATATAACATATTTTGAAGTCAGGATCTGAAATTAAAATAAAAAGTGTACTCTCAATCACTTAAACTGATCTAGTAATCATATCAGCTAATCGACGGTAAGAGTTTAGGCATTTCATTACAAATATTCCTTTCAATGATAAAGTAGACAAAATGTCTATTTAAAGTCAGAGATGCAAACAGTAACAACAAATTTATAAGGAAGCGCATTTCCTCAAGGACATAAACTTTTAGGCATTCAGTTGGATTTTCGTAAAGTGAACCTTTCGATAATAGAGTATTTGAATATTCTGTAACACATATTAAAAAGCCGCTGCTTTTTAATTTTTTTACAATAGATATGCACAAGTGGTATACCATGCATTTTATATTTTATATTGATAAGATTGGCGGAATTATTTAATTAATTTTAAAATAATAAAACACATACGGCTTTTAGTTAAAAATAGAAAAGCTGTATAATCGTTAATGAAAAAGTCAGATAGAAATTCTGAAAAGAAAGTTAACTTTAAAAGGCAATTTGAAGTTTAATGTTTGAGAATTTCTCAAACGTAGGGGATTGGCACACACACACACACACACACACACATATATATATATATATATATATATATATATATATATATATATAAATATATATATAGATCTATATATATATATATATATATATATATATATATATATATATATATATATATACAGGTGGATACAAGAGTAACAAAAAAAGTAAAAATGCAATAATTCGAAAAGTATAGACAGAAGCAGGATGCGGTTTTCACAAAAATGCGCATGGGATTCTTTTTAATAACAAAATATTTTATTGCCAGAATAATATAGCTAAAGTGGAGCGACAAGGAGTTGTCAAAATGATGGAAATACTGAACGTTTTTACAGAACATTTTATAAATAAATTCTATATCCTGTTTTGGCTTGCAAAACTTTGACACGGGATAGAGTGATCACGTCTTGCACATAAGAAAGTGGAATTTGGTACCATTCATCCTGAAACTTACGTCCTAACCGTTTATATTGCATTGGATGGGGAGAACGTGATCGAAATTTCCTCTCCAAGTGTTCTCACAAATATTTAATAGAGTTGAGGGCAGGTGATTGAGGTGGTCATGGTAGATGTTGTACCATCTCTTCATGCTCCTTAAATAACCAGATGACACTTCTCGCGCGATGCACAGGTGCAATATTGTCTTGAAAACACAGGCGGTCAATATCGAATAACGCCTCCAATACAGTATGCATATAGTCTGCAAGAATGGTTTGTAGATTTCTAAAGTTATGGGACTCTAAAGAAATACTAAAGGTCTTAGGGAATGCCAAGCGATAACATTCCACAGCCTCAGAGAGCCACCGCCAGAGTGGGTTTACGGGTGCGCACCAGTAAACAGGACGATATGCTTCGAAAGTTGGTTACCAGTGGTAGGAAACAATAAGATACTCCATTCTTACTACCAGATGACACGCTGACAATCATTTTAACTCCATTTTTCAGGCTCCGATTCCCATCTGACCCTTTTCTTCTAGTGGTGTCAGTAAAGAGTGGTTTCTGGAGTTCAGCATGTCCATAAATAACAGCTTTATGCAGCAGTAGACGAAATATTATTTCTGAAACAAGATCATTGCAAGTCTTATTCACTTCTCCTGATATTAGATAAACTGTAATTTTGGGAATAGGTAGTACAATCCGCATCAAGTTCCACCATTCCAACGCTGACATTTGAATGTCACGTCCACACGTTTTTCGTCTACGGGCAAAATATTGTTCACTTCTGAGTAGTTACATAGTCTTTGAAAACATGATGCACCGACAATTGCACCTGTTCTAATTTCAGAAGTACCAATTGTCAAACCTTTCTGCAAGTCATCTAGTCCGGCAATTAGCTCATTAATTACACAACACGTTATTCTACGATTACAGTCCTTCTGCGTGATAGCTGATAAACGTACTAGCCATCATTATATATCTCTGCTCGCCAATGACATTCCCAAATAACACAAGACCACTGGGAAATTGTTGTGTAACCGTTATTTAGCATATTTGCCCAACAGTTGGGTTCGGCCGTTTGGATTATGTTGAAACAACGGTTGGCTGTTAGCTGGTCCAATCGTTGGGACAGTAGTTCAACAAACAGTTGGCTGTCAGTTGGGCTAATAGTCAGTTTTGTAGTTCAGCCAACATTAGATTTAATTGGGCCCACAATCTTATTTTACATCCTAGCCAACTATTACATGTTAGTTGGGAGAACAGTCAAACTATATCACTCTCGAAAGCTTGACATCGTGTGTGTATTTATTTTTTTTTTGTAAATTGTTTACAAAAGGGGTTACTTTCTTTTGTAAACAGTTTACTTTGTACTACTTCTTATTATTAATAGTATCTAACCATTAAATATTTATATAAAAACAATATGCTCAGAAATGTGTTTTCTATCATTTATTTGAAAACTACAAAATTGACTCTTTCATGAATTAAAAAAAATTGTACTTCAAAATTTTCAATGAACAAAAAATGACAATTATATTTTTAAATTAAGGGCTTAAATTTGTATTTTTTACATAACACTGCTGTATATAAGCATAACTTTATGACATTCTGTAAACTGTTAAAAATTAGTTTTAATCTGAGTATGTAAATGTTTTCAAAATATTTTTAGCACATGAACTTCTAACTAATTCACTGCATGAGAATTGCTTATATAAGTATAATATTGGTTTCATATTACTACCATACAGGGTTTATATTTGTTATTTTACCACAAATATAAATTGTTTTTCTAAGCAACACTTTTTCGATTATAACAATAACAAGTTTCAAACTGGACAACCACACTGAATTATCTTTAATTTCACTTTTTCGTAAAGTTTTCTTAATTTAATTATTTCCTTCGATTTGTTCTCTTGAAATTTAACTGTTTATCTTTAATTAAGTCTTCATATGTTACTTAATATACTTAATTTAAGTCTGATACTATATTTTCAACAACTTTCTATAAAACTGCAAGAAAATATTATGGATTTAATTGATTTACTTCTTAAAAACATCATTATTTCAAAAGCATGCTACTGTTGACAAATAACATCTTTCAGACACTTTTAAAATTTATACACATTTTTTATATAATTTTATATTATTATGTTAGTTGATATTTAATACAGATAATCTTCTTATCTCTCTTCCTCCTTTCCGGTCTTTAGCGAAGCAAAACTATAATTCTATTACGGCCTTTATAGACTTTTCCATTATCAACTCAGCTCCATGGGCCAATCTGAAGGAAGCTGTCAACAGAAAAATAAATTATCATAAATGAAGTAGTCATGTGTGCATTGAACAATCGAGAAAAGACACCTAATTGAGAGAGTTATTTAATTTTGTTGAATAAATTAGCTCTTAATGAATAATTAACGCTAACCTGTCCAACTTCTGATCTAATATACATTTTAACAAAGCATTTGCTACATGAAGTATTACAAAAATTTCTTTACATTATAGGAACTACTGATGTTAAATATAACTGTTTGCATGCATTTAGGAAGGTTTGTTTTCATAAATTATCAGAGCATAAAATTAAAGACCAGTTTCAAATCTTTGAACAAAATCAACATTAGAAAAATTACACATCATAAGATATGGATAAGATTAATTTTCACACACATTTTACCAATACAACATTAAAAAAATTAAGGTGAATATTTCCCTCCCTTTTTAATGACACAGCAAACAATATTTTCTCTGTTAAAGGTCTGATTAAGGTAGAAGCCTCAAAAGCACAACAGTTTGTAAATGTATGTTTCTCGACATAAAAAAATTAAGCCTTCTATAAGCAAAATATTTTTTATAAAGAAACCAATATTTTAATAATTTTAGACTATCTTTACAACCCCTCGAATATTAAAAGCAATAAACATGTATGTACAAAATATCAACCCTGCCAATGCTTTTGTATCTACTGAACATCACACTATTATTATTTAAAATATATATCCTATCTATATTCTTTGAAGGGCAGTGGCTATGAATTCAAGATTATGATGTATATATTCCAGTAACAGACTAACAAAACATTTCTATGACACACATATGTAACTTCAAAGTTTCCCAGTTGACATCATACACTATAAATTTTTATACTTCTAATTAATTACAGTTTGCACTTTTAGTAACAGTTATAAAATTATTAGAGTTTGCAATTTTTTTGTTTTCATTGCACCTAAAAAATAAATTTTCGGTCATAATTAATAAAAACTTTAAAACTTTATTATAAAATATTGTACTTATTAGAAATAACTAAAATTTTAAAACACATTAGCTTAATGGTTTAAAAATACGTACTCAATAAAGTTAATCAAAAAATTCCGGTAGGTAACGAAAGAAAATAAAAAAGAGTGCTGAAAAATACTTCAGTTAATGTACATAGTCATTGAATTTAAACAAGTTTTTACCCAGATTCGGTTATACATGAAATGATAACCACATTTCACTTCTATCATTTATGGTACTAATGGGAAATCACGAGTGGCAGAAACATATAAAGCTTTAAATTTCCAGAATTCATCACTGATCATCTAATTTCTTCTGCCTTTTCTACAGGAATCATATGCTGCGTGCCAGCTCCTTGAGTACATGATCTCACAGACAATTTAAAATAGAGAAATAAAAAAAAACATATACCATGGCCGTCAAATTATAGTCCTTAAAATTATGCACAAACTTTATAAAGTATTTTGTCAAAAATACAGATAAAAATTTAAATATTATAATAAGTGCCTGCTAATCAGATGTTAGAGACAAATGACTTATTTCATTGAGATATTTGCATATTTCATAAACACTTTGTAATATATTTTAATTTCTAACAAAATATTGAACATTGAATACTAATTCGAGTCTGGGCAGACAATTATTTTATGCTTAAATAAAATACAGTTGCCCAAATGATAGTATGGTGAGAAAAATTACGGAAACTTCTCCCCAGCAGACAGCTAGTTGTATTTTATCCTTGTCCTTGTATTCAAAACCCAATGATTGACGCTTCTTTGTAAAGTCAGTAATTTAATAGATTAAGTTTTCTAAATTGATATAAACTCAAACTAACAATTTAAATACGCCAAGAATAAATGGTTCAATTTCTTATGTAAAGCGTTGAGTAAGAATCTTTAATTACAGATAATATTTGAAAATAAATGCATATTTGCCATAATGTTCTTATTATAAATACTCTAGTTTGTATGAAATAATTGTACTGAAAGTACATGGTAAGAAATATCAAACACAAGACAATTGTAATGTTTTTTTCAGATTGGCAGCTAATAGTGGTTTAAAACATTTTGTAACCCTCTGAGGCACAATGCAAATTATCCAAACTGACTCTTGACATTTTAAAAGAATTAATTGCAAAACGAACAAAGAATACATAATCGCTGCACGCACCAACACATCAACTTCCTATCTGCTAATCCAGGAATTCCCAACCTTTTTTACGCTTGCGGCACCCATGGGAATGAGATAGAAACTTGGTACACACATGCTAGAATTTTATTTTTTCCAATTTTTTAAATATGAAATTAAAGTGGAATATCTTTAGGGAACATGTTGAATTTAAGCTCAAATAAATACTTACTTGATTGCTATTTTTTTCATTTATTTAAAACATATGTAACAAACACTAGATGTAAGTAACAAACACAGTTTCAAAAATAACCATGGGATTTAGCATAGTATTACACTCGAGGAATACAATGGAAATCACTAAAAGTTGTTTTATTTTATTAATGTGAGACTTGTGATTGATACTTAAGAGCACAATTGTTTGATATCAAATCTAACAGCTGTGGGCATAAGCGTAACTAATTCATCCTCAGGAACTAGTGCATCTATTTGTAACACAATCTCTCGGACGTAAGAGTAATTAATTCAACTTAATATTTATTTTAAAGTGGGCCTTACAAACATTTTTCTGATTATTCAAAAGAAACGGCACCCTTAAGTGGCGCGGCTTACCGGCTGGGAGTAATTCTGCTAATCCAACTGAACATCTTTCTATGTAGATTTTTTCACAGCTGGACTGTCTGTCGCGTCAAGGTGAAGGTGGAATATTTGGTTTAAGAATTTGTACATCCGGTGCATCTGACACACCTGTACGTCTTACATAGAAAATAATATTTTTTTAAAGAGACATAAGCAAACAAAATCATCTTGGAGGAAACTGACAGAACTGACAGGAGGAAGTTTTTACAGAACATTATTACTCATCTATCAGTTTTGGTCATTTGCTCTTATAAGAAACGATTGCACACACAAAGTATATAAAAACTGAACCGTATCTACTGTTCTCTTATTAATTTGCTTATAGTATTTTTATTTCAAATTCACACACGTGTTACATGTGAACTTATTAAAATGTATGCAAAGACAATCTATATATATATAAGTCTTACATGTGACATAACTCAAAAATCTCTTTCAATACTGAAGATGTCTCCCAATATCATTTGTTAATTTATCTAAAATAGTTTTTTTATCTTTTTTGAAAAAAACTTATTTATGGATATTTTAAGATGTCTCCATTTATAGGACTCTTTGTTGAGATTCCAAAATAAAACTATTCAAGAATAGCACTTTATTTGTCTCATTAAGTTTCAGTATGATTAAAGGGATTTTCTTTATAATTAAAAAATAATATTTTACGAGAGTTGCTGAAAAATAATGCAATAAAAGTTTTGTTCCTATTTAAATCAAAGATACAACATTCTTTATTCATAAAAATTTTACAAAAGTCTGAATTCATGAACAATGCTCTCAGTAAATGTCATATAAAAAACATTTATAGATTAATCATATATAGAGAATGTACTCTTTTTAAATTCTCCAACACGCAATAAAGAAAAAGTATTACAATTTTGGCATGATTCGGAATGGTTTCTTTTTGTAATAAAACCGATAACTAATTTTTAAACATAAAAAATTTGCAAAGCCCTTTCAGAAACGTCAACCAAAATATCATCATTTTGAATAACCGTGATGGGATAAATCTATTGACACCAAAAATAAAAGTAAACATGAAATTTGAAAAACTTTTAGATTATTTAAAAAGACTCAACCATTTAAAACAAAGCACATGGAAAGATCCATGATTTTAAAAAGCTTAAATTCTATCATTCTATGTAAGATTCAGATAAAAATACAGACTACGTACGGTAAAAACAGAGAAACTTTCTAAAAATAGAGAAACAGTAAATATAATTACTATAGTTAAATTTATTATCTGAGGAGAGTTTTTGCTGTTTCTATAAAATTTAAGCAGTGTTTTACTTTAGTTTACAAAATAGTGCATTCATTTTTCTGTTGAATTTTATAAATTATTTGACGCTACTAATTAGCCCTAGTACATCATTTTGTTTACTAAATAAATCTCATATTTTGTTGATAAATAACATAATAAATTCAAACCTATACTTTCTGGCACACCGATTATTATTGTTAACAAATAAGATACACATGTTTATATCTTGTACAACGACTTTTTATTGATAAGAAAAAGTTATCCGGTTTTTTGGTATTAAAAATAAATTTTAAGGTTTTTTTATTATAAGTTATGGAGAGTCTTTGAAAACGCCTTTATATATATTTTTAGCTGTGGAGTAAAACAACATCCTAACATTATTTAAATCAGATTTCAATAAGACTCATTCTAAAATCAACTAATTTATAGGATTAAAATTTAAGCATCGTTTGTAATATAAGCAAACATTTTAACACAAGTAATCTCAAACTTACTAGCTAGAAAAAAAGTGATAAACAATAGACAAAGCTCATAACGGTGTTATGCAGAAAATACCGTTAATAAAATAAAGTGAGTAATAGTATAGTCAAGTAAATAAATTAACGCTTGACCAATATGATCTAAAATGGAAATAACTAAAAAAAAAAAAAAGCTTTTCAAATCGAAATAAGAATTGTGACTTTTCATAATTGATAAAATACGACGTTCCATTAACATCCGCTTTCCCCAGACATCGTGGATCGTGTTACGCGCTACGCGGTTCCAAACTTGAGTTGTTGAGTGCTTTCAACAACAAAACCATATGGTTTTATTTTGGGGAACAATAATTTTCAGTTGTTGGTAATAGGATTCTTTATCTGGTAATTGGTCATACGTGTTTTATATAAGCTTAGTTCGAGCGATTCTTTTTTTGACTACGACGAGAACGATATACAAGCGATTTTAATAGTAGTTGACCACAGTTGGCAGAACGTTCTTTTTGCAATTTTTGGCTCAACAACACTCATTTGCAAATGGAACATTGGCATTTTTAAATTGTTGATACAACTACACGTATTTTCAGTTAGGACAACAACATTTTTATGATTGTTGGCGAATTTAACATGTTTAATGCATAAAAATTTTGCGGCATAAAAATTTTGCGTAAAATAGCATAAAAATAGCATAAAATTTTGCCAGCATAAAAATTTTTGCGGTTAGCTCATATTTATTTCTGGAAAATCTAACAAAGGTAACCATTTCCCAACGATGTAACTGAAATTTTCTGTTGGGCCAACGATGAGTGTTACTTGGGTTGTAGTCGTGATTTGCATACGCTGCAAAGCACATGCCTTTTTTAAGCAGAGTTATTATTATTTCCAAAATGCCCTGTGTCTTAAAATGTTTAAAAGATCTTTAAAATTTTTATAATATTTCGGGCGAGGAGAAAATCTGGCTTAGTGTGTTTCAAACTCCAATAAATTCCTTTGGTGGAGGAAATTTATAAAATAAATCCTGTTACAAGGTGCAGAAAAATTCCGGCTATCTGAAAATACCATTTTCGTTTGATTATTAGCATTTACATAGCTGTAAATAGTAGGCAAATTTTCTCCATAGGTTAACATTGAGGGGAGCGAATCCAATAGGGTTGGTACACAGCAGCCTTAATGAATATTCTTAATTTTTTTATATTTCTTAAGAATGCTGTCTAATAAAATGTGAAAACAGCGTTTTTTAGGAGTACATAAAAATTCTATGGAAGTGCATCCTGAGTACATTAAACATGTTAAATTCGTCTAATTGTTATACTATAATTAGTATAAACCAAATATAAAGTTATATAAAGTTATAGTACAAACCCAAATGATTGTCAGTGTTTTCGTTTTTACGATTTCATTGAGTTTAAATTCAACCTGGATCAAGTCTTGACTTTAAGGCAATGCAGATTTTTAAAATGAGCATGTCTTAACCGACCAGTTTCTAGCAAAGTAGTTTATTGGTAATTGTATTCGATAAAAGCTGTAGTTCAGTTTGAATCTTCATGTACTTACACAATGCATTTATAATAACGTTTATACTTGAAATAATAATGCTGACTGTGTGTGGGTGAATAGCAATTTTCTTAGAAAAGTTCTTGTTTCCTAGCTATACAGATAAAACTGAAGCGCTGAACTTCGGGATGATTCTTTTCATATTTGTCGTGCTTCATATGACTTAAAAGCCTAATAACTCAGTGCAATAAGTGATTTCTTAAGTTTTATCAGTTGCACAGTTTCCTGGTATATTAGCTGGAAAATATAGAGACCATGGCCTTTGTTCCCATATAGCTGTCCAACACAAACGTCTTTAAGTATAAGCCGTGATAATATTATTATTCATAAACACTTAAAAACTTAAACATCAACTAATTGGAACCCATCAAGACATGACTGTTGGATATTAAATAAATGTATTAAGCACACAAGTATACTCAACACATCATGGTCAAATTTTTAAAATCATAATATAAGATAGAGAAATACACTTTAAAAAACTACTAGTGAAACCCAAAAAAAGAAATATGGTTTACTCAACACATGCGATAAGTAATATCTTAGCTTTTATCAATCTGCACAGTTCCTGGTATATCTGCTGGTAAATATACAGCATGGCCTTTTGTTCCCATATAGTTTGTTCAACACAAGCGTCTTTAAGTATATGATAATATGTTTGTTCATAAAACACTTAAAACTTAAACGTCAATTATCAGGAAACCATGAAGTAATTTATTAGAATCCATATTAAATCAATTAGTTTGTAAACATATATAAAATAATATTCTGATATTTCTCAGATTTGGTTCATATATGATAATTCAGAAACTCTATGAATTAAAATACCTCATGCGAGCAATACGCGAGAAAATAATTAGTTCTTTCTTAATTCTTGAATTTCACAAATACTTACAACTAGATTATAGTTATAATGGATGATCCTTATCTCTCTGAAATTTTGATTAAATCCAATTATATTAGCATGTTGAATATACATCAAAATCTGGTTTATCAACTAGAAATATAAAAAACTTGGAAAATAAATTACTACACATGTCAACTTTTGTTACTCAATAAAAGCAGAAGACAATGGATAAAAAAGAAGTCCATCTATTTTCCTCAGTACCCTAAAAGACATCACCAGTGATTCAAAGAAACATAATAGTTTTTCGTGACTGCGACTACAAGATTATTATATTTTGATTTCGATTCGTATCTTGCTATCCAATAAAACAAAGAAAAGTTTAGCCACATACATTTTTACATTGATTTGTAATTTATAGTTGACTCCACCCTTTTGAACCTTTCTTTTCAAAAAGACCTCTGAATGCAGCTACGCTTCTAAAGTTTATCATCGATTCGGTGGATATTTATTTATTTCACTTGAGTCTATAATCACTCGTTTTTATTGGAAGACCTTTGTCCATTAATGCAGAAAAAGTAAAAGTTGATTACTCTTTAGTTTAGTTTTTAACCTACCATCTACTGGAAAAATGATGTGCTCAAATCTTATTCGCAGTTTTCTATTGTTTGATTCCTGTACATCACGTTACGTAACGCTTCATATCCGTTTTTCAGCTGTATTTTTTCGGCTGAAGTGAGATTGCTGGAAATAATTTGTCACAATATAAATGAAAAATAGAACAAAAACTATTGGATTTTTTCAGATATTTTCCTTTAATTGAATTTTTAAAAGTTTTTGATGTAATATTTCAAGTTATTTTATTAAAAACTAAACCTTTCTTCTGTGTCTTTCTACAGTACACTGAACACATGTTTTAGACGTTTAACTACTTTATTCCTTCATTAAATCTTTCATTGTTTAGAAGCCTATAACAAGCAATAAAATACCAGAATATGTTATTAATGGGGTATTAATAAAACTTTACATCCCCCAAGCGTGATGCAATAATTGTTATGACAATATTAAAATTTATAATGGGCAATATTATTCACGATTTCTGCCATAAATTTTTTTTGAAAAATAATATATTTAATTACAGATAAAATTATGCGTAATTTATCAATGTAAGAAATGTTTTGCATTTTTAAAAAATGAAAAATATGTTTACCGTACCATATATCTTCAACATTCTTCTAAAGCTTACCTTACGGGAAGTATGGCAATATGCTGAAATAGAACAGCATTTAGCAACTTTCCTACAAGTGGAGATAGGATGATGTCAACAAGAAAAAAGCCTCCGTAATTTGTACTTAAAGTAGATTAATACCCACATATATTACAATTTTTACAATATGGCATACATGACATTAGATTGATTATTATATGTGGATTAAACGAAACGTGTATATTTAAGTTATAACATATATTATGTACTTTATGCTATATTGTTGATTTCATTTATTTGAGGAACCAAGCTGTGTGGTCAGTTCAGTATTTTGAAACTAATAAAATATTGGTAGCATTACGTTATAACCTTCTTTAAAACTTGCATTTTTAAGTATACATTATTTAAGAATGGCATAGAAATAGTAAGTTGAATATTTGCAGTAATGGATTTCATCCAGGGAAACTGTATGTGTTTCATAAAATATATTCCATCGTTTCAAAAATTGTAAAAACATACAGGTGTCATCAACAAAAGAAAGCAGGAAATCGTAAGCTGCAGTCTGCTGAATCCATTGTCCAGTACGTATTATACAAGTCAAAATTCATCAGAGCACATAAACAGAATATAAAAAGCAATTTGACTTATTTGACACAATTTGATATATCGATATTTTCACATAGTTTTATAGTAAAATCTCCTTACAGAAATATCCTAAAAGAGATATCAGTTATCCTTATATGATTATCAGTTGTTTAATCCTAAAATACTAGCGAAATTTTAACTCCTTCAGCCGGGGTGAATAAAATAGCGTAAGACCTCATATTGACTATTTGAAATTTTAAACCAATACTCATAAAACAGTACGAATTTTATCCATATGAAACTTGTTATATATTGTATAAATTTATAACAGTTTAGGAGATTTTTTAAAATTAATATAAGTAATATCAGTACATCATTTATCAATATTAACTGAATTAAAATTGTAGAAGAACAAATCTAGAGTTATTTTCCTTTAATTTCCTTTAAGAAAAATTTGTAATTTAATAAATGCAAGGCTGTTTACTGTTCTCATAGTAATAAAGATTACTGCTGTCAGTTGTTAATAATTTTGATGAAATATTTATTTTGGTTTCCTTATTTTCCCTCTTATCAGGAATAATAGTCAATAATTTTTTCCCATCCATCCTCTACGTTATACATATTATTAGAATATAAAACTAAAACTCATATATAGGATGATTGCGTATTTTGTTCATTACAACTGTCTACAGGAGAGCTAATACTGCTAACAGACATAATAATACGTTTCCAAGTAGCTTAATCGTTTTAATGTAAAATACGCCTCTAGACATATCTTAAAAGTGATTTAATTCCCTGGGGAGTAAATGATAAAAAAATAGTAAAAATGATGAAAATATCCTTCAAATACACTCAGATAGAAGAGATAGCTCTAAGTTAACTTCACATTTATCTATAATACATGAGAGTAAATGTGGAAAAAATGTAAGAGAATGTAAGAAAAAAGTAATTTGACTTATTTGACACAATTTGATATATCGATATTTTCACATAGTTTTATAGTAAAATCATCTTACAGAAATATCCTAAAAGAGATATCAGTTATCCTTATCTGATTATCAGTTGTTTAATCCTAAAATACTAACGGAATTTGAACTCCTTCAGCCGGGGTAAATAAAATATTATTTGATTATTGGAATATTATTGGATTAACATATATATTTTTAACTCAGCAAAAAATTTATAGTTTTGTCACTTCTATTCTTGAATATTTTGAGAGAACCAAACCTATATGTAGCATTTGTATTATAGTATAAGTGTTATATAGTCTATGCACAAGAAGAAAAATTCTACTTAAACTGCTTTGTTAAATTATAGTCCTTTTCCGAGAGCCTCTAAAAAAGTGCAATTTATTGAGCTTCTTTCCTCAGTGACACATCCCGGATAACAATGTGGCATTATTACATTTCTCCGGCGTGCCCCTTCAATAGAAGTGGTTTTGAAATATCATAACTCCTCTGATCGTGAAACACAAGTATTCTCCGACCACCGTAGCGATTTGCAGTTGGCACATGAACAAATGGCAAACGCTAGGTCGAGGGCATAGAAAAATCAATAAACTTTCGGAGGTTGTAGCCAAAATCCACGCTCCGAAAACGATTACAGAATACTTTATGGGGGCTATAATAGATCTGCTAAAACTTAAAATACTTGAATGTGACAAGGAGTCCACATGGTCCATATCTAAAAACATTTATTTTCACTCCCTACTCCGTTGAGTGCCTATTTCCGGGACTATTTGATGGCGGTGTCGAAGATCACTAGACCTAGACAGTGAACTTTCTACTTTTAAAAAATATTGCTTTAATACCTGATAATATATTTATCATTTAACAATACCGAAAATTTTAATATATTGAATATTAATACATACAAATGTGGAAAAATCTTCTCGAAATATTTCTGACAATGAATAATATTTAACTTCAGCATACATTTCTGGCAAATTTAAATTAACAGATACGACCGATATATTTATGCTTATTAATTTTGTGCATTTCATGGTAATTTTTATAGAGAATATTTTATAGAAATTTTTACTCATCGTATTGAATTATTTAAAAAAAATTGTGCTTGAATATTATTCTTTTTTACAGTATCAGTAATCTAATCAATTATCTATATGTAATTAAATAGAAATTAAACTTATAATTATTCAAAATTGGCTTAGGTTCTATTTTTTGTATCTACAGTCGAACCCCGTTATAACGAACTTCAAGGGACCAAAGGTTTTGTTCGCTATATCCAATGGTTCGCTATATCCGAACCGATAAGAAAAATGTTAGAGTTGCTATGTGTATTCAAATGTGTAGTTGCTATGTGTATTCAATAACGATGTATTAAAAAAATGATAAAATCTGTTAAAAATGATCATTAATGAATTAAATTGACTAAAATCGATTACATTAAACTGACACAATACTAATTAAATTAACTAAAAAGGAAGACTAATGGAAATAAATTCATTTTACCTTCAATTGTTATTCACAGTTTTGATACAGAAATAAGCGGTAATCTTCTGCTGACGTGATGTCGATTTCTAAAACATTTTATAAATTTTTTTGTCCAATACATCAAATGACTCCATCACTCTTTCTACCACTGTTTGTGTAGACAAAAACTTATTAATTACACGCATCGCTGCTGAAGCGATTTCAGAATGATTCATTTTAATTTCTTCCACAATATCTTCATGAACCGCATTTTCGCATGTAATGACTTCATCATCACATGTTTCGAACATTTGCATGTCACAATCTGAGAATGATGAAATTGTGTGCTTTTCTATCCACATCGCGATAGCTAAATCTTCTTCATCTTCTTCAACATTCGTTGTATCTTCAACATTCATAAAAAGTTTGAAAATTTTTTTAAAAATTCAGTAGTCGACTGAAAAAAGGTTCGTTATAGCCTATTCTTAAGATTTCGGTGGTTCGCTTTAGGATAAATTAGCATTAAATACAATAGGAAAGCGGTGGGACCAAACTTTTTGTTCGTTATATCCATGAGTTCGTTATATACCGGGTTCACTATAACGGGGTTCGACTGTATTGATAAACAATGTAATATAAAATCTGGGGATCTTTTATGTATTTTATAAGTAACCCAATATTTGAAAAAAATAGTTAAATTAAAATTGTTATATATTGTATAAATTAAAAAAAAATAGTTGAATTAAAATTTATCCAATCTCTAAGATTGTAAAATCGGAACTAATCATGTGATAGAAATAGACTTAGGAAACGGAAAATAATTGATATTTCATATATCATAAAACCCACTAAAATTATATCTATTCAGTTTTTTAGTCACAAATTATTTTCAAATAGCTGAATTGTTTTGAATGTAGAATATAAATTATAAACGTTTGCATAAAGTAAATTAACAAGCATATAGTATGTTTCTCTCCCACCGCTTCTTCAACGTCTGTCATGTATCTCTATAATTCTTGTAGAAATTACATCATAAACATATTTCAAATGAGTCCCCTCATATATTCATATATTGTGTCGTCCATTAAAAATAAATTTCTTATAAATACGATTGAGTTACCTAATACTGTACCTATAGGTGTAGTATAGGTAGTTAACATGAACAAATCAAACATCCTTTCCTTGAATATGTCAGACGTTAAAATAATTCATAAAAGCATTTGCGTACGATGCAAATACCTTTTCTATATGCAACAGATTCTTCTAATCAGCACATATAAGTTTTCTTTGAATGTTGATAATAGGAGTAACGGAGAAGGTTCTATTTCGAAAGATTATATCTTATTAAAATATGCTCTTGAAATTCTTAAGATGCAGAAATAAGCTTAAGAAGGTTGACAACACATAGACCTTTTCTATTTACAATAGATTCTTCTAAACGACAAACATATATTTTCTTTGAATATTGATAATATGAGTAACGGAGAATATTCTATTGCGAAAGCTTATCACTTATCAAAATATGTTCTTAAAATTCTTAAAGATGCAGCAATGAGCTTAAGAAGGTTCACAACACATAGATACTCAACTTTTGATTGAAAGTTTCATTAATATAAGGAATATAGAACAATATTTTATCTTAATCGCATATAAAATATTTGACCAAATTAGATTCATTTCACATTTTATCTCGTTTTATGTTACTTTTATTAGAAATACTGGAGATGAAGGCTAAAAGGGGGGGGGGGAATGATTGCCCAAAAATCTTTCAGAAGGTTAGAGTAATGTTGTTCGAAATTAAAGATAACAAAGGATATACTATACACTCAGAGATGTTGTTAAAATAAGGACATATTATCCATAATACGTACAAAACTCCCGATATTGTGTGAATCAAGTTCAACTTGAGCTTCTTGAGAAATACGCTTCAAAACATGTACACTTACGCTTGTCTTTGGAGTAATTTGTTTATTGTAATCATTCGGATAATCTCAGACAAGGAATGGGAATCATTCGTATCCAAAGAGAGTATAATATCAATATGGTTGAGTCTTCATTTTTTCTTAAAAACTTTAGTGCAAAGAAATGAAGTTTAAGATTAATTTATTAAGGTCGTAAAAGCGTACCTTTATTAAGTAATAAAGGTTAAATAAACCAAAACTTGTATTTTATTAGTGCATTGAAGTATCGATTGTTTAGATAAATCCAATACGAAATAGAATTCTTTATAACTAATAAACGAACAGAAAAAAATTACGAATATTCCATAATGAACTTTGTTCTGATAAAGAGCGCGATTTACGTGTATCTTGAAATGTATATAAAGGAAATAACTTTTCTTTACTTTATTCAATTTTCAATTCTGGAATTCATGATGACACAAGCAATACTTGCAACGCTTCAAGTGAATTGGTGTCTCTACGAGTATGTATTCTCATTCTGGGAAACTAAACAAACTTTCCTTTCTACTGCTTGAAGTCAAAGCATTTTATACTAGAACCCCTATGTAATCGTCGTTAAATAATAAATTTTAAAAACCCTTCCTGGACTTATTCCTTTAAAGTCTAAAACCTTAACCCTGGGATCCATTAAGGTATCCGTACACCTTTGAAACTGCCTTTTCGATCAAAAACTCAATTTCCACTTATGCAATAACATTAAAGCCTAGTCTTTTGTCTTTCTAATTATGTTTGAATTATGCTTCTATCTTAACTAAGAGCCGAGTAACAGCAATTTTTACAACAGTTGACAAATAGTTTAATAATCGGAAGAAACTATTTCTCAAAATAAATGTTTTCATTATTTCTCTGTACGTAAAACAGCCTACAGTAAACATTTATGCATGAAATGCCTTAAATTTTTAAATAGTTAATCTTCCAATGTATATAAAGGGA
Source organism: Dolomedes plantarius (assembly GCA_907164885.2). NCBI lineage: Eukaryota > Metazoa > Arthropoda > Arachnida > Araneae > Dolomedidae > Dolomedes > Dolomedes plantarius. The sequence goes on along the minus strand of OU015501.1, from coordinate 25,405,337 downwards.
ATAAACTACGCTCATCATTGCAGATTAATTGGTTTTTCTGTTTACATTGGTATGAATTGCAAATGACAATGAATTTTAAGCAATTTGTCTGTACATCAGTAATTAACCGCTACATCTTCTGAGATAAACCGAATATTATCTTGAGAATATTTTCTTCCCTAGATAAAATTATCTTCGTTTTACAATTTATAAAATGATGATAAATTTGTTTGTTTTTGAGTTATAATATTTTAGCAGAAATGTCAAATATCCCTCCATTTTTTTCCCATCTTTTTCCCTTGAAAAAGTCTATTTTAATGAAACAGCTAAATTTTTTATACATTTTAATTTAATTCTCACTATAAAAAAATAGTTAAAAAGAAAAAATTTAAAAAAAAACTCAAAACATCCCCTCCGAATTGGTACAGATGCCTTAAACGGGAGTCCTATCAGCTGTTGAACCATTAAATCCTGTCCAGGTAGTTGTGTCATCGTCTTCAAAGCAGCGTTTCGCTTCAAATATTGACCACTTCGGGACGATGCTTTTGCATTATCTGTTAGACTGCGGACATTTTTTTGGAAACATTTCTCTTTTCAATAGTTTTAACTTTTCATAGGAAAGATAAATAAAACACCAGCCAAACCAGTTAAAAGGTTCTATTAGAAAAAAAATTACGCTCTATGTAACATTTCACTGTTTAAAAATATTGTTTTGAATTAATTCAAAATATATTACGTTGTTATATATACATTACGCATTATGTTAAATATATTACGCATGTCATAAATATTCGTGCAGTATTTCAGATTCAATCTTAAAGTGTTTATGTTGGTATCGCTGGATAATACGCCTAAATCTACCTATCTGCATAAATATTAAAGGGAAAGGAAGCGTGTAATCTAATATCTAAATTAAGAGCAAGCTGAAATAAAAAAATATTAAAATTTTGTTACGTTTAACAGTAGTATAAGTAAAATTTAGAATGTGTTATTTTATAATTTATAGTATCAAGCAAAATGTCGAGTTCAGCTGAGTTAACAGATCGTATCACAACAAACCATAATATATACCAGGGGTTGCAGTGACTGTGACTCTTTATCACTTTCTCTATTACTTCTTTCCCTTTTTTGTGTCTTTTGATTCAGTGATCAAATCTGAAAATTATTTAACATTAGAGGCATGTCGAATAACATTATTGGTACAACTAATAGCTGTGAGTCCTTGTATTCTACATTTAGATCAATTAAAAATAAATGCTCAGTGCTGACAACTCAACTTTAAACTCACTTGTTAATAACTGCAGCAACTCAGTAACGTTGCGAGATTTGAATAATTTGGCAAAACAATTTTAAAAAAGTTCTAAATCCTATTAAACAATTTTAGCCTTAGACACATTAATTATTCTGACAATTGGAGAATGATATAGTTTGTGAAAACATTAGAAAAGAATACGTTTTAATTTCTTTAAATATCACATAAACCTTTTTTTGGTTTTGGATCTTCAAATATGTAGACCAGGCTGTCAAACTCGCTGCCCGCGGGGCAGCATGCAACCCTCAAAGATTATTTGTGTGGCCCAGGCCCAGCCAATATATATATATACATATATATATAGATCTTATATATATATCATATATATATATATATATATATATATATATATATATATATATATATATATATATAACCCCCTCAACAGCCGTTCTTACAAATGGAGTATGAAATTCTACAGAGGGATCGGAAAAATGGGGCCCCGTAAGGTAAAGGTTAACAGAGAATAGTTTAGCAGCTGACTAACACATGCCATACCAGTCTGGTCAGAAGTCTGGAAACCAGTAGTCTGGTCAGAAAGTAGTCTTGTTCGAAGTGATTCGTTTAGTGGGTGCAAAAACAGGTTACATTTCACTTTCGGAGAAAGCTTATTATTTTGTAAAATTATTCAGTGTCTGGTAAGTTAATGTTCAAGAACAAACAGTGTCAGGAAGAAAACATTAATATTATTGTTGTTCTTGATTTTTTTATATTATACTTTTTGAAATAAACTTACGTTTCTACGAAAATGGAAGTTTTCTTATTTATGCTTCCCGCATAAACTTAACATGGGCCAAATGAACAAGGCGTTCATTCGGCCCTTGTCATCCTTTGAGTTTGATAGGGTAAGTGTCCCAAATATCGCCTACCCTAACTTCTTTCGACATTTCATACACTTTTTAGTTTCTGATTAGGCTAGAAACTCAAATAACATCCCTAAGAATTATTTCCTTTGGTATCATGAGATCAAACAGCTCCAAAACCAGTGTCAGTTTATGTTATGTAGCTAAATTGGAAAAACTGAAATTTCCAGCGAACTCCAGAGCAGTTCCTAATATCGCCTACCTCTGTTCCTCTTACCTCCTACCAGCGAAATTAGGAGCACCTGTTTAAAAGCGTTGCTAGCAAAGTCTCTGTTTAATGCACTTTCAAATGGTATAAGCAAAATTATAATTTGGATGCCCCTGCTTGGTCATTTACTGGATTCTAATTCTGTGGAGCCAAAGTTTACGAAGACAACAGCCAAAACAACTTCAGACGCCATATAGTTTCTGTTGTCAGTGTTAAGAGCGTTGTTGCTAACGCCGCTGTTAGTACAAACCCAGAACTAAGAAATTATTGCATTTTCTCATACATAGAGCGAATCATACTTCAGAAACACGAGTAGGCGATATGAGGCACAGGGTCGATATTTGGGACACCCACCCTACGTTTTCTTTAATTCAAAGATCCATTACTCCCAAAGTTCTTTGCAAAACCCCACAAAAAACACTGTTTGCACAGATTTCGAATTAACCGCAAAAGCAGTGACGTCAGATTATCGAAAATTGCAGAGAGCTTTCCGGACGACCTCACGTGCCCCTCACACGTCGGAGAACCGCAGAATTCTCGAATTTTGCGAGTTTTTTTAAATTCCGAGGAGATCGGGGTGATCTCGCCGTATGAGGTCATACCGCTGAAGACTTCGTGAAAGTGCCTGTGTCTAGGCCGGATATGGGCACGTTAGATCCGTAGACCGGAAAACCACTCTATGTAGGTCAGTGAGGGTGGGAGAGGGTACTATGCCCCCTGATGTCGCCCCTGGGGTTACTCGGCCAAAATTGAGCTGGCAACTAGCTAAGACGGATTCCGACGCTTATGGTGCTAATTAAGCCGAAGCCTATATGGATCTGATCAAGAACTTCGAGCCAGAGGGCATAAGAAACAACAATAGCAAAAACAACAACTTACCACAACTGTAAGAAGTGGTTGATATATCTAGAAACTTTAAAGTAAATTTATTCTGCTACAAAAAGACTGCCCAGTGAATATTTTTTCATTATTGTTTGTGATACTTTTTACGCTTCCATAAAGGATACATCACAGTTATTGTTCTGCACGTATGCATAGAAAATGGGATAGATGCTTCTCCGGAGCAGAATCAAGAATTTACATTCTAATTTAAAACATATTTAAAACCCAAGGAACATTTACTCAAAGCTGGTAAGTCAATGTTCAAGAACAAAGTGTCAGGAAGAAATATTATTGTTGTTCTTGATTTTTTTATATTATACTTTTTGAAATCAACCTACGTTTCTACGAAAATGGATTTTGAAGCTTTTCTTATTTTTGCTGCCCGCATAAACTTAACATAGGCCAAATGGACAAGGTATTCATTTGGTGAACCTTCTGAACAAGAAGACCTTCTGTTTGCGTCCCGCTCACTTCTACGAACAGGAGAATCCGTTTATCATGGTGCAGAGAGCATAGAGATTGGAGTATGGATCAATGGGCGACCGTTCCCCTCACTGATGAGTCCCGGTTCAGCCTAAACACCGATTCTCGCAGTACGTTCATATGGAGCGAACCAGGGACCCGCTACCTACCCTCCAATGTCTACGAAATCGACCATTATGGCGGAGGAGGTTTAATGGTCTGGGCAGGCATCATGTTGGATGGCCGCACACCTCTCCATGTCTTTGAAACAGGCACTGTGACTGGTGTGAGGTATAGGGATGAGGTCTTGGAGCCCTATGTTCGCCTTTTCAGGGGTGCAGTTGGCCCCGAGTTCATTTTAATGGACGATAACGCGAGGCCACATAGAGCTCTTCTGGTCGACGAATTTCTAGAGAATGAGGATATTCGCCGAATGGATTGGCCAACCAGATCTCCAGACCTTAACCCTATAGAGCATGTCTGGGACTCTCTGGGGAGGGCAATTGCAACTCGCAACCCCCCTCCGAGAACCATCCAGGGAATGAAAACAGCGTTGCTGAACGAGTGGGACAAATTGCCACAGAAAATGATAAAATGCCTTATTTAAAGTATGAAATCACGCTGCGAGACCTGTATATCTGTAAGAGGGGACCATACCCCCTATTAACCCATCTATTAACCCATATTTTTGTTTATTCTGCAAACGCTGTTTCATACCTTCCGACTCCAACGAGTGTTACGCACGATCATGCGTGTGTATTACAGTTATTGAATGGTTATTTGTTTTGTATTGCATCAGTGTATATACATATCAAAATTTCATTAAAATCGGTACAGTAGTTCTCGAGATAATCGACCAAGTCTGCAAATTCTCTTAATTTCTTACACCAGTGTACTTCACTATAGCTTCTTCTTGCTTTCATTAAAAATGGCTGTTATGATTTGAAACAGTGTTTTCACTCACTCCAATGAGTAAAAATGCTGTAAAATAATAATTATTTAAATAAAGCATGGTAGCCCTAGGTACACGATGGCCCTAGGTACAAGAGTTTCCCCTAATTTATCATTGCATATTACTTAAATTGTTTTGTCTTCACGGCATAAACTCTCTGCATTTTTACACTATTATTTCATTGGTTTGATTTGGAGACCTACGGTCAACTTTTTGCTACACGAGGGCTAATTCGACCGGGACATACAGTTTAAAGCCGATTCCGAGCGGCTGCAAACATCCATGCCAACAGTGGGACTCGCACCCACACGATCGGAACCGAATGCCAGATTCCTAGCCATTCAGCCATCACCTGGATTACACTGTTATTATAAACATAACTACGGCTTGCATCTATCCCCTTGTTTAATATGAATGCTGTGTCATGTTTTACAAGGGTTTCGATTTACACGATTTGTCGTGGAATACATCTTTCGTGTAAATCGAGCGATACGGGAATTAAATTAGAAATAAACTGATGTAAGCATTTTCTTAGTATGTGTGCGTGTTCTGGTTGGATAGAAATACAATTTTTTAAACAAATAATGGATGATAAGGTTGGAAATTCATCATACTTTATAAAAATACTAGCTGAATACCCGTGCTTCGCTACGGAGTACATTCAGATTAAATACAACGGTCAATGTATGCAGTTAATGCCAAAAATACATAAAATAAATTTATAATAATTACAACGGTGAATGTATGCAATTTATACCAAAAAAATACGTATGAAAAATCGTAACGGATATTTTTTTGGACAAAGTGATTTAGAAGAAAATATTGAAATTAAATCTAATAGAACATACTAAAAATACAGTAGAGTTTGAGGAACATTTCTTTTACTGTATTTTAATAAATTTTTTTGGATAATGTCCAATCGTCTGCCGCATTAGAAAGAAAAAAAAATTGTCAAAATTTTTCGTTGTTATGCAGGTGACGCAAAATTAATTTAAAATATCCCAAAAAGAAAAGGAACCACGTGATCAGCCTTTAATAAATTAAATTCTAAAAATTAATATTTAAAAATCCACCAAAAATCAGAAAATGGAGGTAAAGATTCGAAAAAGATTTCATTTTAAAGGAAATTTTATGATCTTTCTTGTGATATAAATTTTACAACCCTCAGAGTATTATTTTAAATTAAAACTTTAAAGAATGTTACAAAAACAGCTTAAAAATTTAATTTAAAAAATCTAAGAAGAATTTTTCAAAAAATTTTCTTAGTGCACCCCTACACTATAAGGAGAATCGCCATGGAAAATTTAAACCTTTTAGGTCCAGCGGTGTGGTCTGTGCATTATCTGTCAGTAAGTCTGTCTGTCAGTCAGTTACGGAACTGTTTTATATATATTGACTATTTATTCCACCTCATTTACCTAGCTGAAGATTTTTCTTTATTTATAATGAAGTGATTGAGAACGATAAGAGTAAGCTAACATAAAGCGTCAGTTTCTAGTAAAATTTTTGACTTGAAACTTTCATGACACATATTACGTGGAAAGGTAGAATCAGAATGTACCTGTCGTGTTGCCTGTCTTAAATATTTAATTTTGGGCGTGATTCGTAAATTTATTTGGTTAGTACAAATTATTTATTTAGAAATTATTGGGTGTGTTGTGTTTTAAGATTTATTTGGTTGAATACAACCAAAGCTCAAGACCAATTGGCAAAACGAACGAGGTCAACAAACTTTGCTTCTAAACCTTCCTTTAGATCAACTACAAAAGCAGAGATGACTGACTCCAAAGTTACAAAATAAAATTAATTTATTTACAACATTATCTATTTACAATTTAAATCAATAATAATATCAACAAAATTTAGTACACATTTTACTCATTTTTCTAATCTTTTAGCATTTCTCCTCAATTCATATCGAATGACATGTATTTAATTAAACCTACACCTTTTGGATTCAGGGAGCATAAATTTATTTATTTTACCTAAGGCAAAGAACTACTCTCTCTCAAAATCTATATTCTAGAAACAATCATTTGTCCACCACTACATCATTCAAAAATTCGAGGTTGGGTCTGAACAAGACAAATGATTTGGCACTCACTCGATTGGATGCTAACCGCACTGGAACACGGGTGATGATCTCATCATCGGGCTTGGGATCTCCTTTCTTTCTCGGGTAGCATGCACTCAAAATCTTTATACGGTTGTAGGCATCTATCGTCTGCTTCTTCCGCTCCTTTCATCTCCGGATGACTCAATCGGAACACCAACGGGAAATCTCCATTCTCTCCACCTCTATTCTCAAATTATTTATCGGTGAAGGCAGCAACCATATTTTCGTCATCAGCAAAAACAAATTTTAGTCTCAGGATCAGGAAGCATACATATCGGGACACATCAGCCGAATTTTCTTCTCCGCTAAAGCGACATCTTTCTTTGGGAAACTCCCCAGGCAAGATCAATTGTTCTTCGGTAGTTAAAATAACCACACTTCATCACCTGCGATGCTAAACACCGGGGGAAAGGGAACCCGGGCCCGCATGCAGAAGTGAATCCCCGGAAAAAAATCTCTAAGTCTATTTATTTTATTTTTTCACAACAAACTCCACGCCTTCTCATGACTCCTAATCCATTCAGGAAAGCTTTCAAAAATCCACCACTTAGCATCAATTTTCATTTCTTTGATTGGATAATCCCATAACCCATGCACGCCTTCCTTGCGCCACCTTCAGACCACCCAAAGTCCAGTCCACGTGTTTTGCGGTTTACCTCCCAAACAGACCCAACAAATTTGTTTACAATAGGGTATTTTACTTTAACGTCAAACTCTGGTGTCATTTCCTTATCTGCGTCTGCAATCAACCTACTCCCAACGCTCACCGCCGCTTTTAAATTGGCTAAGGCACAAAGTCGACTGTCCCGTCCTCGAATCAAAGGCGGCTTCCTAGCTTTCTAACCAAAATGTGATGAAAACAGCCTTCGATCACTTTATCTCTCTAAAAAATTTAATTTTTCTTTAAAATCGAAAGCGGTTCATCACAGTACCCCAGTGCTTTTCAAAAGGGTTCGAAAAATTCTCCTATGATTAACAAAGGGGGAAGTTAAAGCTATAAATGCTAAAGCATCTGTAAAAGTTCTAAGCGCAAGGCCGAAAAACGAAAATACCAGATTTGAATAAAGGAAGCCTTGGGAGATAAGTATCGCTGGGGTGGTTTTTTTTCCCTCGCACGCAAAAGAGGATTTGTCACTACTGGGAGAGATTACGTTGGGGAAGCTGGATTAGAGAACGGGAGATCTTGCCTCCGGGTGATATTCCACGGAACACTCACTTTTATAACCGTAAAGGTCACCATTCAAAAAGATCGGATGAATATGGGTAAAATCGGAACAAACAAAAGAATAAAGTGGCTTTCGAGTAAAATGTTATTCAATAGCTTCTTTGAATGGGAAAGTGAAGATAAGCCGTAGAGTTCAAAAAGAGACATATTTGGTAAGTGACTTATGGTAAACTTGTGGATGACAAATACGTTATGATCACCTCTTTAATTCCCCAATTTATTGAAAAAGGGGTGATACATGTTTTGAAATATTTAATGGTTCAACAATTTGAGGAACATTGGTGGCAATGACATCTGCATCATTTGTGGATTATTTATTACAACAATAACACCAATGCTCCTCGGCCTGATGATGAACTATGAAATAGTTCAATCATGTAGCCACCACTTCTATAATTTTTTGTGGAAATAAAGAAGTATTCATTGCGTGTTTTCAATAAGTTTATAACTATCGTATTTCACTGTTGAAAACATAATACTAAATTTCTTAGTTATTAAGAATCTCAATATCTAAGTATTTTTAAAAGCCGCCCACATGGTGCAGTGTTTAGCGTTGTGAGCTTCCATCCAGTACGATTGGGTTGAAATCCTTATTAAGGCTTGGTCGTTAACGTGTTGTCTCCTCATAAGGAACTATGCTGGCTCGCTTAAATAGTGCCCCCAGAATAAAGTAGCAAGCAAGACCTCGAGGGGAATAACAAAAGGCGAATGTTTCAAGATAAGTGCCTCCGCATTAGAAAAAAACAATATTCTTAAAATTATATAGAGGAATACTTATGAAAAGTTTTTGTTAACTTACTCGTCACTTATATCTTATCAATACTTGAAAGGATTTCATCCAGGCTTTTATTATGAGAATATAATAATATGAGAGATAGAACAATGGTTTTCCAAACGTTATAACTATAGTTTTCTGTTTTTTTTTAAAATTGAAAACATTTGACTGATACACATTTAAATGACATTTCATGCAGTCAATGAAGCATAATCTAAATTACAGTGTTATGAACCCTATTATTTCCGTATTGTAGTAATATTTTTCATTTGCATTTTTGGACCTTTTTAAAGGTATCTCAAAAAATTTCTTTTCAAAGTTCATTAAAATTTATAAAAATTGAATAAATATAAATAAAAGTCCTTTAACAAAAAATTGGGAATATTTTTATTGTTGTGAACAGATTTTAGTTCATTTCGTTTAAACTGAAATAATACGTAAAAGAAGGATTTTCGGATCATGGACGTTTTGCTCATAAGGAAAAACAAATTTTAAACAAGATTGCATGAACTCGAAATTTGTTGTTATTTTTTATTGTAATTTGATTAATATACAATGTAATATTAATTATGTCAACAGAATATCATTGGTTTAGCCCCTTACTGCACACATTGTGTAATAACACATCGGTGTAAGGGAGGATTTCGAATCCAGTAGAACGTATTTTATGATTTAAATTGACTCAGCTCCCTATTATAACCCTGAAAATGTTGGCATTGCGTCCCAGTAGGTTGCGATAACATTTACTCCATTGTTCTCGTTAAGATAAGTAGCCTAGAAAGAGGTGTACTTTCTAGTTTTGATGGTCTATTTTGGGATTGTTTCCTTAAGTATAGGACGGGTTTGATTCCAAGACCATTTAAAAATTAATGAATTATTAAAATATTTTAGTTCTATACCACATAGAAAGTTAAGTTCTTATTCGATAGATTTCATGTTCAATATAAATAGATAATTTCATAAATAATAGGTTTTACATACTATTCAGGTATCACAGCTTCAAATAACTGAGCTTCAAATTCATGGATTTTATCAACGTACATGTTTCACGTCCAATAAAATCATATAAAAAAATATCCATTAATTATTAAATACAATAAAATTATTATTTATGGTCATAAGAGTAAAGCTGTTTGATCTTTGTAGTCAATAAAGTTGTTTTTGTTTTCCTTAAAACCTCTTCTTTAACAACTTTACAGCGTTATAAAACTGATTTCATAGAAACATTTATCATGTCCCCAATGCATAACCCAAAGTTAATTAATTTAATTAATTTTTTTATTAAAAATAGGATATATTTAACGTTTAATAAATACAAATGTGATATTGTCTACCGTTCTTAGATTCTTTCGCCAACAAGTATCTGTGTAAAGACTACAATTTACACAGATTCCCAAAATTTCAATTTTTGAATTTCCTCAATACAGCGAGACATTTTCTCGCTATATTCAGGAGAAAACTTTCTTAAAATAAAATAACTTCAAACAATGTTTCTCTAACATTATTGAAAATGAATTTTGCACTGTCAGAAATTTCCCAATTTTTTTTTTCGTCGACCGTGTTGTATTTAAGGATGTAAGAATTATTGATGAACAAGACTGCAAATTTTAGCCACTTTAAAATTAATGTTAAACTCATCGTTTCTTCTATTCTCATGCAAATATGTACCTTTAAAAATGTTATTCAAAGAATATGGACCTACGTTTCTAAGGATAACAATAGTATCTAAAAAGCAATCAATCTAAGTTGAAATTCAAAACAATATACTTAAAATATAAATGTGATTATATTTATAACATTCCTTCATAATGTAACATACTCTCCATTTAAAATGATTTGTTACCACTTTGACTTAATTCTTTCTCTCAAAGATTCCCAAATATTTCCTCCAATTTTCTCCAACAAATAAATGTATTTTTTGAGTTTTTAAAAGAACTGTAAAGTACAGATAAGAAAGTTGATTTAAAATAAGAACGATGAGATATAATTTAGGAGTTACATTTTGAAAACAACTTTAATAAAAGTTTATCAATGAAGGAGATAATAAATCCTAATGCTTGTATTTCGCATTTTCTATAACTATTCTTCTCTGCAAGGGTAAACTAAATGTACACAGAAAGGAGATGCTGGATCAAATATTAATCCCATTTCAAAGATAAAAAATAAAGTTAATAAAAATGCTGGTATTCATGATGTGATGCAAACGATGCATTATCATTTGAATCTCTAAAATATATGTACCTGTTCTAATACATGAAACTGTAGAATCCTATTGTATGTGCCCAAGAACCGCAAAATCATTAGCGTAAAAGAGATGAGGTTTTCTTAATTAATTGGTTCTTTGAAATGGTTACAGCATGAGGTACGTGCCAAACTCATAGGGAAGTGAAATCTGTATTTCCATTATACATTCTAAATTTTTCAGGCATCTCCGATTTGCTTCTCTAGAATACCTTAGGGTTGCAAAAGTTTCATTTAAATAATATTCCAGTTTAATGATAATTTTTAAAAGGAACGTTTGACAATTTTTAAATTCAAACATTTGTCATACACAGGGCAGCTCATGTTATAATAACTTTTTAAAATGACATCTAATTAAAAGAATACGCTCCATATCCTGTAAAGAAATATTGAATAAAAATTACAATAAATCTTGATCTTATTCTCTGTAACTAGTTGGTACCCGTCAAAACACAGATGGCTAAATAGTAAATAAATCTACTAATACATAAATTATACTCAACACATCATTACCAAAATCATAATAATGCGCAGAAACAAATTAATGTGTTTAAGCGGCCTCGTGCTTAGTGAGTATCTAAAGCCAGATTTTAAAATGCCACTGAGCATGCGCAGAAAGCAAATTTTTCATAGTAAATTATCGCTAATTAAACAGCGTGAAATAAACCATTTCCATAAGGTTTAATCTTATATTTCACAGACATAATTATCATAAAAGTAAAAATGGCAGTGAGAGATCTAGAGAGACACCTCGGCATTGAAACATGTCACTGAGCATGCGCAGAAACACAGAGTTTTTAAAGCCAGATTGAAACATGGCACTGAGCATGCGCAGAAATCAAATTTTAATTGTAAATTATAGCTCATTAATAAAAATTGCAGTTACAAAAACCAAATTTGACAAATCTACAGATTACAATCTTTCGTTTAAGACCAAAATGACGTAAATTGATGCAGTAGTTCACGGACTGCCCAAAAAGTCGGCTTAGCAACTTAAATATATAGATATATGAATATCGTTCTTTATGTTTTACATTACTTAACAAAAGTGCTTACTAGTGGCTGAGCGGGCCGAACCACTAAACTGGACGCTGGAAATTCAGACTGCTGATACTCAGATACCGAAGTTTGTATACTACAGGCATTTTGGGCGGGATTATGTGGAAGCCTTGTTCTGGCTTTCCTGACAGGTACTGTGAATGCGATGCACGCAAGACAAAAATATCTTCAAACATGAGTCTCACATTTACACGTGTGTCAAATGTCCCTAATTCTGTGTTGATGCACTCAAGTCCAGCTGACCTTCATAAAATAAGTACTAATAATTTTCAATAATATACTAGTCATAATCATGCAACAAAATCTTAACTGCGGTTTTAGTATATCAGTGATATAGCTTGTTTATTTTTTATCGGATAAATTTGGGAATGGTCGTGTTGTTTTGTTGTTGTTTCTAATGCTCCCTGGCTGGAAGTTCCAAACCAGGTCCATATAGGCTTCAGGCTGAAGTGTGCGGCTCTGGTTTATATAGTATCACAAGGGTCAGATTCCGTCTTATCTAGTTGCCACCTGAATTCTGACCGAGCAACACCTGGGCGACATCTGGGGGGATCGTACCCCCTCCCACCTTCTCTGACCTCATAGAGAAACTTTTAGGTCTACGTATTTAACTTGCTCATATCCGGCCTATACACGGAGGTATTTAATAACACGTGTCGCGATTCGATACGAGCACCCTTAGCAAAGAAAGCCAGCACGCTACCATAAGGCTACCTCGATCCCTGATCACGTTGTTAATGGTAAGGTCGGTAAAATGGCACGCCAGTAAAAATAGAGGGATGTCCGATTGAGGTAAGGGTTAATCAGAAACCCTCGCTGCTTATTTCAGCTAGGAAAAATGAATGGTTGATCGATGACAGGGCATTTTACGTAGTAATATTTTATCTGAACAATATTTTCTAACTTAATGAGCCGAATGTTATTGTTGTAACTGGAAACCCTGACTCGAAAAAAAACGTAAATAATGATCCGAGTTTGTTTTTAAAATTTATTGATTCGTGTGTGCCTTTGCTGGAAGTGTAGCTACTACAAATAATGACAAATTTATATATTTCCCGAGAAATAAGACGTTATTATTATTGAAACATTGTAACTGGGTAAATGCTGACGTATTTAATTTTATAATTAAACTTTAAATAAAAATTTTCGAATCAAGATCATCGATTTCCCAATGGAAATGAGATTGTTAATAAAACTGGGCTAAATTGCTTGCCGTCGATTGTATCTTTGATTCGAGCCTGGCGTTAATTCAATTAAATCGATATTTTAATCGTAGATGCCACCTCGACCGTCTAACGGCAGTCTTTATTGTCACTCACCTAATGAATGGATTCGATTGAATTGCAGAAAGGCGTTCGGCGATCTGTTAATCTGCCGAGAATTCTCGTAATAAATGAACGGGGATCTCGCGCGTCAAATATTCGACAATCGATCATCAGAGTAAATCTTTCACCACACACAGACGTGTGCTGAGAAAAAAAATGAAAAGAAAGGGCTCATCGTATCATATCTTTTTTTATGAATTTAAGGGAACCACGTATTGTTTTTCGTCTTTCTTGATCCACTGTATAGAAATTTGTAGAACCAATTTCTTTAACTTATTAATGAAGTACTTTTTATATTTGATCTAGGTTTTAAAGAGAGAAAATGCCTCCTGAATAAACGAAAAAGTTTTAAGGGTTTTTTTTTATGTCATGCGTTTATAGTAATTTTATTAGTAGCAAATTTCTTCAGTTCTTTCTGCTTATAAACAGACTAGCTGAAAACCCGTACTTCGCTACGGAGTACATTCAAATTAAATACAACAGTCAATGTATGCAATTAATGCAAAAAAAAAAAACATTTATAAAAATACCGTAACGGATATTTTTATAGACAAAATAATGTAGAAGAAAATATTCAAATTAAATTTAATAGAACATACTATAGAATATAGTACAGTTACTCTAGTACAAATTGAGGAACATTTCTTATACTCTATTTTAATATTTTTTTGGATAATGTCCAATCGTCTGCCGCATTAGAAAGAAAAAAATATTTTTGTCAATTTATTTCGTTGTTATGCACGTGACGATAAATTCATTTAAAGTATCACAAAAAGAAAAGAAACCACGTGATCAGCATTTAATAAATTAAATTCTAAAAATTAATCTTTAAAAATTCACCAAAAATCAACACATGGAGACAAAAATTCGAAAAAGATTTCATTTTAAAGGAATTTTTATGATCTCTCTCGTGATATAAATTTTATAAACCTCCGATTATTATTTTAAAATCAGACTTTAAAGAATGTTTCAAAAACAGCTTAAAAATTTAATTTTAAAAAATTTAAGAAGAATTTTTCAAAAATCTTTCATAGTGCACCCCTACAGTATAAGAAGAATCGTCATGCAAAATTTCAGCCCTTTAGGTCCAGCTGTTTGGTCTGTACGTTGTATGTCAGTGAGTCAGTCAGTTACGGAACTGTTTTATGTATATAGATGAGATATTTATAGCTGCATTTTTAGAGCATTTAGATAGGGGACACGAACGATAACAAAATGCTCTAATTTTTCCTCTATTTCTGTATAGAAATTGTTCTATATTTTTTTTGTATATGCAAAAAAAGATGTAGATTCTAATATTTTTTTTTAGATCAATTACAGTTTTTATGCCTTTTAATGACAAAACAGGAGTAAAACATTTTTCATATTAATTCGAACGATTCAATTTAAAATGCTTGTTTTAAACCTCAAAATACAATTGTGTGGAAAAACAGGTTAAATTTATGACATCAAGGATTTGCAGTCTCAAATAATTTAATGTTCCATATCTTAATTATATAATTAAATTTTTTTCTTATTATTCAATGAAATCTTTGATGATTGTGAAGATATATTCAGATAGCTTAAATCTCATATAATACTCTTAAAAAGACGAAATTCTAATTTAAGATTTTGTTTCAAGAAGAATGTATAAAATTCAGCCCCTATTAATTTTTATAACATACATGATTAGCGAAATTTTTTTCATTTTAAAAAAGCTTTGACTGATTTATTTTCTATTATAATTAATGTAAACAGCTTTCAATTGTTAATACACTTAGTTAATTAAGGAGTGATATCATTAAGGATCGTATAAGTACTCTTTCCATGTTCATAACCCTATATTATATAAATATTTGCATACGCACGTTCTTACTTCGTAGCAGAAATAGTACAGGGATTTATTATGATAACTGCTGTTCTGTACCAGATGATAACCATAAGTTAAATTCATGCACACAGCCTTATGAAGGAAATTTATCTTTTCTTTATAATTCAATAGTATTTTTTATCGTATTACAGAAAATATCTTCATTTTAGTAAACTATGTTTTCTTCAACTCATTAATACTGTATGGAAAGGATATAACTATAAAGTACTTCCTGATAAATTATACAAACGGCCAAATCTAAAAAAATATTTTTAATCCAATATTTTTATGCATTAAAAGGGGTATTTATTATGCTATTATCATGTTGAACCTAATTTGTTTTTATGTCATATCAGATATACCTTTCTATACTCATTGATTACTGACCCGAGTTTGGTTTCTGCTGTCTTACTTTTAAGCGGCAATTCACATGTGTAATGAAAATTTGATAATTTACGATAGAGCCTGGCAAATATTTCAGAGCAAAATATCTCCCTTCATCATGCCTATTATAAAGAGGAAAAACTAGTATCTCAAAACTTTATGCAAATGTAACGGATGGATGGATAGGTGGTTGGCACTATCGTCAATATTTGCTTAAGGCTGTTGTGTACTAACCCTATTGGATTCGCTCACCTTAATGTTAACCTAGGGGAAAATTTGTCCAAGGATTGCTGACTTGGATTTAAAGATTTTTTTATAAAACTGTACTCCGTAATAGAGAAAGAAATTTTATACCTTGGGACATTTTTCGTTTTATTTAAATGCAAATAATATTTTAAAATTTAAATTATTTGGAAAAAGAAATCTGGTATAGTACGTTTTAAACGCTAGTAAATTACTTTGGTAGACGAAACTTATAAAATGACCTATGTTACAAGGTGCGGAAAAGTTCAGGCTATCTGAAAAAAAAACATATTTACTGGATTATCAGCATTTACGTAGCTGTAAATCGTTGACAAATTTTCTCGATAGGTTAACACTGAGAAGAGAGAACCTAATAGATTCACAGCAGCCTTAACAAGGACTAATTAGACCGGGACCTGAACTTTAAATCTAATTCTGTATGGCTACAAACATCCATGCCAAAAGTGGGACTTTTTTATCTAACGTGGGAGAACTTGTTGTGAGACACTCGCCTTTTGTTTTACACCGCGAAGTTTTGCTGGCTACTTTATTGAATTTCATTGTGTTCTTGAATTTCATTAATATATTTCGTGTGTTTGAGGATGTGTATCTTTTCTATATTTTTTATTCATGCGATAAAAAGCGTTTGAATATGGCTCTGAATTACACATGGGAAAAATATTGTTATTTATTCGTGTTATGAAGAAATGTTATCTCTGACTCCGAAGTTTCTCACTCTTTAATTTCAGTTATAAATGAATTGTTCAACATTCGCTCACACAAACTGCATGATAACTAACGAGGTAACTGAATGCATTTTAATTCAGCTTGAAACCTCCTACATTATGGGAGAACCATAAAGTGGACCTTGAATCCACAGATTCTGGAACCGAATGCGAGCTCCCTCACTGTTCTGCTATCGCTGCGCCTTCTAATATAATGGAAATATGATAATAACAAAATGGAGGGCCCTTAAATAATTTTACAACCAATTTTGTTAATTTTAAACTCATATTTTGTTACGTATTAATTAGAACAAACATATTTTATATTTTGAAAATTGAAGATGATACTCTCTAAGTTTCAGGATTTGAGAGACAGTTCACATCAACGGATTGTATATCTTTTACTAAACAATGTTCGAAGAATTGAAAAGTCTACGAGGCATGTCACTGAATTCTAGTATTCGCAAAAACGTGATCGGCATTTTTAAAGTTACGAGCAACTGAAAGAATAGAAACTGTTCGCTGAATTCCAAGTAGATAAATTGATTCTTTTTGTTCTTCAGGGTATATTAAACTGAGTAACCCCACACCAAAACATTACTGCCATTTTAAAGTCAATTTTTGTGAAATGTAGATGATGATTTACTTTTTCAGATAAGACAGAGGTAAAATTTGGAAAAATAAAATAAATTGAATGGAGTAATAAACGTTACACAATGTTGAGAAAAATTCTTAGCTATTTTATTCTTCAAAGTATTTTCAATCCTTTCAACTTGCAATACAGTAATAAAGACTATAACTAACAAAAACCGATAATAAGTCAAAATTTCCTCGCCAATCAAAATAAATACTTGACTGAAACCCTTATTCTAAGTATGTTTCCAAAAAGAATAAGCAGACGAGGGAAACGCGTATAAAACTCTGCAATTAAAGAAAAAATATTACTTTCTGTATCGATGTTTTAGATTAAGTTGGGCATGTTAAGTTGAAGATTTTAGCAAGTAAATTTTGAGTCCGTTCGAAAGACTGAAAATTTTTATAAAGCCTTAAGTATTCAAGAAGTTGAACAGAAAATTAATATTCGATTGATACACTGTTTTCACATCATGAATGTGACGTCTAAAATAATTTCTTTTAACGTTTAATTGCAGTAAAAACGCAGTACGAGTCTTGGAAATTGATAAATATTTGGATCAAATATCTTTACTTGTTTAAATATATAATTTGGAAAAAAAAATATTTAATTTTTCTAGTAATAATGAATTGAATTATGTAAGTTTGAGTTTTACCAAATTACATGCTTTTTGATTTAAATAGTATTTCCCTAATTACGAGTAACTGCTTTTCACTGAAATCTTATAAAGGTTGACAGTGTAGTACATAATTACTATAGTATATAATTACTTTTTCCAGCTAACAGACTAATGTATCTCCTTAACTTACTTACATGAAATGCAAATTTAAGAAATTTATTTTATATTTTAGGGCAATTAGACCTCGGAAGGAGGTAGCTCATTTAAATTTCCTCTCACTTCATTTAACACTATCAATATTTATCTTAGTTTAAACGAATATTTAAACGGATCTAACACGCAACCAACTTTTTAAGGCTGCTGTGTACTAACCCTACTGGATTCACCCACCTTAGTGTTAACCTATGGAGAAAATTTGTCTACTATTTATTGCTAAATAAATGCTGATAATCCTATATAAAATGGTATTTTCAGATATCCTAAACTATTAAATACCTTGCAACAGGATTCATGTTATGAATTCTGTCCACCAAAGGAACATATGAGCGTTAAAACACACTATACCATATTTTTTCATCGAATAATTTAAATTTTAAAATATTATTTGTATTTTTTTTAAAACGAGAAATGCCCCAAGGTGTAAAATTTCTTTCTATATTACGGAGTACAATTTTAAAAAAAATCTTTCAATCCAAGTCGGCAATCCTTGCACAAATTTTCTCCATAGGTTAACAATGATGTGAGCGAACCAATAGGGTTAATACAAAGCAGTCTCAAATATCTGCCCAAATTCTTTTTGGTGTTGTTTTGGTGTAATAACAGTTTAAAGTGTATGTTAACATATATAATTGAAAAATGAGTTCTTGAATTTCATTCATATATTTCGTGTGTTTGAGGATGTGTATCCTTTCTATATTTTTTATTCATACGATAAAAAGCGTTTGAATATGGCTCTGAATTACACATGGGAAAAATATTGTTATTCATTCGTGTTATGAAGAAATATTATCTCTGACTCCAAAGTTTCTCACTCTTTAATTTCAATTGTAAATGAATTGTTCAACGTTCGCTCACACAAACTGCATGATAACGAACGAGGTAACTGAATGCATTTTAATTCAGCTTGAAACCTCCTACATTACGGCTGTTGTACACTAACCCTAATGGATTCGCTAACCTCAGAGTTAACCTATGAAGAAAATTTGTCCGAGGATTGACGACTTGGATTTAAAGATTTTTTTTAGGGCGACAATGGACCTTCAGATTGACAAAAATATGTCCCCAAAACGATTTTTGTTTCTTTCAGAAAATGATTCTGCAACTCATCAACTTTGAATTTAAAAAAGTATGGTGATCCGATCATTATTAAACGAGTTATGAGTATTTTATTTCAAACGTAAACAATGGAAATGTTTTTTCAAATTAAAACTTTAAATACCATTTTCGCAAAACAAGTTTTCATGTCGTTTTGGTAAGTTCAGAATGTTCCATGCGTCATAATTTTCCTTGAATTTTCCTAAATTTCATAAAATGATTATTTATATATGTTAGAATAAAACGAGTGTTATTACAGAATATTCGGGTTGTCTCTCGAGGGAACCACCCTATATTTTATGAGGGAATATCAGATGTGAATAGTTAAATTTATCTTTAAATTTTTTTACAAAGTCCTCTTTTACTGCACAATTTAACACTAATAAATCTCACTCGAAGAGAAGTTCGAAAAAGTGTCAGTATCGCTTAAAACTCGCTGCTGATTTCGTCCCCAAACTGAAAATTCTAGATCAGGAATCTTTCAGAAATAATTGGAAAGAATTTTTTAACACGATCAATTAATTCACACATGTATGAAAAGTTTTTCAAAATATCCCTAGCAACCCCTGTTATATGTAGTCCAAGTTCGATAGCAGTTGAAGGAAATAAGAACCTCCAATTTCACTCTAAGATTTAAATAAAAGAAACCAAAAAAAATATGGATTACAGGAAAATTCCACTTTGAGGATTACTTAATGCAAGATTTAAGCAAGATTATAACTATCTTTACATACATGAATAAACGTCTCATAAGAGATCAAACCACATCTGATCTCAAAGAAATATTACTTCAAGTGTTCACAAATTCACAAGTCGCGTTTAGAACTTAATAATCATTCCACTGCAAGAACATACGTTTTGGGCTGTTTAACAACACCACTCTAGCACGAGAAAGGTCTTGGTGGAACTTAATTATTGACGAAAAGAAGGAGATAATAATGCCTCTCTTGTATATTTGTATAACCCTTGGAATTTTTAGTTATAATATTACGTTGTATAAAACACAATATCACTTTGAAAACGCTCCTAGACACAGGTTTTTGCAAATTAATGGGTTCTTCAGTAACTGTAAGGAATTTCATGGGTGCGGTCAATGACTCAGACGGGATAGAAAATAGGGATCATAAAACAAAACCAGGTTTTCTTTTGAAACTTCTTTCGATCCGTATCTACAGGGTTTAGCATTGATAAGAGAGGAATGGGAATAATTTTACAAATTTCTCGGGATACATGTTTGACAGAACCGGAGTGGTTTGGGAAAAAATTCAATATATTTTATAGCTTACTAAGTTAAATTATAACTAGTTTGATGGTGCTATATTGTTTAGTAAAAAATAGTATGCCTTTTACAGTTTCAAAGTGAAATATTCAATGGTTGTTTTCAATATTCTGAATATCAAATATAAAGCTTGAAAACAACAAGTAATATATATAAAAAATTTTAAAGTAAATTCCTACTTAGGTCAACAAAGAAAAATTTCAGTGTGAACTAATAGTAGGAATTGAAAAAAAGGACTGCCTGCCAGAACCTTGCCTACTGTGCGAGATTAGGAGGGGGGGAAAGACAGAGAAAAAGTTTGTCAGGTTGGGGATTCGATCTCGCAACCTACAGGAGGGGAGAAGCCCGCGATACCTCAGTGCTACCGTTTTAACCGTAACAAGAGGGAAATTACAATTCAAGAGCAAGAGACGCTCTAGGTCTATAACTAAAATTGATTAATTAAATTTAATTAATGAATTAATATTTGAAAAACTGTATTAACATCAAGTGTCATCCACTACAAGTTTAATAAATGTATTTGAACTTGAGTGGATGAATAAAAAGTACTTTTATTAACGATTGAAAATTTGAACAAGATATATATAGAGAGAGTGTGAACTAATAGTAGGA
Source organism: Dolomedes plantarius (assembly GCA_907164885.2). Lineage (NCBI taxonomy): Eukaryota > Metazoa > Arthropoda > Arachnida > Araneae > Dolomedidae > Dolomedes > Dolomedes plantarius. The sequence continues at coordinate 25,384,279 of OU015501.1, read as the reverse complement.
ATTGAAAAATTAGTTTAAAGATTTTGTCTGTTTAAATTATTTGGATGTTATGACAAATAATTAAATTACTGTTGAATTTAAGAATGATAACAATAAGGTTAAAAATAAGTCAGGAGCTCCAAGATAATTAAAAACAAGATAATTAACCCCGACAACAAAGGTTCAATAGATTGGATAAAAGAAGCTATTTTGTAGTACCGCTGACCATCTGATAGCGACAATTTTTCTTTTGAGTAATTTCAAAATCAATTTAAGTTTCTTAATTCAGTGTGCTTTAAAAAAATTATATATATATATATATATGTGTGTGTTTCTAATATGCATTAGACGAATTCAATGCATTTAAATTAATGGCAATAGTAAGAAAGTGATTTGGGAAAAATATGACATGAGTTGTTTTGCATAAAAATTGTGATTAACGCATCAATACAAATCGTATCTGATACACTCTTACGAAAAGTCGAGATTGAATTGTATTTTATGATGGGGTTTCTCATGCTATAGCTCCTGTCTAGTATACTAGGGAAAATATTTAAACGAAGGATATTCTGAAAACTAAACCACAGAAGAATAGTTTCATCATGTTAAATTTTTACATAAAATGGGTTGAAAGTATAGACGTGTGTACTACCGAAGTCAAGCAAATGAAACATGTTAAAATGTTTATGAAAGAAGACATTTAGCATTGGAACAAATTGAGAAGATTTGGAAATATTTGTATCCCTAAGGTAAATAAAAAAACTGGAGAAATGTGCTGTCTTTACTTTAATAAGTAGAAAAACTAGAAAGCAAGAAAGTCAATTACCCACTTCTTCAAAAATATGTGAAATGTCCCATATTTCAATCCCTTAGGCCCATGAAAGGGCAGTAAAATATATCGACACTTACTCTACCCGAATCAAGAGTAGTATATGTCGATTGATGATTTACAAAATTTATTTATATAAAACCTTCCGGCCAGGCGGCATAAGCAACAACAACAGCAAAAATAACTAAATAAAAACCCATAAAATTAGCCTCAAGTGAAGAAGTCGTATTGAAATCAAAATTTTAGTAATATTTTTTAAAATCACTTTAGTCACTATTTCTGATAAAGAAAGGCGTCTGTAATTTCAAAGAGTTGGATAATTACGTTGGGAAAGCTGTGATTCATAATATCTTCTAAATAGCTTTACAAATAATTACAATAACTTTACAAATAATTTTAATAACTTTACAAATAATTTTTGAGCAGTCACTGAGGTTACAAGACTGAATGTTATAATCGTGTTACTAATGATAAAATTGTTAATAGATGATCGTTCTACGTAATACAGGTACGTGCTTGATGTCAAACAAATCCTGCTTTAAACTTCCAAAAGAAGCATTTGTTTTATTCCCTTTGATTTTCTCATAGAGATAAAAATGATACAACTAATAAATTTAAATATAAAAAAACTTATTAAGAAAATTCAAAAGGAATTTGGGGAAAGAGGGAGATTCCAATAAGGAAAGCAAAGCGTGAAATTGAAGGTGCTAAGGGAAAAAAATCAATTGCCAGAGTTCACAACCCAAAAAATGAAACTGAGCTCATGATTATAACAACAATGATTATAAGAACACTTCATTTTGATTAAGTAAAGGAGACCATGGTTGCTGAGACCCCAAAAAGAAGACATTCCGACATATAAAAAGAAGAGCGGAGATTCATGGAAATTGACGACGATATTTGTACAAAAGATTTGACCCGGTTGTCCTATCTCTTTGAGTATTTTTCTTTCTTTTCAGATTTGTACGGGCAGTATCCAACAAGATGACAAAGAAGACTCCAGAATGCATTCCGGAATATCCTGTTTATGAGGATACATTTAACACTGGGTCAATGTTACTATAAAGGGATCTGAAGCATCCCAATGAACAGTCGATGACTTACTACGCACAAAAGACGACATTAATATTCTCTGTATTATACTTGTGAGCATTTGTATAATACTTGTAATTTTTGTTCAATATATTATGTTGTTCTAAAGAGTGTGCAAAATTTTATTAAATACCCATAGACACCTTCTCTCTATAAATATATGCAAAGACCATTCTGTAAAAATTGAGAGCAAAATCGCCAAAAAAATAAAGAAAAACCAGTACAGGAAAAAATATATTATTCTTTTCAAAATATATTACCACAGATGATATGCGACGGCCCCATCGTTCAGTCTGCTTTTCAAAGCATGTGGTGAAGGCATTTTGTGGAAGATGCTTCAGTGAACCCTGTAGAGCTGAAACAACGTCAGAATCTGAATAGATTTTACTTCTGTCTAAGACGTTTCCCTCTCTACGTCAGAAGAAAAAACAGAAATTGCATGGAGTGAGGTCAGGACTGTAATAAGGCTACGCATAGATTTAATACCGTCTTATGTAAAAAATCGCTGAACACAAGCAGCGACATGTGAGCGGGCGTTTTCGTGGTGTAGCTCCAACTTTCCTACGAGTTCACATCGCTTTCTCGAAATGCGTTGCCTCAAACTCCACAAGACTGGAATGCAATTTGGAGCATTGACAGTAGTTTTTGATGGAAAGGCATGCTGATAGATCAAACCTTTGTAATCAAAGAAAATAATCAGCAGTACCCTTCTAGCTGATATGGTTTTGCGCATTTTCTTTTTCGAAGGAGGAGAGTCAGTGTGTTTCCAGACACCTGTTGCGGACTTCGTAAGGGGATAAAAATAATGATACCATGTTTTATCGGCTGTTATTATGGTCTTTTAGCGAATTCGAATAATTTTCAACCATCTGTTTCTATGTATGACGCTGGTGAACTGTGACTATCGGTTGTTCTCTCGTCAGTTAATGATGGCTTCACCTGAAACACACACGGTGAGGTAGTAGTTTGTAATTTAGAAATACTGACGTTTTCGAAATTTTATTGACTAGTCTTCACAGGACATTCACCGATCTTCTTGTAAGATTGTTCAGACAGTGTTAACATTGCAATCTGTTGCAAAAATTTAAGGTCGACCACGACAAGGAGCGAGTTCTGCTGATAACGACCTTTTTTTTAAATCTTGGTGTCATCTAAAAAACACCCACACACCGATACATTTGACTTTATAACATTGTGTAAGTCAACTGTTTCTGAAGCCGTTTTGTGAAAGGCAGCAAAAATTTTGTCATTTAATATGTTTCTTTTCTTAACTCTGAATCCCTCACCTTTATTGCTGTGTTAAAAACGCTAACATCATTTAAACAACTGCTCAAAGAAGAAGACAGGATCAGTTACCACGTTTAAAAACTTGTTCCACAGATTCAGAAAAGCCTCTGCAGTTTCCTTTTCACTTACTTATCGTTACCAACTCGAGAAAAACGTCTCTCAGTTACTCTCAGTTTTTACGGAATACAAGTGGAAACATCGCTTAAAAAAGCGCATGCACTGTGGCATTTGCAAATCCCGAGGAAGATATCATCGAGAAGGAGAGGTGTGTAATACATCTAAGTATGAGATCAGCTATCACGCAGTAGTAGAACAGTCTATAAAGATTTAGAAGCTGAAGAATTAATAATTAAAACGTCAGATCTAAGTGACTTACAAAAAGTATCAGAATTTGAGTGCGGTTTCCGTGTGCTTCAAAAACTAAAACGGCAAAACGGTTGATGTATCCCGAGGCACAATACAAAAGCTAGGAAATGAAAAAGTGTTGCTTCTAAATGCAAAAGTACACTACAGTACAACAAATAAGGAATAAGCTAGAAATCATGTCAGATATATGATTGGCAAACTGATTCCGTAGCATACCGTTCCGAATGCTTGATGACCACTGTCAAACATGGTGTTGACTCTCTAATAAAGTACTGTGGTGTGCTATTAATTGGAATAATCTTTGACCAATACTATTTCTTTAGCCTCTTATAACTTCAGAAGACTACGAAACCCTTCTGACGAACCTCATGCATTCTATATTACAAGATTTATTGTCTAATGTCCGTTGGTGTTTTCAAGACGATAACGCACTCGTGCTTCTTGCGAGACGTGCCAACATGTAATTTGTTGAACACGAGGAGTATGAATATCATCTTTCTTCACCACCTCAAGCACTAAACCTTAATGTTATTGAACATTTGTAAGAATAATTGGAGAGAAAGTTTCCATCACGTTCTCTCCCTCCAAAAACATTAGACTAGTTAGTACTTACATTTGTAAGTGGAAATATACCACATTTCAATGTATCATATACAGGATTTTCATTACTTTGTTATGCGTATAATTCAAGCCATTTTACGAACCAAAGGTGGACCTGTAGTTCACTAATAAAATGATTTACAGAAACAGCCTCTGTATCCTTCCTTTTTTAACTTTTCTTTATATATATATATATATATGTATATATATATATATATATATATATGCATGAGAATAAAGGAAACATAATAAAGAAAATATTTAAAATGGCTTTGATCTAGTTTTATCACCGTCATAGTTAGTTTGAGAAAAAAATTCCCCGACGTTAAACAATTAAATTTACACAAAGCTTTTAGGTCTTTTATAGTGTATATTTCACTATAAGCTATTCTCAAATTGTCTAAACAGCTCTGATCCTATTAGTTGACTCCGGTTTAAACAGTGATTGTTTAATTGACGCTAATAAATTGGAGGTAAAATGGAGGAAATCGATTGGTTGCAAAATAATTAACGAAGTTAATATGAACTTTGCTGTAAAACAACGTAAGGAAATGAATAATTGGGAAGTAGAGACGATCGTTGGATAACGCTTGCGGCTCTCTTCATCAATGAAGCCTTGAGTTATAAGGATATTAACTAATTTATGAAATTAATTGATTGCACATATTGATTCGGGTAGCATTCAGGTTGAGTGTAACACAATGAAATTGCCTTTCCTTTCAAGGTCTCTGTTTTAAAGCGATAGAGTAAAAAAATAGCCCTATTACATGACTGTCAATTCAATTTACGGGATTTTTATTTTTACGTACTTACGATAAAATACTTTTTTTCCGATTATATTTATTCCATCATTTCCATAGTGATATTTAAAATAAGTTCATCTCACGATCAAGACGTATGTAAACTTCTTATATGAATTTTTGTTTGAGTGGTAAAATATACCATTATGTCAATTTATATCGTATTGTACAATTAAATATGAATCAGATTTCTTTTAAATTCAATTTCAATGTTTGTTCTACGTATTTCGCAAGCATTATATCTTAGAACGTTTCTTCTTTAATGAAGTTTGAATTTTCAGCATTCATTCGAGGTCTTGAGGGACTTTAATTACAAAAAATTCTGTAACAATGAAACGCTTTTCGTTTACATCGGTTAATGCGCAATGAACCAAATCTGACTCATTCACAGTCCGGCTAACCACTGGTAGCCCATGTATGGTTTACGAGCAATATATTTGTTCGAAGCGTGGATTGCCTTAAATTATCACCCTATCTTTTTTTTATGATGCAATGTTTACTATTTTTCTGTTTTTCAAAGCCATTTTATTTTGTTTCAACTTGAAATTCGATCTAAGGATAAACTTAGGAGCGGTGAAATTTTGCTGTTAGACGTGCAACAAACTATTGAATAACAGTATTATAAGATACATTTATTGTTATCATACCTTTTTCCCAATTAACGTGAAAAAAGTTTTTAAAGAAATAACACTTTAACTAGAAATTTTATGTGCTTTATTACATTAAAGCCACTGAAACCTGTTATTAATTTCCATTGGTTAGTTTCGTGTTAACCATCTTATAATTAGTACGAGTTGGTACCCGTCAAAACATGACGGCCGGATAGTAAATAAATGTACTAATGCCCAAATTATACTCAACACATCATTGCCGAATGTTGAAAATCATAAAATTAAGAATGGAGAAATAGACTTTAAAAAATTACTATTGAACCCAATAAAAATAAATATGGTTAGTCAATAAACAATACCCGTCAAGTTTAATTCTATTTCTCACAAACATAATTAAACATAAAAATGTCAGAGATAGAGAGCTAGAGAGATACCTCGGAATAAACAAATTAACGTGCTTCTGCGGCCTCGTGCTTGGTGAGTTACCAAAGCCAGATTTAAACACGTCACTGAGCATGCGCAGAAAACAATTCTTAATTGTAAATTATCACTAATTAATATAAATTGGGGTTACAAAAAACCAAATTTGACATATATAGATTAAAATCTTTTGTTTAAGATCAAAATGGAGTGAATTGATGCAGTAGTTTTCTCTAACGGACCGCCCAAAGAATCGGCATAACAAGTAAAATATATGCATATTCCTTTTGTATCCACTCTTCTATAATACCAAAGAAAAAGGAAAAATACGACTGCAAGTCACAAGTCTATAATATGAACAACTAAATGTGGCTGGTCGACGGGTTTGAACTACTAAATAACCATATTTAGGATATTTTTCTTTATTTATTACACTTTACTTTATTACAGTATAGTTCTTAATTTCTGACTGTTAACAACAAAGGAAAGAAGTAAACTTATCACAGAAAACTGGACTTTCTTTTAAAGGATGTATGGACATAACAGTGGTTTCCATGGCGAAAAGTTAGCATTTAAAATATTTTCCAGACAGAAATAAATATACTCTTTTTCTTTATTGATTTATTTCGAGGAGTCAGTCATTCTTTCTGAACTCAGGGGAATATTATAAATAATGTCATAAAAGTGCGCCACCTAAGGGAAAGTTTATATATGGGGAAATAAATAATTTCTGAATGGAAGCTATGTTTAAAATCGTTTTTAAATAGGGAACTCAATTTTAACTACTTTGTGTTATTTATCTACGTTAGGTATAAAAGCATAAAAGTCAGAATTTATATAAAATGCGTAAAAGATTCAAGGATAAACATTTTGCTAACACTCGATCTAGAAAAGAAATTTATTACATTATTTTGCATAAAAATAGAGTGAACATCATGGATTAAAGGTATTGCAATTTTACTGCCCAAGGATATTAGCATTTGGCTTTATAACTTTTAGTTACATGTGCAATTTCAGTCCCTTTTCAAATATATATATATATATATATATATATATATATATATATATATATATATATATATATATATATATATATATATTTATATATATATATATATACAGTGGGTGCAAAAAGCCTTTGTCATGAATTTTATTGTCTCTCAAATATTTTAAATATTCCAGAAGTGCAATACTTTTAACAACCCTGTATTTGTGTGTGTGTGTGTAAAGAAATTTTTCAACCGGAGAATTTCCTCTCTAGAAGTATCATACGATACAAATTGAATAAAAGTTCTAAAGACCAATAAAATCCCCAACCAACTGCATTGGAAAATTAATATCTGCCATAAAAGTCTTCAAATCCAAAATTTCCATTACATTTCATATGAGACGTCCAACAAACATTCAATAAGTTTAGAGTGACGCCCATATGGTATAGTGGTTAGTTTCGTGCTCTTCCGCACTGTGGGCTTTGGTTCAAATGCCAAATAAGGCTTTGTCCTTACCTCTTGTTGTCCCATCATAGGAAGCAAAGCTGGCTCACCTAAACGATGCTCCCATAATAAAGTATCCAGCAAGATTGCGGTGCACAACAAAAGGCGAATGTCTCACGACAAGTGCCTCTGCATTAAAAAAAAGAATAATAAAATAAAAATTATTTGAAAGGTTTTATACTTCTTTACTATGATCTACTAACACAGCATTAAAATTCATGGGGCAACTAAGAGAAAAATGGAATTAATAGAATTTTCAGACAGTGACAACAAGCTCTAAATGTTACAATAAAAGCTTATAGCTCAAGCTAAAATTAAAACGAGATAGTTTTAAACTACCGCTCATACCTTTTAACCTTTTGAAGGGCGCCGTATGCACAGTGCAAACGCCTAAATCTAGTTTTTTTTTCACTTTCTTTCAATGTTTTCCAGTTAAATGAGCAGAAAAATGGTTAGTACTACCATTTGTTATCAGTTTAAAGAAGCAAAACATTTTGCAACCTTTAATTAAAAATTTCTCAAGATTCTTTAGGTTAAAAAAAATCGGGAAAAAGAATCTGCACCCTGTAACGGTGTATGTTGTTGCCCCTGAAAGGGACTCGAGCCAAGAGACTCTACAAACATATTCCTATTTCAATCATCAGTAGTTACTAAAATAATTTATTGAGAAATATGAAATGCTTACTGTGAGTAAAACATTATTTCTTCTTTATAAATATGGCTCTCTGTTTTTTTCTAGCTTGAAGACAATTTTTATTTTATTTTAAATTTTAACCATTGTTTTTATCATTGTTATGTCATTTCGCACATGATATCACCAAAACAATTGGTTAGAATACCATGAAATTTTATACACGGGCAATATAGGTAAGTGTCATTAAAAGGAACAACTATTATGTCAATACTACCATAAAAATTTTAATTACAGTAAAATTTATCAAAATTGTTTTCGAAATTTTAATTTAAAAAAAACTTTTTTTCTATAAAGAACTAAGAATTTTGATTTCAAAGTAGTTTATTTTAAAGATATATTGTACAGCATAATTTTAAAAATGAAAAAATATGTTTATTTATTAATATAAATCAAGTCTGCACGCATTGCCATAACAATGAAAAAAACAATGGTTGAAATTTTAAAAAATTAAAATATTTATCTTCAACGTAGAAAAAATCGAGAGTCATTTATAAAGAAGAAAAAGTATATAACTCACAGTAAAATTTTCATATTTCTGAATAAATTATTTTAGTAACTACTGATGATTGAAAATAGGGTTTTTTTGTCGAGTCTCTTGGCCTTTAAAAGGTATGTGTCCCCTTAACCCCGATGCCCAAGCTTTATGAAATCCCTCTTAATTTTATGGGAATCACAAGTTTAAATAATACTTCCTCCTAAGTATACTTGATTTAATTTTTCAAATGAGGAAAAATACCAAATATTATCAATAAAAACAGTGTGAGTATACCATATAAAATAACCTGTCGATATTCAAATTACTGATGCTAATTATTTTAATGTTTTATTCTTTGTAGATTAAGTTACAATTTCTAATGTAATTTCAGTTATTATTTCAGTTGTTATTTATGTTTTTCTTGTATTATTTCTGTTATGTCATTTAATTATGCTATTTTTTTGTCATTGTTTCGTTAAATTCAGTTAATATTCCTTTATTTGTTAGCATTCTATTATTCAGTTAATATTATTTTACTCTGTTAATATTTTTTATTTGTTACCTATGTTACAGAATCCGTTATCATTTCTGTTTTCACTATAATAACATATGTTTAACGAGATATTTATAGTTTCTGTTTAACAAAATTACGCAAATAAAAATTAGTGTTTTTGGTTGTAACATATAATTTACCTTCATACAGCTTCATATTTACATAATTCAAGATAAAATTTAAGACACCTAAATACAATACACAACTCAATGTGGCAACTATTCCACAATGCTTTTGGTAATATTTTCCTTCACTTTAATGTACATCATGGTCTCCAAACTTACAATACTGGTACATAAGTAATGTTATTCTAATTTCAAAGTCTCACCAACTTAAGATTTTATCCAAAGACGGTTGGAAAATTTAATTTATTTTTAAACTTTACACATAAACATTATTAGGACCAAAAAGCATTAATTTATTTTTATTCTACTGACCTTCTATTCTTGATGCATCTGTTCCTACGAGTAATTTTACGTTATACCTGCTGTTTCGTTTAATCCAAATGTACAGTTATTTTTTAAAGAAAATTTATATTTCCTTATATTGTTATCACCCTCACCACCACCATCAAAAATATACCACCAAGAGCATATATGCTTTTTTTCTGATAGTCAAATACAAATCCTATTCAAAGAAATGTCATAATTGCTATTTGACCAAAAAAAAAAACGCATGGCCCTTCAAGGGTAAGGCTGCTAAAACAAATATACCTCCAGCGCATGCCGCAGCTTTTGATGATGGTTTTACCCCCATTATGGGCTCGTCATTAAGACATATCCGATATGCCCGCTACAGGGAAAAGAACTCCGAAAACAGAATATCTATAAATTTTTATTGGAGACTGATAAAGTACTTCGGTGCAAGGCTAAATCATCCTACAGTGGAGGGCCCGGCCAATGTATTATAGTTACCACTACTCTTCCTGATAAAGCACTGCGGTGCAAGAGCTGTCATCAGTAAAAATTTAGAAAAATTCTGCTAATTGAAATTCGCTTCCCTCCTTGTTACGCAGCCCCATGTTTTACCTTTACTTGTACTATCTAAGCTTTTTGTTTTCCCCGCTTTCTTTCCTACTTTCGCTTATTACTGATCACTGAAGTTTTATGCATTGCTATATCATCCTACAGCGGAGGGCTCGGCCCATGTACTGTAGTTACCACTACTCTTCCAGAAGCTCCTGAAGCTTATTACGCCTTACTAACAGACATAACAACCTAGGTACAAAGCTACTAGGTTCGCTGGAGGTGTATATGTTTGCATAAATGTTATTTATTTACCGCTGTGAAGAATAATATAACGGTATTATTAACAGATGAAAATTCAATAGTAAAAAATTTGGCATTAAAACACTTCTCTTCAACTATATTATCCTGTAGGCCCCGTTCTAATTAGTCCTTGTGTATCAAAATTTGACAGTAGTGCTCTCTATACCAACCATCAACTATATTATCAATACCTTGTAAGGTATACACAAGATTCGATTCACTAGAATCGAACTTTTGAGTGAATTAAAGAAGCTACTTTAGATATGCTAATTTCGGCATACGCGCTTAGTATAAATACCACGCAGCGTCATTAATGAAAAGAGGAGGTTGTTAAGGTTGAAAAGGTGTTATCCTGCGCTAGTGCTTAGCGGGCCAGAAGTTTACATGGCAGTACTGCTGGTTTGACTTACTGTTCGTGAGTATAAAAATATATTGTTCTTGAAAGCTGTGTTTATACATTCCGTACAAGTAGTGCGCATGCTTATTGCTGTAAAAGCCAATTATATGTGCAACGAATTCAATAAACATTGTTTCATGTATAAACTGTGTTTGCTTCAAATTCAAATAGAGTGCCACTTCAAATTATATACACCCAAGTCTGGGTAGAAGTGAGCAGTAGAATCTCTATACTGGCGCCCGAAAATATATATACCCTGGTAGTTAGCGTTAAATTTGTAACGAACAACATAATTGAAATTAAAAACTGTGTACTGTGTACGTATATTGATAAAATTGTTGCAAGTACTTATATACTATTTAAAAAATGAGTGTTGTAGAACAAAATCCTGCTGGAAATTTTCCTCGGGTAATTATGGTTCAGCAAATTGCGCCATTCGAAGCCACCTTCAAGGGCGGCCCCTCAAGCCAATTCCTAAAGAAAATTGAGCATTACTTTCAGCAACAATGCACCCCAGAGGGGGATAAACTTAAAATTGCTCTAGCCGCTTTAAGAGGTAGTGCATTTCAGTGGTACACATGCATGCAAAGCAGTAATCTGATTTTGGATTATTTGTCATTCAAGCAACAGTTTCTTAGTGTTTTTCCAAAGACCTTTAATCAAAGTGAAATTGAAGCGGAAATTTATTCGCTAAGGCAACGTGAAGGTCAGTCTGCGTTAGATTTTGCTACGGAAAAGATTTCCAAGTGTGAGGAATATTTAGAAGGGGTGACGGAAGCGATAATCTTAAAAATAGTTATCCAACGTTTGAAGCCAAGTGTTCAAGATTTTTTAGATAATCGAACAATTACAAGTAAGGTTACCCTCCTTCAAGCTTTAGCTAAACATTACAATAGGCATTTCTTCGCTACCCCCTATCCTAATTCAGGTACGAGAGATTTTATACACCCCAGCCAAAATTTTTCGCGAGTTTCAAATCGACATCGTGGACGGCATGATAGTAAAGCCCAACGTTATAGTAACATTAGTGCGCTTACATTAAAAAATGTGCAACTACCTTATGTGCACTTGCAAATTGATTCAATTCCCATAACAACTTTACTTGATACCGGCAGCGAAAGGTCGTACATGTCAGAAAAGTACTTCAAATCGCATTACGACATGAAGCGCTTAAACACACATAATAAATTACGAACACTTTCAGCTCAAGGGGAAGAATGTCAAATATTAGGCTCATTATTGACACACATTAGTATACAATCCCAAAAAAACGACCTTGTTTTTCATGTAATGCGAAATATGCAACTGGAGGTTATCCTAGGGATTGATTTTTGCTACTCGTGTAATGTAGCACTAAATTTCAAGCAGAATTCTATCTCGGTGCAGATGCACCAACAGTCCAAAGAAGCTGTGCTGCCCGTTCCGGTTGACTTGTCGAAAACGGACTTAAAAGAAAACGAAAAAGTTCGTTTACAGACTACTTTAAACAAATTTGCCGAGGTATTTTCAGACAAGCCAGGTATTACTCACGTTACAACTCACAAAATTGATACGGGAGACAGTCCCCCAATTCGTGCCCGCCCATATAGGTACGATACAAACAAGCAGAATGTTATAGACATTCATATTGATAAAATGCTTCGCCAAAATATTATTTCGCCGGTCGATAGTCCGTGGGCAAGTCTGGTTGTGTTATGTCGAAAAAAAGGCAACTTGCCTATTACTGATCCCGAAGCCTGGAGATTTGCAGTTGATTACAGGGGGCTGAATAAAGTAACAAAATTCTCTACATATCCTATGCCAATAATTGAGGATATTCTTCATAGTTTAAAGTCATTTGAATACATGACTACTTTAGATTTAACATCCGGGTTTTTCCAAGTACCTATGGCGGCTGAAGACGTTAAAAAAACGGCGTTTATAACAAAAAAAGGCACTTTTGCGTTTCGTCGCATGCCCTTTGGACTCAATGGGGCACCTGGCACATTCCAAAAACTTATGGATATAGTACTAAGGCCTGTTTTAGGAAAGAACGTTGCCGTATACCTCGACGACATAATTATTACGGGGGAAACTTTAACCGAGCACTTAGCTCTTTTACAGGAAGTGCTCTCTCTGATAAAACAGGCTGGCTTAACAATAAATACAAAAAAGTGTGAGTTCGTCCGCAAAGAACTACCGTATTTAGGATTCAAAATTACGCGTCAGGGCGTTCAAACGGATTCATCTAAAATCGACGCTGTAAAAGCGTTTAAAATCCCACAAACGGGAAAACAACTTTCGTCGTTTCTTGGTCTTTGCTCATATTACCGCACATTTATACCTGCATTCTCGGAAGTCGCCGAACCGCTTTACAAATTGCGAAAGAAACGCACTAAATTTACGTGGAGTTCTGAAGCCCAGAACGCCTTCCAAACATTAAAGCAGAAATTGATCCAAGCTCCGGTACTACGCCATCCAGATCACAAGCTACAATTCGTAGTGCAAACGGATGCTTCTAATGTCGGAATCGGCGCTGTACTAATGCAGGAAAACCAACCTATCGCTTTCACATCGCGAACTTTAAATTCCGCAGAACGAAACTATACAACCACTGAAAGGGAATGTTTGGCTATTGTCGTAGCACTCAAAAAATTTCGCTGCTATTTCTCAGAAGAGCCGGTTCTGGTTATAACTGACCATGCTGCTTTAACCCGATTATACTCGGGCAAAACTTTTACGCCTCGTGTCATTCGCTGGGCATTAAAGATCCAGGAATACAACTTAATCATTGAGCATCGTCCGGGGAAAGGAAATCTGGTAGCGGATGCTTTAAGCAGAGACCCAGAGGGGGAGTCGATAACTCAATGTGAAATGCTCACTTCTATTGTGCTAGATAATAAAACGCAGTTAAAAGAAGAACTTCGTAAAGACCTGGAATTCGGAGATATAGTTAAATACCTAGAAAACCCCGAACAATTTTCCGGAGTTAATCTGCATGCTATACAGGGTAGAGCACAGAACTATGAACTAGTCGATGATCTCCTTTTTTACAAATCATCCACAAATCGGAATGGTGAAATTCGTCCCGTCATTCCATGTTCAATGAGAACACACATTATACATACTCTTCACGATTTACCTACAGCCGGCCATATGGGTATTCGAAAAACTTTTTCTCGACTTAATGAGGTGGTTTACTGGCCCCAAATGAGGAAGTGGGTCACCCAGTACGTTCAAAGCTGCGACACTTGTCAGCGTACTAACTACACAAATTACCGCCCCGCGGGTTTTTTACAAAGTATCGTGGCCACGTGCCCTAATGAAATAGTAGGGATAGATTTATTAGGCCCATATCCCCGTAGTGCAAGTGGAAAATACAGGTTCTTACTCGTAATAGTCGACCATTTTTCAAAATGGACCGAAATTATACCCCTGCGTAGAGCCTCAGCCAAAGCAGTTGCTGATGCATTTACACATAATTATGTTTTGCGATATGGTGCCCCTGTAAAAATTATTAGCGATAACGGTGTTCAGTTTGTCAGCGAAGTTTTCACGGACCTGTGTCGCAGGCTTCAAATAAAACATGCAAAAATGGTCACTTATAGACCACAGTCGAATATTGCGGAACGGGTAAATCGCAATGTAGTTAAAATGATTCGCGCATTTATACAAAACAATCATAAAACATGGGATCAACATATACAGCAGTTTGCGTTTGCATTACGTTCGGCCGTCCACGACTCGACAGCCAAAACACCTGCCGAAGTTTTTCTAGGCAGAAAGATTATCACCCCTTTAGACAGTCTATTCTTCGTACCGGGGCAAGCGCCTCAATTTCAACTAGCTGATATTCAGGAGATGCTTCGCGAGGTCAAGCAAGTTAATGACCAGATGCGGAAGCAACAGAAGATATACTACGATAAAAATCGTAGGGAGGAGAAATTTGAAGTTGGGCAATGGGTTTTAAAAGCCACCCACTCACTATCTAACGCCAGTAAAGGCATAGTCGGGAAATTTTGCCCGAAATTTCAAGGTCCGTACCAAATAAAAAAGGTAGCAGGCCCAGTGGTTACCTTACAAGAAGGCCAACAGCAAGTTACCGCAAATATAGACCAGATTAAGAGGTATATAAACCGTGCAGACTATACCCTGTTTTCAAATCAAGTGCAACAAGGTTCACAAGGTTCACAAGATGCTGGACCCTCGGGGGTCACCAACGAAGACCGTCCTCCCCCTACTCACGATTCCGGTGATAACCTGCATGAGGGAAGCAGCTCCACTCCTGCACAGGAACCCCGGTCAGGAGTTAAAAGAAAGACTCCCATGACTTCTCCATCGTCGGCGTCTGACTCTCAGCCGTTCGAACATCCACGCAAGCGGGGGAAGCAGACGCAAAGGAAACGAAAGATCTCTGCCGCCCAGCAAGATCCTCCTCCCAAGAGACCTCCTGTCCATCGTCAAGCCAGACCAGTGCCTCAGGACCAACGACCTGTTGCACGAAGGATGCCCACACGGTCAACGAACCCCTTTACTAGGACTGCGACCGTCAAGAGAGGTTCCACGGATTGGACAGACTGGTGCAAGGAAGTTGCTGCATTCATGAGGAACAAGTCTTGTATCAACTTTCTTATTCTAACTCCCACCCTTTAATAAAACCGAACCAAATTGGTTTGAAATTCCCCAGTGTATATACTGTGTAAACATTTTGAGGGGAAGGGGTGAGCCACTGAAAAAAAATACGGCATACTGTTGTTTTATAAATTTTTGAAGGGGACATTAAGTGACTAAGAAAAAAATACATACTGCACAATATACCAATTAACCACTAATGTACTAACTTCACAAATCATGACACATGTGCATTATAAATTGGGGGAGAGCAGATACAAACAGTCAAGAAATGTCATGCTGTGCAATTGTGTTGACAATTTTAACTAAAATAAGTTTTTTAGGGCGCAGTTGGCCAGCCCAGTATCCGCAACTCTGCAAATCCACTGTGTGATGGTGTCACCTGGACCCTTCGGGGTTAGTTTTGTAAAATGGTAGTGGCGTTTTTCCCCCACACAACGTGTGGAAGGGTTTTTGGCTTTGCCACCCATTATGTAAAAAGTCAGACCAGCACGCGTTTTCAAATAGTTAACTGAAGCCGTTCAGACCTCAGTTACCTAATTTTTTTTTTCGAGGGAGGCCAGTGTAAGGTATACACAAGATTCGATTCACTAGAATCGAACTTTTGAGTGAATTAAAGAAGCTGCTTTAGATATGCTAATTTCGGCATACGCGCTTAGTATAAATACCACGCAGCGTCATTAATGAAAAGAGGAGGTTGTTAAGGTTGAAAAGGTGTTATCCTGCGCTAGTGCTTAGCGGGCCAGAAGTTTACATGGCAGTACTGCTGGTTTGACTTACTGTTCGTGAGTATAAAAATATATTGTTCTTGAAAGCTGTGTTTATACATTCCGTACAAGTAGTACGCATGCTTATTGCTGTAAAAGCCAATTATATGTGCAACGAATTCAATAAACATTGTTTCATGTATAAACTGTGTTTGCTTCAAATTCAAATAGAGTGCCACTTCAAATTATATACACCCAAGTCTGGGTAGAAGTGAGCAGTAGAATCTCTATAACCTCACTGTAAGAGACTTAGTTAAATAGGATTATTTAAAATTCTTCGGAAGTACATTTTTGCTTTCTTTTACTTTTAGTAATGTAGATTAGGAATTTTGCTTAGGTTTGTAGCACTGTATATATGTGGATATCTTCGAAATGATACTATTAAATTTGCAATTAAATTTTAAGCTTTTAATCTTGTTTATTACATGAAGAGTGTTATCTAAGATTCTGCCTGATATGGATTTTTTAAATAACATTGTCGTTTCATGTTCAAAGTTTGTAAAATCAAAACAGATACGAACTGGATAGGGAGATTAATATATATAAACTAAAGTTCACTTGTAGAAAGGTCAAATAAGTTATTTTAAAATTAAATTTAAGTTAAAATGGAAATTTATCTTTCACAGGTGCGTTCAATTGCGACAAATTTCTTCTAGTATGTGGGTAATTTAATTTTGTAATAAATGAGTTTATATCGAACACAAAAGAAAACTATTTGTTGTAAGAGCAAAGTGGAAATATGCAGAAAAGTTAATCCTTCTGCAAAAATCCCGGGTTTATCATACGCCATAAGATTCTGAGTCAGATTCTAAGTTAATGGCAAAACTAAACTTCTCCATTACTGGTCTGATGGATAACTGTATTGTAAATAATTAAAGCGACATGCATTTTGTAATGCTAATTTCATTTGATTACCTTAAACATTTAAATACTTGTACCTCCTATTTCTCTAAATAACCGCTAACAAGAATTTTTTTTGGAGTTCTTTCCATAGAAACTAGCTAATTAGTAACCCAGCAAATAAACTGCCTCTAATGCTTTATTTTAAAAAGTTGAAGTTGTTGCAATTTAGTCATTGTTTACTACTCTTTCTCCAACTTGTAATATCTACGATCGAAAAATGGTACTTTGAGTATTTCTAGAAAAAAAATTGCTTTAAATACCTCGTATATAAAAGAGAAAATGCATGAGTGGTATAAAGGAAAAAGCCTTAAGGATGCATAGCAGGGCCTATACGACGGATGAAGCATTTTTTTCGGTAATTAGAAGATAGACTCATAACAATAAATTCAAGTCGGATTCACTTGACACATGTATCAGTTTATATGTTTTTGTGCATGATATATATGTATACATATTCTCATAGATATCCCTTCTAATTTAAAAAAAGCGAGAATCGATGATGCAAAGCTTAAGTCCCCAAAAATGGAAAAATATCGTTTATAGGAGACTCGTGGAAGGCGATAAACAACTAGTTTGGTACAAATAAAAATAATTTTTCATAAATGTATGTTTGAATCGTCTATATGAAGAATTACCCGTAAAGCTCTCTAATATGATGAACATCTGCGTTTTTTCGTACGGAAGAAGTTGCCCAAATAATTTTTGCATGTATGTGTGTCGGGGGGGGGGGGGGGGGGGGTTTTAAGAATTTGTGTGTTTGTTGATATCAAAGGTTTAGGGATTATAATTCTAACTTGATTACCTTCAACTCCTTCGCTGAACATTCTTTCCTTCTAAATTCCTTTAGTGCATTAGGAGATTTCAACCGTTGAACACTATACAAACAATAGCAAGAAAATATCCCCCTCAAACTATGAGACTAACTAAAATTCTAAAGTTTCAATTATTTTCGTCCTTAAACTTCAGGATCCGAACTGAAACCAATTTTTTATTATCCATGTATGTAATTTATTTATTATGTTACAGAGAAAGGGTTTTCGAAAAATAAGAATTCCTCAGAAATTCCGAGATTCTTCAACTGTTAGAATACCGGCCTCGTTTTATGGAGATCTTTGTTCGAATCTCAGTTTCTGCAGACCATCTTTAAAAGATCTTTGGTTAGTACAAGACGTTTTACAAGTGACGAACTGTGAGGAGGCAACAGGATAGAAAATGTTAGCCTCATCAGGGTTAATAAATAAATAAACAAATATGTTATGCAGACAGCTTGTATTTTGGCTAAGAAAAGGAGAAGTGAAATGTGAGGAATGGTGTTTAAAAGAAGAGGAGAGGTTCTCACAACTCCAGGCTTGTTCAGTTGCTGTAATATCGGCCTCAAGCTTTGAAGACACGGACTTGCATTCCAGTTCCATCAAATGTTTGAAAATCAAGAATATTTTATCGTATTTTATTCGCTTTGATTTCTTTTTAGCATTAAAAATAGCGTATTTCATTTTGCAAAATAGCTACGCGATAAGTCCTTTTATACTATTCTGATGCGACAGAAAAAAATATAATATCAAAAATGTATAAATAGTTCCTTTTCACAGTACTTAAATTAAAATATCTGCCATTTTAGCAATGCTTATCACACCACATATTAAATGAGTGTTATTTAACACACGTCTAAAATTTCGCTTAAAAAAAAATCCTTCATTCGTATGAATACTTGTTCATTTGTCGAAATATTTGTGAAATAAATGAAATGGTTAAGAATGTCTGTTTTATTTTAAATACTTTCCAGACATATTTTGATCCTATTTCATTCTTAAAATCTTACATTTTTTTAACACTTGGATTATTTTACTGCTATATTTTTTTGTTTATCCGTTGTAATAATTCAATGAACAAGCTGTAAAAGCTTTTTAGCTAATATGTCGCATTATTGTTACTATTTCGATGAAAATTACATACATTTTTTTAATGAAATTTTAAACAGATTTTTCGCTATAAAAATTTTAGTATGTATTGAAGAAAGTTTTGTGTGATGGTACGTGATTTTAAATGTACGTATTTTCTTAATCGAATTATTTTCACATGTTTTCTGTAAAGTATATAGCGTAAATATGTGTTAAAAGAAGTTTTTATTCTAGATTTTTTTCTAATATACTATATCATACAACAGCAATTTTATTACTTCAATATTTTATTTTTAAAAGACCAAAAGTGTAGCAGTAATTCAAATTTAAAGTGCTCTAACTCTTCAAAGTTGGGATACAAAATGTTTATAATTTCTTTTTTCATTTCTAAAGGATATGTCATATGTGATACAGCTGTCATTAGATAAAGATAAGGAGTTATAGCTAAGACCCTCGTTAATCTATTTCTCTGACTTCGTGCCCTTTTGACAGGAGAAAATTATAAGTAACAATCATTTGCTATTTTTTTCTTTCATTTATCAAAGTTAATCATCTACATTGTACCTTAAGACTTATTATTACTTATAAGATTTAAATTTTGCAAATATCACATTTTTATTTAGTCTGGAATAAAAGTATTCATTTTTACGATAACATCGATATGGGAGTTTAGAATCTTTCCTTGCATCCCAATTTGCCAGAAATTGACGCTCGTTAGTATTTTGTTCCGGTAGTTAATGTAGCACTCATCTAATGTTTCATGTTTTGGCATATTTAGAAATGGGAATACCAGATATGAGTTGAACGGATACATAAGGGTGCTCGAGGTAAGGTACGGAAGCTTTAA
Source organism: Dolomedes plantarius (assembly GCA_907164885.2). Classification (NCBI taxonomy): domain Eukaryota; kingdom Metazoa; phylum Arthropoda; class Arachnida; order Araneae; family Dolomedidae; genus Dolomedes; species Dolomedes plantarius. The sequence goes on along the minus strand of OU015501.1, from coordinate 25,364,389 downwards.
TTTTTTTTGCTCTATGTTTCATGCTTACAGAGCTAGTTCTTGCTGTAAGAGATTAAAATAGTCATTTTAAATGACCAGCGTCAATTTTTAAACATTGTAAAAAAAATCTATAAGGGGATATAATTTATACGAGGATATAGTCCTTCTTTAATGTGATCCCTCAGCGATTTTACTGGACAATCAAAATGCCCTATCCTCATGGGACTCGGGTCATCACCCTTCATACACTCCGGTATATTTTTAACCCTGAACAATTATTATCCTTATAAATTAGTTTGTTTACATTGGGAGAATCCTGAATGACTTTAAGCTAGTTTTTTTCTGTAAGCGATTAAAATAGTCGTTTTAAATGACTATCATCAATTTCCAAACATTCTAAAAAAAAATCTGTAATGGGACATTATTTATACTAGGATGTAGTCCCTTCTTTAAGGTGATTCCTCTGGGTCTTTTATAGGATTTAATCACGAGGGGGTATTTTTGGACAATCAAAATGTCCTAGCCTCATGGAACTCGGTCATCATCCTGCCATACACTTCCGATTCTTGTTAGTCCCTGGACAATTCTTTTCCTCATAATTAGTTTGTTTACGATTGGAAAATTGTGCTGAGTTTCAGGAAAGAAATAACTTTAATATTTCAAATGAAGTTGGCTAGCGGTAAGTAACTGGTTCATTGTATAGCGTCACTAAACAAGAACGCTAATTAGAAGAGCAGGGAATGGTATATCTTTTAACTTAACCGTAAGAAAAGAATAAAAGGATGGCATAGGATTCTAATTAATTAAATAGTGCTTCCGTCGGGCTGAGGAGGAGTAATTGTGATTGCATCAATAAATAATCCTCAAATGCGATAAGAACAAATTCTTTTATATAAATAGGGGAGACAGTAGATAATACCAAACAAACTTCACAGGAGGTGGCTGTAGAATCGGACAGATGAAAGGTGATACCCTTAGAAGACGAAACAAGGGGATGAGTTGTATGATCACCAGCCCACACAAGACATTCACTCGTTAACGAAGCTGACTAATGAAGGAGGAACTTTGAGAGGAGGGAAGAAAAATACAACGACAAATTAATGAAAGAGAATTCAGAAATTAACGAACAATATTAAATGATTCGAAAAGAAAGACCAAAATTAATAGACCCATCTAAACCACTGAAACAACCCAAAAATATATAAACTCAATGCTCTTCGCAAGAACTCTTTGGATGGGAGGTTCCATTGGATGTACTGCCAGCTCTGTGCTTTTCAGCGTTTAAATATAAACAATACCTTGATTCTTCGGACTATGGGAAAGTCTTGGAGGAATCATTGGACCCCGCCCGATACACATTTGTCCAAATTAATTGAGCCTTATTGTGAGCTTCAGTTATGACTGATCATAGCGACGGTATCCTTCTCTGTATATCCATTGTACGGAGTTCTGTACCTAATGTCCTTTTTCATAGATATGAGCTGGCGTGGCCCATCAATTACAGGGAGGAGGATTTCTTATCTCTCTTGAATCTTGTTTTCATCATAGGTGAGATATTCTTAACGCATCGTTTCTCTTTATTGTAGGTTTTGTGTCGCAGTTTTTGTTCAGAATATCATACCCCAATATTGGGTATTTTTTAACAGCAAAATATATTATACTCCCTTCATATACATCTCTATTACACCCCATTATTTAATACGCTACAACTACTAAAGCATAGCGTCGGATTATCCTATCTGTAGGAATTAAAACATTCATTTTACTGTTAAATCTAACATTTTACAATTAGCACTGAAAACTATCAGCAGAAAGTCAAAGACAATAACCAACAGCTAAAATTTAACGAGAGATTAAATTTAGCCAACGATGCTTATTTTATAAACTTCTCTTTGCCACTGTCTGTTAAATCTCAAAAATACCCTTAGGAGAAATTGTCGACAATTTTGACGTATTCGGTTTAGTTTGCTACTACTTCAAGTTACATTATAGACATTTGACTAAAATTTACTCAAAATTCCTAAAAGAAATGACCATGTATCGTCTCCAAAAAGAAAAATAATATTTTCAAAAACAAATGTTACCATGTTGATCCAGGAAAACGCTTGCTATATTCTGAATTTTCAGTCTTGATATAAAAGACCATTCAATGCATGATAAACATATATCCGTTTGGCTGCGAGTGGTGGTTCTTCAAATCTGTTAACGATTGCTAGGAGAGTGATACAGTTGACAACGACATTCTATTTATTGCCAAAAGAGCATTTTCTTCCCAATCTTTTCAGATGTTTTAATTTAAGCTTCAAAATGGCAGATTCCTAACTAATACGTAATTTCTGCAGCCGAAGTTTGTTCTCGCTAAACCAAGACTCGAGGCAATTATATGAAACGTAATTATAAACGATGACACTCCTGAAAAGGGCAGAATTATTTTAAAAAATCATCTTAATCCAAACATTTTCAACAACAACAAAAAATTACCTTATATTGCGTGATACATCATTCAAGTCGAATTAGTCTGAACGTAGCTTTCATAGTGGGAGATACTTGTTTGTGAAAATTCAGAAATTCTAGCTACAAATACGCGGCCAATCATAAAAACGATGACTTGACAAAACTCATTGTTAGGTTTTTGAGTTGTTAAATACAACTGTAATTTTGGGTGAGTTAAAGTGTAAATGATTAAATAACACGTACTTTTTTTAAGTAATATAGTTGAGATAAAATACTAAAGGGTTGTAGGTTTCGGGGTTCATACAGAAAAACAGAGTCCTACATTTATACAATTTTTTTTATCAAGTCGTAGTAGTGTAATGATTTAGATTAGTCCAGCAAAAAACTAGCTCTGTTCCCTCAAAAAAACTTTGGCAATTGAGTTAACGAAAGCAAGCATAACCGAAACATCTACTGAAGAGAAAAAATCGCAAAGTGATATAAAAAAAAGACGTTACAATGTATTTAGACTTAAAGGAGCTAAACAATGAATCAAGAACTAAAAAATCTGTGAATCTCCCTATTATAAACATATTTGTAGATAGTTTTGGTGATCAGAACTTGAGGATAAGCGATAAATTTTTCAAATAGCCGACAATCTAAAGCAATTGCAGAAAAAAATATAAGGAAGAACTTAGCAATATTACTTGTGGCTCATCGTGAGGAAAACTGGCATGGCTGTTATCAGCTCACTATTTAGAAAAATCAGTAGCATCGGGTTCAATTTCTAACCAACCGTAGCTGTGTTTAGAATAAAGAAGAAAAATTGAGTAACAACGTGGGGAAGAAATAGGGTCAAGATACTTATTACCATAAATAAATTGTTAACTCAAGTGATCACGTGTACAGAGTTCTAGCATTTGAAATATTAAATCCTTAGCTAAAAGAAAGTAATGAAAAAAAGGTGATTGAACTCTTCAATTATTTTAGGGATTACAAAATTTAGCGTTGATTCTAATAGAAATACAGTATGTTTTCTGACAGTCAAATGCGTATGCCTCTATCGGAGAGGCTCTCTATTACTAAAATGTAAACTGTTGGATTAATCCAACAGAGAGAGATTTATAGTTCTGTAAAATGATCACAGTTCTACGGGGTTCTATGGATGGATATATATATATATATATATATATATATATATATATATATATATAAATTTGACATTATTTTCTAGAAGTTTATTCTTATTCCAAGTTGCTTCGCATATTAAGACATTTAATACACTGGGCAATTTACTCTTCTCTTTTAACTAATAATGTAAAATAGTATTTTAAAAGCTATATTGCATAACATGCTACATTCAAATATCCAATTTCTCAAATTTTATACCATATCGCAGTGTTATATCGTTAGGTTTGTTAGGTCTTTTAATTTATAGTATCAATACAATACATTGCGTCTGCTAGAGAGAAAATTTTCGTACAGTTTGCAGAAACTTACCTTTATTAAATACTGAATGTGGTGACGATTACTCTGCCCCATGTTTTTACAATTATCTTCGACACTTAAGGTAAAACTCCAGGTTTTAACTATACGTTTATATTAATTGTATATATATTTTTTTTTCTCGAGAGCTGTATCCTCTTAGAATGCATAAAGAAGGTTTAGTGCATTTTCTTTCCCGATGCGTAAGATATGACCACTGCCATCGATGACTGATTCGGATCAGACTCTTTCGGATCAGATTCGTAATTTTTTGATGACTTGTTAGTGCTATCGATTTTTATACGAGTATGTTAAAGCAGTCAGTTGCTTAAAACACATCCGCTGAGCCACGACCATAATTCTTCCCTTTCTACAGATCTTCGAATCCTATCGTGTATTATTATTCTTGTCACTGCTCCTACCCCTTATTTTTGTTTAATCAATAAAATATTCAGGTTTTAATCAGCGAAAATTATATATTACTAATATAATTTGGAGATTAAATAAATTATTGTGCACAATATAATTTTTTTTGACAGTAACTGCTATGAATACTTATTATCCAAACATACGTTAAAAGTGTACCTGCAGTATCTACTGGATTATATAATATATCTATATATATATATAATATATATAATATATATATATATATGTATAGTGTGTGTGTTGTGGGTGTGTGGGGTGGTTATTTAGGTTATTCTTAAGCGAAACGGTTGCTGTTGCTGTTCATCAACAGATAAAGCTAATGTATGATTTTCTTTTCAAAATTAGCTGAATGTTAAAAATAAGACAGTGGTGTGAAAAATCCCGGTCCCTTCCCTAAACTCCGTGCAATTTTTTCCTCGATTTAGAAAGCTGTAACATTATTTTGGGAAAAAATAGCCTCCTTTTTCTGGACATTATGAAAGATGCTTTATTTGAAGAGTTACGATCGATTATTACGATCACAATGGGAATGTAAAAGAGTTATATCTCTACAATGGAAATATACAATCCGATCAATCTTCAACTCCCCTAGTAAGGACTTGTATGGGATTTTTCTGGTGTTAGGCTTTGTCATTTCGGCGATGTCCTTGTTCTGGTTTCGTGGTTAGGAGCTTTCCTCCTTTGAGCAAATGAGTGAGGAGGAGTCTGCTGCTGACAGTGATTACATATTAGCTCTGCTCTTTGATTTTTCTGTCTTCGTTTTAATGAGATCGACCAATTAGTTTCAAAGTTCCCCGGTGTCAAAGAGATCCTCTACCGTCAGCCAATTAGGTTTCATTCATGTCGCGGGACACTTTCTTTCCAGACACTGGCTTTTTCAACATCGTTTGAGAGGGAATGAAGCATGCGGGTTTAACTGTCGATATAGTTATCCTAAGATAATTGAAAAAAATTATCAATTATAAAGCTTTTTTATTAACTTGTAAAAGCACACATGAGGATATTACTTACCCGCTATATTTATTCTCTTGCTGATTTTTGTTTTACAAAAATACAAAAGAAATCATAGTCTGATGTGAATAACTACTATACAACAGTTTTTATGGAAAATTTAAATTATTATATATATATTTCCATTAAAATATTATGACAGCTTCTTATCTACAATTAAATTTTAAAACAGAACTTATTGATTTCTTAAACAATATACTCCTGTTAGTAACTTGAAAAGATTCCTTTCCTGAGTTTATTTTGCTCAGTTCATTCAGTTTGTGTCGTCTAATTCCCTATCATTTGTAAACACTATAGTTTGTCAATAAGTTTTAAACTCTTTAAAATATTTGGGTAAAACCTGTGAGAACATGAAAAAGATTTATTTTTGTAATATATGTGATCAAAAGCTAACAATCTTATACTATTTTAACACTCTTAAACAATACTGAAAAGCAATTATTTATTAAATAGCAAAATCAAATGATTTTTTACCACCTTAAAAAGAAATTTTATACTCGTTAATAAATAGTAAATTGTGAGTGATAGGCTTATTTTAGAGCAACTAGATGTATTTTTCCAATGGCAGTCCTTTGATTCAAGAAATGATTTTAACAATTAATTATTTCTCAGTTAATACACTGATGATGTGTTTTTTTTTATTTACCAACGCTACTTTCAGATGTTGTTTAATAAATATGTCATGAAGTGTCTATTTCATCTTAAAGTTGCTACAATGCTAAATTTTAAGCAATATTTAAAAGAAAAATTTTTACTAAAGTAACGGATAGATAAAATAATCTATATATAATAAAACAGTTCCGTAACTGTCTGACTGATTGGACTGAATGGCATATACGCACAGACCAAACCGCTGGACCTAAAGGGCTGAATTTTGCATGGCGATTCTTCTTATAGTGTAGGGTGCACTTAAGAAGATTTATAGAGATTCTATGCTCACGTCTTCTATCAGACTTGGGTGTATATAATTTGAAGTGGCACTCTATTTGAAATTTGAAGCAAAACACAGTTTTATACATGAAACAATGTTTATTGAATTCGTTGCACATATAATTGGCTTTTACAGCAATAAGCATGCGTACTACTAGTACGGAATGTATAAACACAGCTTTCAAGAACATATATTTTTATACTCACGAACAGTAAGGTCAACCAGCAGTACTGCCATGTAAACTTCTGGCCCGCTAAGCACTAGCGCAGGATAACACCTTTTCACCTTAACAAACCTCCTCTTTTCATTAATGACGCCTGCGTGGTATTTATACTAAGCGCGTATGCCAAATTGCATAATCTGAAGCAGCTTCTTTATATTCCTTCACTCAAAGTTCGATTCTTGGGAATCGAATCTGTGTATACCTTACACTGGCCTCCCTCGAAAAAAAAAAATTAGGTAACTGAGGTCTGAACGGCTTCAGTTAACTAATTGAAAACGCGTGCTGGTCTGACTTTTTACATAATGGTGGCAAAGCCAAAAAAAAACCTTCCACACACGTTGTGTGGAGGAAAAACGCCACTACCAATTTTACAAAAACTAACCCCGAAGGGTCCAGGTGACACCATCAAACAGTGGATTTGCAGAGTTGCGGTACTGGGCTGTCAACTGCGCCCTAAAATATCTATTTAATTAAAAGTGACAACACAATTGCACAGCATTACATTGTCTTGACTGTATCTGCTCTCCCCCAATTTATAATGTAATGTGTTTTTTGTGAAGTTAGTACATTAGTGGTTATTGGTATATTGTGCAGTATGTATTTTTTTTCCTAGTCACTACATGTCCCCTTCAAAAATTTATAAAACAACAGTATGTCTTTTTTTTTCAGTGCCTCACCACTTCCCCTCAAAATGTTTACAGTATATACACTGGGGGAACTGCAAACCAATTTGGTTCGGGTTTTATTAAAGGGTGGGAGTTTACAATAAGAAAGTTGATACAAGACTTGTTCCTCATGAATGCAGCAACTTCCTTGCACCAGTCTGTCCAATCCGTGGAACCTCTCTTGATGGTCGCAGTCCTAGTAAAGGGGTTCGTTGACCGTGTGGGCATCCTTCGTGCAGCAGGTCGTAGGTCCTGAGGCGCTGGTCCGGCTTGAAGATGGACAGGAGGTATCTTGGGAGGAGGCCAACCTTGCTGGGCGGCAGAAATCTTCCGTTTCCTGTACTTATGCAAAGGAACTTTAAAATTGTCATTCTTCCTTTTGATAACCTTGTGTACCTTATCAGCGACGCATTCATCCTTTGATGGAGTTTTTGTAGTGCACACTTACCGATACAAGCAATCTTTCTTCGTACTTTTGCTTGTATCGGTATCAGATTTTAATGCAGATTCTATTTTGTCAAATTTATACGCCGCACCAACGTGTTTAGTTACTGGCTTTATCTCTCTACTTGTGTCATGTTTTTCAACAAACTGACTCTGATTTTGGTATTGGTGCTTATGCAACTTCTTGTTTACCACCTTAATTACTTCAGTATTAGCAGTTTTAATGCTGGAACCTGAAGGCGCTTTTTCACGTTTTTTATCTCCCTTAACTTTAGTTTTATCCTCTTTTGACGAAAAAGTATCTGTAAAACGTCCGTCTTCAGAATCGCTATCAATTTAAATTCTTTAACACTGCTTCAGTTTTAGGAAGATTAAGCTTTTCGTACTGGTGCGTTTAATACAACCTGAGTCTATAACTCCGAAGCATCAGCTAAACTACTTACTTATCAACTCTGTGTCAACTTTTCATCCTGATTCTCAGTCTGGTTTTCATGTACTTTATTTAAAACCAGATTATCAACCTGGCCTACACAATCCTCATTCGGCTGGGACCTTGAAATATATCATCATTACCTAGCGAGTTCCTACTATCGTTTAAAGAATTTTTATTGTCGTCAACTAAAGTATTCACTACTTCCGTAACGCATACTTCGTCATCTACTAAATTTCATTCATTAACAGATGTGTGAATATCAATCTAAAATATCAGGTATAGCAGTAATAGAAGTGTCAGATGATTTATTTTCTAAACCACTAGCATTAGTATCGGCCTATTTTCAGAAATTGTACTGAATTACCTCATCATTCCAGCTAGACTCCACTTTCTTTATAAGCCACAAAATACCCTGACTTTCACTATTCTCAAATAACGATTACTGCTCGGACAAAATAATACATTTGTCAAACAGTTTCAACAGGTTTGAACCATAGCATGTGAATCAACTTGCCAGTGCAAGTAAGGTGCTTGCATATTATTTACTTTAAGAGCACTACTTTCATTATAACGCCGTGCGCTTCTATTATTTTGCCTGCGGTACTGCTTACGCTGCTGGTTTGAAACTCGCGAAAAATTTTGGCGCGGCTGTATAAACTTCTCGTACCTGAATGACGGTGAGGGGGTAGCGAAGAAATGCCTATTGTCATATATAGCTAAGCTTGAAGGAGGGTACCACTTGCTTGTAATTGTTTGATTATCTAAAAAATCTTGAACACTTGCTTCAAACGTTGGATAACTATTTTTAAGATTATCGCTTCCGTCACCCCTTCTAAATATTCCTCACACTTGGAAATCTTTTCCATAGCAAAATCTATGCAGACTGACCTTCACGTTGCCTTAGCGAATAAATTTCCGCTTCAATTTCACTTTGATTAAAGGTCTTTGGAAAAACACTAAGAAACTGTTGCTTGAATGACAATAGTCAAAAAATCAGATTACTTGCTTTGCATGCATGTGTACCACTGAAATGCACTACCTCTTAAAGCGGCTAGAGCAATTTAAGTTTATCCCCCTCTGGGGTGCAATTGTTGCTGAAAGTAATGCTCAATTTTCTTTAGGAATTGGCTTGAGGGGGCCGCCATTGAAGGTGGCTTCGAATGGCGCAAAATGCTGAACCATAATTACCCGAGAAAATTTCCAGCAAGGATTTGTTCTACAACCAACTCATTTTTAAATAGTATATAAGTACTTGCAACAATTTTATCAATATAAGTACACAGTACACAGTTTTTTTAATTTCAATTATGTTGTTCGTTACAATGTAACGCTACTACCAGGTATATATAATTTCGGGCAGCCAGTAAGTAGAATCTAACAAGGGGGGCACTCTATTTGTATTTTATACAAGAATGTTTATACATGAAACAATGTTTATTGAATTCGTTGCACATATAATTGGCTTTTACAGCAATAAGCATGCTTACTACTAGTACGGAATGTATAAACACAGCTTTCAAGAACATATATTTTTATACTCACGAACAGTAAGTCAAACCAGCAGTACTGCCATGTAAACTTCTGGCCCGCTAAGCACTAGCGCAGGATAACACCTTTTCAACCTTACAACCTCACCTTTTCATTAATGACGCTGCTGGTATTTATACTAAGCGCGTATGCCAAAATTAGCATATCTGAAGCAGCTTCTTAATTCCTTCACTCAAAAGTTCGATTCTTGGGAATCGAATCTTGTGTATACCTTACAGATTGTTGAAAAATTCTTCTTGGATTTTTAAAAATTAAATTTTTATGCTGTTTTTTGTTGTAACATTCTTTAAAGTTTGCATTTAAAATAGTAATTTGAGGGTTATAAAATTTATATCACGAGAAAAATCATAGAAATTCCTTTAAAATGAAATCTATTTCGAATCATTATCTCAATTTTCTGATTTTTTGGTGAATTTTAAAGATTAATTTTTAGAATTTAATTTATTGAATGCTGATCACGTGGTTTCTTTTCTTTTGTGATATTTAAATGAATTATCGTCACGTGCATAACAACGAAATAAATTGATAAAAAAATATTGAAATACGGTAAAATGTAAAATTTAACCTTTAGACTAATTTAGATGAAGTTTTTTAAGAAATTAATTCAAATTAGTATGCTTTATGGATATTAAACATACAAATTAATTGCATACATCGACCGTTGTATTTAATTTGAACATTTTCTCTACATTATTTTATTTTTAAAAATATCCGTTACAATTTTTCATAAATATATTTTTTTGTATTTTTTCTTGGCATTAATTGCATACATTAACCATTATATTTAATTTGAATGTACTCCGTAGCGAAGCACGAGTATTCAGCTAGTTATGTATAAGATTGTTGGATTAAATACAATTCTACAGTATAAAGAAAATATTATTGCCAGTCGAGAAATATGGGTAAAAAAAATATCTTATTACTGCCAAGATCGGATTTCTGCCACGTTTACATGTATCTGCACCTGTAGATGTATCGGAATATCTTTTAAAAACTAGTAAATTGGTTATAAATATTAGTTATACATGGCTAGGGAAAGGAGTACAAACAAATAATACTGATGGGGATAAATTAAAAATTTTAGAAATGCAAATTAATTGTAAGTAAATAAATCTATTTGCTACTTTAAGTTCAATTTCTAAATTACAAAGGATAGTTAATAATGGGAATAGCAGGAACTACTGAATAACACTGACCATCTGAGTTAGATTTCAGTGTAACTTTTAGACTTAAATTTTCATGACTACTTAAGCAATTCCATTCACGTTCAATGGATCAACTACACGAACATTTTATGTGATTTTGGTTTAATCTCTGTGTCGTTTTTGCTTATTTAGGGAAAATAAGACTTTTATAAAGCAAAGTTCTAGCTCTAAGGAAATTGGTTTTCATTCTTTTCCCCAAAAATAGAAAGTCAGTGCCTATACATTTTTATTAAAATGCATAGAATAAATTTTTTCTAGAGTAGAAAAAACTCAACAGTTTTATGAGGTATTTAATGATGTATTTTTTATTGAATTTGTTTACTTTTATGTTTTATGAGCATTTATCTGTTATCTCATATTTATTTACAATATATGGGGACCGAGGTAGTCTAGTGGTAGCGCGTAGGACTTTGGATGGAAGGCTCTCAGTTAGAACGCCATTAAATACCTTCGTGTCATATGGGCACGTGAAATACATAGACCCGAAAGTCTTCTATGAGGTCAGTGGGTAAGAGAAACTACGAACCCGTATAGATATTGCCCCTGGGTGTGCACGGTCAAAACTGAGGTGGCATCAGGGAGTGATGTTAACTCTGTTTGTATGCTGCCTCCCAGATAAGAAGTAGTTAACAATTTCCACGGTATAATTGTGCGAATATCACATGACAAGTGCATCCGTATTATAGAAAAGTTTATAATATATACTAAACGAATAGACATAATTAGGTACATATAGCTGCGTTTACATGGACAACAATAATACCCGGGATTTACCCGCTAATAGGGAAAACCTTCGAAGCCCGTTTACATGGGACCACATTTTCACCCTGCTTTTACCCGTCTTACCGGAAGTAAAGGCCGTAACATGAATTCGGCGGAAGTGATCCTTATACACCATCATTCCTTGTAAATCACGTTATGGGTTCGATCCCAGCCGGTGTCATACTTTTTCCAAATTCACTGTATTGCTATTTTTAGCTTTCCATCTTCGAACTCCGCATTTATCTCGTTACGAAGTGTATGGTCCTGGGGAAGGCCTTTTTTTTCCCAATTGCTGTTCTTTTGACCTCGTATTCTTAAATTTTAAAAATAACAACAACAAAAAAATCATAAAACTTTAAAAATCCAAAAAGATTGAAAAACTTACAAAAATATTTTTTTATTCTTATGATATCTGCTTTTCTGGGCCTCTTAATATTATTACTTTTTTGTTTTCCGTGGATTATTAGTCTTATCTAATTTTTCTTCTAAATTTTCTTAACTTGTAAGTCTATATTTTTTCTGTTAAAATTAACTTTTTAGTTTTAATTTAACTTTACTATTAATTTTTTTCTTTTACCCGCGTTATTCTTACCTTAATATTTTAATTCATTACTTAAAATTTTACTACTGAGCACTCCCACCTTGATTACATATATCTTGCTTACAGGAGATAAAGTCGACACGACCAATGCACTCCTCTTCTAAAGCACAATTACGTCTGCGTCTATTTGTTATTTAAATGCAGCATATGTCAGTCGCTGTTGATAATTATAGAACGTTTACGATTGTTTACTGTTGTTTTTAAAAATAAATTTAGAAATAGATAGGAAAAAAGGAATATAAGAACTAGAAGATTGATGCGGATATTAGATATAATCGTACGATCTATGGCTTCATCGCTAAATTGAGTTTTTCCACAACAAAGAATGTGGGCAAAAATTACGAAGCTCTGTTTGGTGGGAAGAAATTATTTTAAATTCCTGAAGTAATAAAGACTGGAAAGAAATTTTCCAATCGATAGGTGCATTTTTTTTAAATTATAAGATTAATTGTAAGATACTTATTGTTTTAATAAATCCTTTATAAAATCAAAATGTAATTTGATTTCAATTTTGTTCAGTAATTTTTAGTCATGTATAAATAAAAAAATCATAAATAGATATAAATAAATTTTTATCTGTGAATTCTAAAATAATTAATTTATAAATAAATTTTAATGTTACGTTTAATTATTGATTATACTTATTAAATTTATTAATTTTACCATAACACTTTAAATGAAAATGTTACTGAAATTTTATTGAAATGAAATTTTATTTCTTATTTTACATACCAGATGGCAGTACCATTCTATTTATAATGTAATTGGGGATGGTTCAGATCAAGAAATAAATGAAATCCTCCGCAAAAAAATTAGGCACTTTTCTACTGTTTCTTGAAAATTATGCGATCGTTAAGGGGTTCCAGATCCTTCCATCGATCATTTAGCAGCATTTTCATGGATTCACACAAGTTCAAATCCGCCATGTTATTTACTCCCAGCTTCGAAATGCATCATGGGTAATTAGCGGGTTTTATCCTGGGTCGAAGCAGGGTCGAAAATCCACCCTGCATTTTTCCCTATCGTAGGGAAAAAGTAAGAACGACCCTGCTTTTACCCGGGTTTTTGGCACATGTAAACGGCACTATCATCAGCATACACGGGTAGAACATGTTATAACAGTAAATGCCGATGTTTCCCTAAAATTGTTAAAATACACTGGTAGCATGATCATTGGTGCCAGGAGGGTGGATGCTGTTATAGTTAAAACAGTTAAATTGGCTCACTGGCTTTTTACGTAGAACCCCAGCATTTGCAACAGCTGATCGAGAAGGTTTCTGCAGCTTAAAACAATCAGTAAATCATTGAAATGCAAAACAAGCATGAAGTCTAAGAGTTTTGATTGGAAACAAAAGAGAAAGTCAATACAGATTTTTTGCGCTTTAATAGTACAAATGACTGATGCGTTAAATTCAGGTCTCCTTCTTGCCGAAATTTCAAAGCATGTCATTCATTGAATCTATCGAGGAAAAATTATAGAAGCTGATGATTGTGGTTAGAGTACTTTCAATACACATACTTTTAGAAAAGTGAACGTTTTGTAAAAAATGAGAAAAAACACACGCCTGTAATTTACAGCGAACGTTAGGAAATAACCCTAAATTGTTTGATGGAGCAATGTAAACTGTTGAATTCCATTTAATGGTCTGATTTATATTGCAGTGTTTTGTTAAAGATGTTTCATATCAGAGATTGTTTGCTGAGAAACTGAGAATTATTAGTCTCTGTCAAAACATACAATTTTCATGCACTCAGAACATATAATGTATCCTGACGAAAAAGCATATTTTTCAACAAGACAGGAAAAGGCTTCTTCTCACAGGTTTATACAATAAGAATGGCTTATCGAATAAATTGTTGATTCAGTACATCAACACTGATAATTTTGTTCGTCTTTTTCTAATTGCTCTAAAAAATACAAAAGTTGGAATTGAAGATGCAGTTTCACTAACTATTGGATTAGCTGAGTTATTATATCCTCACTTCCTAACATGATTCCTTCCAGGAATGTTTTCATGCTCTTTGTACATCTAAGACGTAGAATACAGACAGTTCTATAATCCAAACATGCTTATGAACGAGGAAAATTTGCCGATTAGTGTAAAATAAAAATTAATGAATTTTTCACTTGTAGCAATTTTAGAAAGTTGAAACGGCTGCTTCTATTACAGGGCATTCATTTACAGTTTTCTTTCAATAGAAACAATCCAGAGCTGGGAAGGGAACTAAACACTCTGTAGAGTATAGCTCACTTCTACCCGGACTTGGGTGTATATAATTTGAAGTGGCACTCTAAATGAATTTGATACAAACACAGTTTATACATGAAACAATGTTTATTGAATGCGTTGCACATATAGAATTTCCTTTTACAGCAATAAGCATACGTACTGCTTGTACGGAATATATATTAGCATTCAATAAAAATACACTTTGCCATACTCACAACCTAGAGAGTCAAACCAGCAGTTCTGCTACGTAAACTTTGGGCCTGCTAAGCACAAGTGCCGGTTAACACCTGGAGCTGCTTACCTCGTAGCTCCCTCTCGCTTATCTATCAACTTTAACAACCTTTTTATTAATCAAGCTGCATGGTATTTATACCAAGAGCGTATGCCGAAATTAGCATATCTCAAGCATCTTCTTTAATTTATTCACTCAAAACTTCGATTCTTGTGAATCGAATCTTATGTATACCTTACAACTCTTCTCCAATAGTTAAATCTATAAATCACCTTATTCTGTCGAAGGATAACCGAATATTCCTCTAGCAAGTGATAGGAAAGCACTGCATACTTCGAGATCACTAAATTTAAAATGTGTGTTTCTATAAGGATCCCCTCTCTCATCCCGCATTTTTTCATATATTTTATTCCATTAAAAATTAAATAAGCCATGGCTTGAATCGATCCCATTTTATCATCCGGGTGAGCCATTAAACGTCTTTGCCAACAAATAAACTACATTACGAAAGTTTCTATCTTACTGCATAAATAGGCAAAGAAGCGTCTCAAAAACTGAATTTCCGGAGCACAAATTCAGTTTAATGGGTGAAATGTCATACTGCTTGTTTTACTGAACTATTTTTGCTAAAAGCTATTGCTATTATCTAAATACTATTGAATACCGATGAAGCCATGAATTTAAATGAACATTCTTCTATAAATTGTTAGTGAACGAGAGTGTTAGCCAATCTCATAACATTCCTCAAAAATAATTTTCGTCCAAACTGGTCATTTCTCTGGAAGAGAGTGCTCTACGCTTGCAGCCATTACATTAGGTAAGATAGCTCCTTATCCATCAGTGAAAACTTGCCGGGCGTCACATGTGCTTTTTATGACGCAATATCAGAAAGCATAAAGCTCCTAGACTCCCTATCTGAGAACATAAGAATCTCTTTCTTTTTCTTCTTTATATTCTTACTTTTTGCAAATGCGTTGGTACGCTATTTGGTTTTTTGGAAGTGTTATATTTGCAGGCTCGGTATTTTTATGATCCGTTCAAGCACATACTACTAAAACATAAACAGAACTGAGGTTTCCTCAAGTGAAACAGTCCTAACATTTTATTACTTCTCGCACTGGAGAGATATCTAATAAGCAGTTAATTGGATACACAATCCCTGATGATACCTCCAATATCGCTACTCACAACCGTATCCAGCTTTTATAGACTCCCTTTCATTACTTCTTTTCTATCTACATCTTGGCAGAAAAAGATGTTTTCTCTCTTTTAATTTCGTGTATAACAAGTTAATTACTCTTGAATGAATAAATGAACAATAAAACTGTGTTTAGATTTTTTTTCTTTATATTAATGCCACGTTGATATATTTCTTTAACGGTGGATATACGATTTAGTGTAAATCTTACATAATTATAGCAACTATGATATAATTCTAAAGGAAATAGTAGTGTTCATGAATTAAAATGTGCTTTGTATTTTTAAATATTGTCATTTAGATTTCATTAAAAGATTAATAGATTTTTGTATAGATACCAACCATACTTTTAATCTGTTCAAATATCAAAGGAATAAAGAAAACATGCAAAGCGTAAGTGCAGTGCAAAGGATAATTCAAAAAGTGCTGTTTTTCAATTGAAATGTTATGTGGGCCAACGTTTAACAAAATCAGAAAAATATTTTTTTTTTTTAAATTTTTTCAGTAAATTCGTCAGGATATTATTTTGTACTTTTTAATCTAAAGAACACCGTAAATTTAAACTCTGTGCAATCGGTATATTATGGGAAATCCTTAGTAAAACATGTAAAATCCATAGTAAAACATATATTAAATCTATAGTAATCATCTAGTAATCCATAATAATCTAGTAATCCATAGTAAGACATCTAGCTGCCCCAATTAAACAGGAAGATAGCGGAATTACAGAGGCACAAATGGGATGAGGGATCGAAAAAAAGATTAAAAAGCAGTGATACGATGATATAGAAAAAGGCTGCTACCGAATGAAGTGATATATATATATATATATATATATATATATATATATATGACGAACGAAAGATTCCTCAAAATGGCCGAAATCAAAATATTAAGAGGGAGCATTGTCAGTCATATCTTCAATTATATATGTGTGCGTGTAAGTATGCATGTATATAATGAATTCTACATATTTTATGTCAACGGGCATTCTTGGTTCCAATTATAACTAGAGATATCGTTGTTTAGTTGTACAAGGTCGGAACCAGTACTTTCTTTTTATCCTGAAATGATCTGACTGAGAGTAAACTTCAGATATTACATTAAATTTGAACTGAATAATCACGTTTTAAGAATTGACAATCAGTAATTCAAGCTTGTGACAAAAGTTTTTTAAATCATTACAATTTTGAGGAATTGCAACTAATCTCGGTCAAATAAGTCTTGCCACTTTAAGTTTGGTTGGTTTTGTGGTCTTTTGCGACATGAATGGTAAATAGGAATGTCTTTTTTTCAGCATTTCGAACATTAGATTTCTGTACAAATGACAAAAGTATAGGTGGTTTATCCAAAAAGAAAGTCGTATCCAGCAGTCCAAAGGCTGCAGCCTGAATGAGGTGTTATGTCACAAAAGGATTGCTGATTTAAGTGGCATGTGATTTCAACTTATTGTTTCTTAGCACACACCAGAAGAATAGCATAAATTAGTAAATTAGTTTTCTATGTATATCACGACATTTCTCGCTTTTAAAATACTAAAATATAATGGCCCGTATTTAAAAGTATGCCGTAATGGTAGCAGTATAGGAACTATAACTAGTAGTATAAGAGCAACAAACAGTGTAACAGTATCAGGCACTTAAAAATATCTGCAAGTAGTGATCTTTCGCTGATCATCCGTGGTGCAACTACATAAATGAGTTTTGGATCCATGCTACATCTAAAGAACTATATGAATGATTGGAAGTGAAAGTTCAGTACAGTAAGTCCTCGAGTTACGTGGATTCGTAGATATTCGGTTGTAATTTTCCTTTTTTTTTCGAAGACTGCTATAGCATTCTATCAATTTATTTATGACGAGAAAAAGAAAGCTTCGAGTGTACAAACATCATTGGACAAATACTTCCATGCCCCATGAATGTCTGCAGAATATCAGATTATGTTAAATTACATAATTATGTATGCATAATATAAGTATTTTATAATATGTTCTTGTACTGTATAATATAATATAGGTGTGTACCATTTTCGTATTTAAATAAAAAGTATTTCACTGAAAATGATGGAAAAAATGTATTTTAATTCAATATTTAGTCATTACTGTTTGCTGTTAACGTCCATACGATGATGGTCGAAGAGCTTACAGGAATTCAACGGCCACTCGCGCTCAATCAGTGAGACATTTGCGCCGCATTACCTGGTAAATTTCGACTTACGCGCTTTCTACATGCGCTGAATATTCTGGAACGAATCAACAGCGTTAAGTCGAGGACTTACTGTATTTTATTTATTACCTCCTTTCCAGAAACAGAAACCTTTTCCCCCAAACGCATTCTTGTCCAAACCTCCCTAACTATATTTTTACGCTGAGTCTAAATAGTTTGAAACATATAGCCACCCCATTTTTTAACTGAGATTTTTGTATGTAAATGATTATAAATGAGCTGCTCACTTGCCAAATCGGTAAAGTCCATAAAATAAAAAGGTGGAGACAAGTGATAAAATAATATACATTGTTTTTTAAAATTCCTCCGACACTATAAATTTAAGGTGACTGCCTACGTTGAAAATGTCTTTTTTTGACTATTTTGGTCAAATTTATTTTTTGTAAGAATCGTGTAATTCAATATTTTCTCTTTTCAAAACTGTTTTGATTTTCATTCTACATCAATTAGAAGCAGAGTTATAGCTATTTAAAAAAACATCGTCTGCTACGAAATTCAAATTACAAACAACTTTAAATGCATTTTTCCCAGAATTATGTTTTTTAGAACAAATCTTTACCATTATCATGATATCTCACGTAATAATACATATAATTTGATAAAATTTTCAGGAAATGTTTTAGATGCTATTGTTAATATAATGACGCACAATAATTGATGTATAATAAATAGTTTTTTGTTTGGGGCTGTTTTTATAAGGAAAGGAATGACGAATCGGGGAAAATTTTCATATTGGAACATAAAATTCTCTGTATTATTTTTGCATTTTAAAATTTCTCTTAGATTGTGGTTCATTTTGAAAATAACTGTCATATGCATCATGTCTGGGAAGGAAATTGAAATAGTAGCATTAGAATTTTGTGCAGAATGATAAGCGTTTTAGCTAAATTTCATTAAAAATTACTTCAGATTGACCAATTTATAAAAAAGTTGGTATTTACAGTTACAGTTCCAAGTTTTCCAAGTTCTTCTTTATTTTTTAATTTTTAAATGCTATTTTACCATAAAAGACCAAAAAATCCCTAAAAAAAACGGTTTAAAAAATTGTCTCTGAACGTAGGCAGTCACCTTAAATAAACTTTGTAGAATGAATGTATTATTGCAGATGCAGCTTTCATATGACGACATATAAAATCTAAAGTAAAGAATATCCTTGGAGTAGTCGTTATTATTATTACAATTTTTGCGTGACTAGGGATTTAACCGATTAGGCAAGTGAGAAAAAGTAATAATAGCCAATTCAGTATTCAAATTATTTTTTTACTACACAAAAGATTTGAAATAATTTTTTAATAATTCACAAGTTCTTACTTCTGCAGCAGTTAGGCTGTAACTGATTCATTTATTTTACTTTTTGTGATGAAACAACATTAAACGATTTACCGTTATCATCAAGTACTTGCTTCTACGTTTGAACTGCCTTATTGCAACGATTTACATGAGAGTATGGACTTTACCGAATTGGCTTCCGAAAAAAGTTACTTATTATTCGATGGCCAAAAAAATTTTTGTCATTTACTGGTGTTAATCCTTATTATTTGGGAAATTTATTATGAATGAATAAGTTAGGAGTCAATGAAGTGCTTTGATACTAAAACTTCAAAAATTTCAAACATAAGGGCCAAATTTTTTAGATGAAAGTACACTAAACGATTTACCGTTATGATCAAGTACTTGCTACTACGTATGAATTGCATTATTGCCGCGATTGACATTAGAGTGATCAACTTGGTAGGCTAATGAAAAAAAGTTAATTATTATTCGATGGCCAAAAAATTTTTGTCATTTAATGGTGTTAATCCTCATTATTTTAGAAATTGATTATGGATGTAAAAAGTTGGATGTAAAAGGAGTCAATCAAATACTTTGACACTAAAATTTCAAAAATTTCAAAAAGTGAACATAATCAATTCGAGACGTATTCGTTACATGTTTACTGTAGGTCCTACTTGGTGAAGATTCATAACAGCAATCTCTATAAATAGGAAGAGAAACATTGGTAAACAATTGTACTAATAAAGGAAAACGTATGACAGAGTATTTTTGATTTTCGCAATGGTTCATCATGAAATGTTTCTGTTTTCCTCTAATCAGTAATAATAAAGAAACTGAGAGTAAATTTTCTCATCTAAAGAATCGCAAAAATTGAAATCACGTAAAGAATGAAAGGAGTGATATGGAATATCTCCCTTCACATATCACGATTTTTTCCATAAAATAATACATATAAGAAAGCACTCTATTACATTTTACTAACACACAAATACACGCAGAATGAAAAAATGTAAAGAATACACAATCTATTAGGAAAAATAACTCAAAAATTTGGGAAAAAAAGTCAGTAATTTGGTTAACTGTGGAATAATCATTTTAAATAACTAAAAATCAAACTCAGATGGAGAATAGAGTTTAATTTTTTATTATTTATTTTAAATTTTTCATCGTTTTTATCATCCTTGAATATGAAATCTAGTTTATTTAATATATTTTTAGATTCATGCAATTTTCTTACCTCTCTGTGTGTTAGCATTTTTCTGTATCTAACTGAACTATCAGCATTTGACTTAAAAAAGTATGTAAATAAATATACATAAGCGCTCATATTTGTAAAAAAAGTTAAAGATAGTGAAACGAAATTGCAATATTTAACGATATCTTAATATTTCAAATTTTACATATAGCGACGATATTTTAACAACTAGAGTACACCTTTTTGTAATGTTTTGTATACGTATATGTGTGTGTGTGTGTCGTTGAATGATTTATCTACAGTGGCTGCCAAAAGTGTTCGTACACTTACGATTTTCAATGAAATAGGGGTCTATCCATTGATTAAAATGAATATTTCAGAATGGGTATTTAATAATAAGATCTATAATCTATTCTTAACAAAACTACATGAAATATTTTGAAAACATAGTAAAAATTTATTTTTAAGAAACCAGTAATCAAAAAGTAACAACAACTTTATCTCTACATATTAGTAAATATTCTAATTTTTCGTTAAATTAATATTTAGTAGGATATCCTTTAGCATCCACAACAGCTTTTAAACGTCTGGGAATAGATTGCTTTAGTTCTTTTGTAATTTTTGCATCAATGTTCCTCCATTCTTTCATCATAATTGTTTTTAGTTCGCTTTTCGTGTGAATGTCGTGTTTTCGTACTCGAACCTGTTCTCTCCAAATATGTTCTATTGAGTTTAAATCTGGTGATTGAGGTGGTGTTTTCAAAACTTGTGGACAATTATAGAGACACCAGATGCGAACGTTGAGAGCCGTGTGCGTTATCTTGAGATCGTTATCTTGATAAAAAACAAAGTTGTTTCCAATACCCACATTTTGAGCTGATAATTTTAAATTATCTCTTAAAATATTTATAAAAACAGCATGATTCATTATGCCATCAATAAATACCAAATTTCCTAGTCCTGATGCTGACATGCACCCCCACACAAGGATACCTCCACCAACATGCTTAACTGTTCCTACTAAGTTCTTGGGATTAAGTTCCTCCTTTTTTCTTCTCCATACAATTATACGCCCATCAGCACCAAAAATGTTCATAGGCAAATAAGACATTATTCCAATAGTATTGGGGCTTATTTATCATTGATAGTGCGAAGGGAAGCCTAAACTTTCTGTTTTTCTCACTCACAAAAAATTTTCTATGGGCAGAACGCCTATGTAATCCAGCTGTTCTGAGAACTCGTCAAAAAGTTTCAGGTGGAATTGAAGTAGAAAATGTTTCACTGAATTCTTCAGAAACTTTTACAGCACTCAAACGTGAATTTTTCACAAATTTTCTAATTATAAATCTCTGATCACGTTTTGTTAACTTCGCCGGATGGCCT
The DNA here is from genome assembly GCA_907164885.2 of Dolomedes plantarius. NCBI lineage: Eukaryota > Metazoa > Arthropoda > Arachnida > Araneae > Dolomedidae > Dolomedes > Dolomedes plantarius. The sequence continues at coordinate 25,342,501 of OU015501.1, read as the reverse complement.
TTTCTTACCTTGTTTTCGATACAATTTTCTTCTTTAAAGCGTTTTTTCACATACTGCACAGTAGAATGGGATAAAATAAGTAATTTAGCAATATTCCGAACTGATTTACCACTACTATGATGAAAAATAATCAATTTTCGAATGCTATTTGTTGTTTCTTTACGACTACGAGCCATTTTTAAATAATAAATAGAATATTACTGAGTAGTCAAGCAAAATTTAAAGCCGAACGATATTTTAAATGCCACCACAATTCAAAAATACAAATAAAGAGCCAGACGATAATTTTAATTATGAATTTATCCGAAAATATTTCAGTGTACGATGACTTTTGTGAGATAAAGTTTTTGTTACTTTTTGATTACTGGTTTCTTAAAAATAAACTTTTACTATGTTTTCAAAATATTTCATGTAGTTTTGTTAAGAATAGATTGTAGATCTTATTATTAAATACCCATTCTGAAATATTCATTTAATTAATGGATAGACCCCTATTTCATTGAAATTCGCAAGTGAACGAACACTTTTGGGAGCCACTGTATATATATAAAAAAGTTCCGTAATTGACTGACTCACTGACTGACATACAACGTACAGACCAAACCGCTGGACCTAAATTGGCTGAAATTTTGCATGGCGATTCTTCTTATAGTGTAGGGGTGCACTAAGAAAGATTTTTGAAAAATTATTCTTATATTTTTTTTAAATTAAATTTTTAAGCTGTTTTTGCAACTTTTTTAAAGTTTGCATTTAAAATAATAATTTGAGGGTTATAAAATTTATATCACAAGAAATAACATAAAATTTCCTTTAAAATGAAATCTTTTTTTGAATCTTTACCTCCATTTTCTGATTTTTGGTGAATTTTTAAAGACTAATTTTTAGAATTTAATTTATTAAATTCTGATCACGTGATTTTTTTTTCTAGTACTTTAAATAAATTTATTGTCACGTGCATAAAAACTAAATAGACAAAAAAAGTATTTTTTTTCTTGCTAATGCGGCAGACGATTGGACATTATCCAAAAAAAAATATTAAAATACAGTAAAAGATATGATCCTCAAACTGTATTATATTAACTGTTCTTTATCATGTCCTATTATATTTAATTTGAATATTTTCCTCTACATTATTTTGTCTATAAAAATATCCCTTACGATTTTTTTATAAATATAATTTTTTCGTTTTTTTTCATCAACTGTATACATTGATCATCGTACTTATTATAAATATATATATATATATATATATATATATATATATATATATATATATATATATATATATATATATATATATATATTGGCATTAATTGCATACATTGACCGTTGTATTTAATTAGAATGTACTCCGTAGCGGAGTACGGGTTTTCAGCTAGTTAAATTCGTAAAATTTGAAAACATGCTTTCTTTTCTTATTCTCAGTAATATCATCATTAGCTTGGACTGCAAAGGATAGAAAATTCTGTTTCAATTACAACAAACCGCTGAGCTGATTTGAAGTTGTTTTTAAATTTGGCGGTCTGTGTCCCCTTTCCATTGAATTCCGAGTGCGACCGCCTTTTTTCCGTGTTTCGCCAGATGGCGTAGCTCTCTGCCGTTAGCTTTTCCGTTTGCGGAAAGAGGAGAGCCGTTGTTTGATGATGTGTAACCTCTTGAGCTGGTAAATGAATCGTGGAAAGACAAAGAGGATTCTGATGAGAAGGAGCAGCGAAAATGTTTGGAAGTAACCATTCTCATTCATTGTCCACGCTACAACGAAAAGAAATTCACGACAATCATTTTTATTTGCCATGAACTGCGAGGCTAATGAAGGATGGTAACTGAATGCTTGCTTTACAGAGCAAAATAATAAAAGGGGAAAAGGTAATGGGGGGAGGGGGTTGCCCCACCAATTTGAATTTTCTGTCCCTCTCCCTCTCTCTCTCTCTCTTCCTTTTTTTTCTTATTTGTGCTTGTTTCTCTCAGTCTTTAATATTTGTTCCGATCGGGAGATTTCAATTTTGAGAAATAAACGCTATTTTCACTATAGCAAGTGATGGTCCTTTTAAATCCTTACTTTCATTTGAAAGTCAATGTAAAACTTTAAATGATTTTTTTCAGAGGTAATTAATTTCCATGGTCACGCATTAATTTGGAGTCATTTAATTTGGAGGTACATGCTGTCTTAGGGGCTGGGGTAATTGAATATTTTGATATACACGCTAAAGCTAAGAATGCTTCGTTAATACTCCTATCTGCAAACAACTATGCTTTATTTCGGAAATTCAACTAATCAGTTCATCGGCATACCGTTTCTAATCCAAGTAAATTCTCAAAAATTATATTCTGATGTAAAACACCCACAATTTTTCAACTTCATTCAAATGAAATGTGTTTTTCTTCTACTATTTACTGATTAACGTTATGACTTATCAAGTTTTTATTGAACTTGAAGTGTAAAACATTAAATGTATCATGTTTGAGAAAATATGCAAAAGAAACCCTTGTGCACTTTTTAAAGGCAATCATCTTCTATTATCCTAAGAGGAAAATGCAAGGTATCGAATTTCCTATTGCATCCCTTTCAGTTTTTATTTTACTTAAAGTATTGTGCCCTAAATCATTCAGCATTTTTGTTCTAATAATCTAAATGCCTTGTAAAAATTTTCACATGATTTCAATTTTTTAATATTGTGCTATTCATTGAAATTCTTACCGTTCCTTACTCATGCTGCTTTTTATATAAAAATCTTTGTTGAGATAACTAAATTTTTTTGTACAATGTTACCAATCAAAATAATGACTGTTTCCTATTTTACCTTTATTTCAACAGAATAAAACGGGAAGAAACATTGCATTTGACAAAGCAAATGAAATTCTCATATTTTATCTAATATCTTAGGATAAAAATGTTTCTATGCTGAAAGGTTCAATGATTTTGTTTTATAAAGCACATGTGTTAATTATATCTTTTCCGCTTTCGTTACTTTGTTAACTCCTGTCCAGAATTATCCAATAGTAGGATTCTCTGAATTTAATTTTTTTTTAATTTTTAATTCAAGCGAACTTTTAATTCTATATCTTTATCTGTTCTGCAACTTTATTTGTTTTCTTATCCACTTCTAAGCAGTAATTGTTCAAGAAAGTTTAGTTATTTTTGGAAGGTCAGGTAAAAAGCAAAGATTTTCCCCCCTCTTTAACTAATACTGCCTTTTCCACAAAAAATGTATGTACTCACATCCTTTATATTTTAAATTTATTTTGACAGATAAAATAGATGATTTATACATATTCAGTAAAATTAATATAGATACCGAAAATCAACGGTTAAATTTTTAGCTGGAATTTCAGGATTGTACCGTGAATCGCTTTTTCTTATTCAGCTGATTAGTCTCTTGATATTTTGGTATTTACTGACATTTAAGACTTACGACTTCTTAAAACCTCTTTGTAATATTTTTGATATGCTAACTAAAGTTTATGCTTAGTAATATTTTCCATATGCTAACTAAAGCTTATGGTTAGTTTACTTTAGATATTTGGGAGTTTCTCTGATTACGTATTACTGTGACATAAGAAGATAACAAATATGTCGTATATATATAGTTGAAAATATGCATTATAATATCCCATTTTATTTTAAATCTAATGTAATATATGTTTTTTTGGTGTTTATAAATTAAATAAGTCGGCAGAAAAACAAGCTATTTAAATTTTTGTAGACGAGAAAAAATACTTAGAATTAGCATTTTTTTCATTATTTGGTTATTTGATAAGGTATTATATAAAAATATTATCTAACAATCACAGATGTTCATACTCCTTTGAAAAACGTTTATAAAATAGTTACAGTTTAATTTCACACTAACAATGACTAAAGTATACCTAATTTTTTTTTTAAATAATAAAATAGGCAAATACATAGCTTGTTATCAATATTATATTTGCTAACAAAATATGTTCTGAAAACTTAAGATATATTAATAGATAAATAGTAATTGAATATATTTATAAGCGTTTAGCAATGCAATTTGAAGAGACATAAAAATTTTACTACCTGTAACTGCATACCTACAGATAGAAATCCCGAAAAGTTTTGTATGAAGAAAATAATTCTTAATTGAAGCGATTAACACGCTAAATTTAATAATAAACAATTTCTGTTATGAAAGAAAAACTATCACTATGGGGAAAGACCTGACGTATATGGAATGTTATTTACGAAAACATGGCTAGCGTACCTTATCTAAGAAAATATGAACTGAAAAATCGTAGATAAAACTTTTCCCATCTTTATTTCTTGCATCAAAGATATATTTAGTTTTCCATGGCAGGACGGAGAGCACAAAGTCTCTCTCTGAAGTGTTTGGTACAACTCCGAATTGTTTCCTCTTCCAACATCAGCTGTTTTTCTCTTACCAGACAAGTACACTTGTCCAACGGATATTACAGCCACACATTTCATTTTGTGTTGTGAAGGAAAAACATTGATTTAATATAATGTGTTTTATGTACCTGGGTGTAAACCGGTCCTTTTTCATTCAAAAAAGACCCCATACATAAATTTCTTTAACTATAGAAATATGTATCTTTTTCTATAAAACTAGCTGAAAACCCGCACTTCGCTACGGAGTACATTCAAATTAAATGCAACAGTTAATGTTTGCAATTAATGCCAATATATATATATATATATATATTGATGGAAAAAAAATATATATTTATAAAAAAATCGTAACAGATCTTTTTATAGACAAAATAACGTAGAATAAAATATTAAAATTAAATCTAATAGGACATACTAAAGAATATAGTACAGTTAATATAATACAGTTTAAGGAACATATCTTTTACAGTATTTTAATATTTTGTTTGGATAATGTCCAATCGACTGCCGCATTAGCAAGTGAAAAAATATTTTTTTGTCTATTTCATTATTATGGACGTGACGATAAATTTATTTAAAGTACCAGAAAAAGAAATCACGTGATCAGCATTTAATAAATTAAATTCTAAAAATTAATCTTTAAAAATTCACCAAAAATCAGAAAATGGAGGTAAAGATTCGAAAAAGATATCATTTTAAAGGAATTTTTAGGATCTTTTTCTTGATATAAATTTTGTAACCCTCAAATTATTATTTTAAATGCAAACTTAAAAAAAGTTACTAAAACAGCTTAAAAATTTAATATAAAAAATCTAAGAATTTTTTAAAAAATCTTTCTTAGTGCACCCCTACACTATAGGAAGAATCGCCATGCAAAATTTCAGCCCTTTAGGTCCAACGGTTTGGTCTGTGAGTTGTATGTCAGTCTGTCAGTTACGGAACTGTTTTATATATATAGTCAATTAAAATCACTTATAATTACAAATGAATTAAAAGAAAAGTAAATACTTTCGTGTTTTTTTTTACTTTTGTGATTTTTTACTGTGCAAATCTAAATGGGGAAATATTCATTCTGTTAATCTTTAATGATATTTATCAACTAATTCGTTAACAACCATAGCGTTTCAACACACTGAAAGTTTTTCTGAGATCCAGAACTATAAGTTCTCACAGTAAATAACAATTTCCGGTAAGGGTATAAATAAGATCTAACACAAGAAAGCCGTTAAACTTATTCGTAGACATCTTTCAATCTTTCCTTATCATGAAAAAAATTTTCAGAATATATTTAATTGCACAGTTCTTCAAAATAAAAGTTACATTTCCTTTTATTTCTTTTACTAAGCGTCAAAAGACTAGAAATATATACCATAAAATGCCTAAACATTCCATATATATAAAGTTCAACAAATTGTTTCATCCACCATTAAACGTTTTCTGTATTTACATTTTGTTGTTGTTAGGGAAGATGAAATAATCTCCTTTATTTTCAGTTAAAGCTTTTCAGGAAGCATTTTTATAACAACTGAGAAGAAGTTATTAGAAAAGATGTTTCTAGAACGTCTTCAATCACTTCTGTTATGACGTAAATATTTGGATGTAATTGCAAAATATATGCAATTATACACGAAATTAAAATAAAAGCATATTTTTACACTCTATTCATTCTTACGGTACTATGCACTGCAAAAAACCCAGTAAGAGAATATTACGACTCTATTAATACTTCTCAATGAATGATTTCATCAAAAATTAATTATTTAAGATGGATTTTTGTTGTTGCTGCTGTGGAAGAGAGGGAAATAATCAACATTTATGTGTTTAGTATTTATATTGGGATAATATATATACTTTTATAATATCAGAGTCTTGGCGAATTGAAAATTTTCCTTCAATCACTTCGCTGAATCTAGAAATATTTGGTTTTAATATCTGAATATAATGATGTAAAGCTCGTCCCTCTCTAACTTGCGTGACGATGTTGTGAACTACCTCCCCACTGCAACGCCAGCAGTCATTTTTCTCACCAGTCCGGCACAAGCTCGCACGCCACGATACCCGAAGGGAGGTAGAAGAAGCCTCAAGTTCCATAGGTTTTCCCTAAACGTCTTTTCAAATGATATCTGCGAATTAACATTGCCCATAACAACCATTCATCCTTAATAATACTTATATTAATAATGCAACAACATTTACAACAGCCTTTATTTTTCACTCATTATCGTTACTTAGTCACATGTCTATCAAGGATTTATTGAAAATTTATTTTAGTTATATTTTTGAGTTGATTTTTTATTCGAATTATTTCTGTAACGTCTTTATATCGGTAAAATTAAGAAAATTAAGTAAGCGACAGACAGCTGTTGGTGAAACATGGACTAATGACATTAGTCGGGGGAAAAATAGCCATCAAAACATTTATATCAATAATGCAACAACATTTACAATAGCTTTTATTTTTCCCTCACTATTGTTAGTTAGTCACATGTCTATCAAAGATTTATTGAATATTTATTTTATTATATTTTTAATTGCCTTTTTTATTTGAATTATTTCTCTAACGCCTTTATTTCGGTAAAATTAAGAAAATTAAATAAGTGACAGACTGCTGTGGGTTAAAGCTGGACTAATGGCATTAGTTGGGGGAAAATAGCCATCAAAATATTTATATTAATAATGCAACAACATTTACAACAGCCTTTATTTTTTACTCACTATTGTTAGTTAGTCACATGTCTATCAAAGATTTATTGAATATTTGTTTTAGTTATATTTATGAATTGCTTTTTATTCAAATTATTTACATAATGCCTTTATTTCGATAAAATTAAGAAAATTAAGTAAGCGACAGACAGTTGTGGGTTAAACCTGGAATAATGACATTAGTTGGGGAAAAATAGCCGTAAAAAATTTATATTAATAATGCAACAATATTTACAACAGCCTTTATTTTTCCCTCACTATTGTTAGTTAGTCACATGTCTATCAAAGATTTATTGAATATTTATTTTAGTTATATTTTTGAATTGCTTTTTTAATTCGAATTCTTCCTGTAACTCCTTTATTTCGGAAAATTAAGAAAATTAAGTAAGCAACAGACAGCTATTGGTGAAACCTGAACTAATGGCATTAGTTGGGGGAAAAAATAGCCATCAAAACATTTATAATAATAATGCAACAATATTTACAACAGCCTTTATTTTTTACTTACTATTGTTAGTTAGTGACATGTCTATCAAAGATTTATTGAATATTTATTTCATTATATTTTTGAATTGCTTTTTTATTCGAATTATTGCCATAATGCCTTTATTTCGATAAAATTAAGAAAATTAAATAATCGACAGACAGTAGTGGGTTAAGCCTGGACTAATGACATTAGTTCAGAAAAAATAACCATCAAAGCAAAATTAAAATGAGCTAAAATTATTAAAAATAGTTTTTAGAGCATTATATAAAGATCTAACCTTCAGTTTATAAGAATGTTTCTTTAAACTACCTTTTTAATCATTTATGACTAATACAAAGTATGCCTAAAATAGTACATTGCATTAAATTACAGTCAGTGTTTATTTCAATCACTAATAGAAAATGATTAGGTTATGCATGGAAAATAGCCATCGAAAACACATAACACCATTTTAGTTTTGTAAAAAGACCTCTTTATAATTTTTTAAACACTTGATCTGATAAACATTTTCTTTCTTTTTTACAATAAAGGAAATTTGTTAATTTTAGAGATGATATAAGGAGAATGAAAACAATTCCTTTACAATCAAATCTCCTAAACCGATAAAAGAAGTCATTGAGTTATTAATATAATATTTTATGAATGCCATAAAAATTCCAGAAAGATGAAAATAAACAACAAAATACTGTATTTGTCAAGCATGAAATATCGCAAAACATGTTATTTTGAATACATCTGATATTCGTTTATTAAAATTAAAGATGTAACGTTTACTTACAATCAAAAATCTAATTTCTTTTAAAACAAAAATAGATCTCGTCACAGATAAAAATTAGAACTCATTATGTTTATTTCAATTTAACTTAACTGATCTTTTGATAAGAGAGGCAAAGCAACTAAAACTCTCAAACAGAACCTACAAATGGATTCAGTGAAACGCCATAATATTTATATGCTTTCTGAACTCTACGATAAAGAATATTTTCAGAGAATCTCATAAATTTGAGAATCGTGTTAGATCTACTTTCCAAACTGCCCTCACTTCCCAGAGGCCAGTCGTAAGATTTAAGGCTGTATCGATTGAACATAAATCAAACATTGCTATCGAATCATCCATGACACTTTCAATATTGTTGTGATTACAACGCAAGGTAAATTCATTGTACTAACTATTTTATAAAGTAGGGCAATAATACTACTTTAAAGAAACAGTTTTCTTTTCTGTACAAAGCGAAATGAAACTAAGGGATAGTATTTGCAGTCGATTATTTTGCGGCATCTGTTAAATTTTTTACTGTGTTAATATATGTAATAAAAACTGAGTAGAGACAGCATAAAACAACGGCAGAATATACATAATGTTTGTGGCAGGATAAAAGATGAAAAGTTATTTATGGAATAAAAATTCGATCCTGAATGCAATAGCAACTATGAAAGTTTAATTTATATATATAAAACAGTTCCCTAACTGACTTACTGACAGATAACGCACAGACCAAACCGCAGGACCTAAAGGGCTGAAATTTTGCATGGCGATTTTTCTTATAGTGTAGGGGTGCACTAAGAAAGATTTTTTAAAATTTCTTCTTAGATTTTTTTAAATTAAATTTTTAAGCTGTTTTTGTAACTTTTTTAAATTTTGCATTTAAAATAATAATCTGAGGGTTATAAAATTTATATCACGAGAAAGATCCTAAAAATTCCTTTAAAATGAAACCTTTTTCGAATCTTTAACTTCCTTTTCTGATTTTTGGTGCATTTTTAACGATTGGTTTTTAGAATTCAATTTATTAAATGCTGATCACGTGGTTTCTTTTCTTTTTGTGATACTTTAAATTAATTTTGCGTCAAGGGCATAACAACAAAATAAATTGACAAAAAATATTTTTTTTTCTAATGCGGCAGACGATTGGACGTTATCCTAAAAAATATTAAAATACAGCAAAAGAAATGTTCCTCAAACTGTACTATATTAACTGTACTATAATATTCTTTAGTATGTTCTTTTAGATTTAATTTCAATATTTTCTTATACATTGTTTTGTGTATAAAATATATATCCATTACGATTTTTTTATAAATATATTTGTTGGGGCATTAATTTCATACATTGACCATTGTATTTAATTTGAATGTACTCCGTAGTGAAGCACGAGTATTCAGTTAGTTCAAGCATAAAATTGACCATCATAAATTACCATACATTCAAAAAATAATGCAGATTATTTTTAAACAGCAAATTTCAAAAAAAGAAGATTCCTGTTTAATCTACTTTCCTTGAATTAAACTGGAGAATCTTTTATGTGGGATATCATTGAATGAAATACCCTTCCTCTGCGGATATCTTTTATGCTAAGTCCGTTTCTTCCATTCAAGGGTCTTTGAAGAAAGCCGCAGACTCCTTTCTTCGCCAGTTGCGGACTACCATACGATCAATGGCCGAGCCACAATGAGACAGTAATTAAGGGCCACTAATAGATTGTCCCCGTGGACAGCCAATATGGCCGACTAATGATACCAGCGCTGAAAAATGAGCGACCGTTTTATTAATAGCAGATGTCAAATGACAGTAAAGTACTGGTAGCACAGGAGCACTTGATCTCAGAATTTAGTAAAAGATCTGAAGAGAGATATCTGACAGTAAGAAATGAATGACTATGGCGAAGCCAGTCTTGGACCTGGATCCATTTCCGATAATCAACTAAAACTGTTGGAGGTTTTAGCGATTTGTTAGGCACGATTAAAGAGAGTCTCTTATTTTCAAATTTTCCCTGTCGTGTGGAGAGAATAGAGTAGGGGGTGAACAGAGGATGAGAAGCGAATGTAATGACCCCCCAAAATAGTTAAAATACGAGTGCAGTAGAACATAAGTTAATCGCACTTCAGGTTCAAATAGATAATCCAAATATCATTTTCATTGGTTGCATTAGAGGTAGATTATTTGATTTATATCCGAAAGGCAGAAAAGAAATGTCGTTAAGTTCCCACTTTTCTATTATCTTTCTTTAATACCTTGTCTTATATTACAGCAAATAGCAGTGCATTTCGTTAATTTCATTTAAAGGCAGAAGAACCACCCAATGTATTGTTCCATCTTGTTTGGGAATAGAAAAGAAATAGCATTCCAATTTACTACTTTTCTATATGCTATCCATGTAAGTGCGTTATGACTTGGTGTAGACTTAGATTTACAAGTTTTATGTTATCATACATAATATCTAAATTGGATATCAAATCGCTGAACTAAGTTTCCTTTAATATTAAATCGGAATATTGCAAGATCCTACCTTGATCAAAAGGACATTTATAAAGAGATAAAGTGATGCGGCATTCTTTCGCACTCATATATGGTAAACTGAAAGCTTTATTACACAAAGTAAAAAAACAATAAAACTAGGGTCTAATAAATCGTTATTAAATAATTAATATTTCCGTAGTTTTGTGGCTTTGATGATAGTACTAATTATTGACATTTCAGAATACTACTTTTAGGCTAAATACAGTGCTTGAATAAATGCAGGCAAAAAAGTCCACTCTCAATGGGAAATCCCTCTTACAACTTTTCATTTACCCTCTTGTGGTGAATGCAAAAACAAATAGTCTGTGCTGGTAAGGTAATATAGTTATCTATACTATAATTCGTGTTTTTTTAACCAAAAATTTCCTGCATACTTTGTCTTTGCTTTGAAAATATTTAGACGTAACATTGCATCGCACTTTGTTGATCAGAATTCTTGGCCTGTCTTTTCATATTAGCTCTGCATATTTCTAGGGAGCTGCTTCCGAATTCTACAACTTGATTACATCAGGAACCGTGCATTTCTTTTCATCTTCTTTGACTGCAACAAACTCAGGTCTTTCGGCCAGTAATATTTTTCAGCAGTACGTCGTTACCATTATCCTGATTGATCCTGCATCTAGAACACTAACTCTAGTATATATCATGATGCTCAAACCAAGCTGCCTAAAGATGGGTCTTCATTTTTTGCAGATGATTATTTCTCTGGGCAGAAGTAAATGACCAACTAACTTATGCATTTGTTAAACTCATCTGGTAGAAAAAAAATAAGCATATATTTTCGAGATTGCTTTCGGTGTTTGTTGAACCTTAGAATGCAAATAGTGCAAGTAGTTTCAAAAAGTTTTAATTAATATACCACTATATAACATGTAACATTCATTAGATTTTCGATTTTAAAAAATGCAACATTTTTACGTTAAGACTGCTGTGGGCTACTAACCCTATTGGATTCGCTCATCCCAATATTAACCTATGGAGAAAATGTGTCTACCATTTACAGCTACATAAATTCTGAAAATAAAAAAAAATTTCTTTCAGATAGCCTGAACTTTTCTGCACCTTGCAACAGGATTCATTTTATAAATTTCGTCCACCAAAGGAATATATGAGCGTTTAAAACAAACTGTACCAGATTTTTTTCCCCCGAATAATTTAAATTTTAAAATATTTACATTTTTTAAAATGAAAAATTCCCCAAGGTATAAAATTTCTTTCTCTATTACGCAGTACAATTTAAAGAAAAATCTTTAAATCCAAGTCGCGAATCCTTAACACATTTTCTCCATAGGTTAACATTGAGGTGAGCGAATCCCATAGGGTTAGTACACAGCAGCCTAGAAAAGGTCCGAAACAGAAAAGAGCATTGTTATTGTCCAGTATTTAAATGTACAAACGAGCTTTTAGAATCAAATAACGCTAACCACATGTTTACGCATGAAAGCAACCAACGATTTTTGTGGATTGTGTGCAAAAGTCTTCAATGACAAGTACCCCGAATTGGCCAACAGCAACATGTTACTCAAAAAAAGAAAGAAAAAGAAATAAAGGATTTATTTACCCTTTAAAATGATCCGAAAATAATAGCAATAAAAACTAATAAATCAGTTTTATGGTTAGTTGGGAGTGTGTTGTAGTGACTAAATGCAACAGGATGGCTAATTAGACCGGAATGTTATTTTTGAAACAATGCTATGCACAAAAGTAGCAAAAAAAAAACAATTTTAAAACAGTTACTGATTCAGTAGAAAAATCTAAAACTAATAATGTTTTAAATTAAAACTAATAAATTTTAAATTAAAAAGTTTTAAAATAAAATTTCAGTTTGTTCAAGTAATTTTTAGGATCTTTGTATCATAACATAAATGTGGAAAAACCCGTGCAAAATAAATGTAAATAAACATAAGAAAATTCTATGCTCCACACCACTTTTTTACGAAGTATTTCTCTGAAACTTTAAATGTAATATTTAACTTATAAGGAGTAATTATAAGAACTATTAAATCCCATAAAAAAGCGCATGCGTCTTTCTATTACCAATTTATTTGTTACCCTAATTTGATGAGGAAAAAACTATTTCTGAAACGAATTTATTTAATTAATGACAAATGTTCTTTGACTTTTAATGGGGGTTATCCCCCTAATCATCTCTCATTCTCCCTTTCTCAACAACCATAAAATAAGGAATTCCAAGTTATTTATATTGCCTCTGATCACAATTCTTTTAAGAAATTCCCTTTATTTCCACGGAGAGAAGCCAAATCTTCTTGTAAAAAAATCCGCTGACAGTAGCCTGCAAATGTGACATACAGGACTAACGAGGAAACTAACAACAAACAATACGAGGGGGGAGCTTAAAATAATGTTTCCCGTTCTTGTCTTTCATTTCTCGTTTCCCCTTTTTTTATTCCCTTTGCACATTATTTTTTATCTATCCGCGCTTTGCGGTAGGGTTTTTTTTTCCTGGCACTCTTGTAATTATTTGGCCAGTTCCATTCTTCAACTCGTGTCCGGGTAATCCCGCGGCTTGATAGCCGATTCATCTCATCCATATTGGGTGGCCGCCTGACAGCCCTAACAAATGTTGCCGCGAGAAAAGATGAGAGAGAGAGAGAAACGCTGCCCCCCCACCCCGCCCCTTTTTCCGTCGCCAATCAAAGGATTAAATATCGCTAACAAATTGCTGCCACTGCCAGCTTCGGAAACACTCGATAGCCTCTCTGAGAAAAACAAACTACTAATGGCCAAACACGCTGTATTAGGAGACGGATGAACCCGAGTTCACCTCTCTCTAATCATGGGGAATATTTATTTTGCACTATACACCTCCTACTTTTCTGGTGTTCCCCGTTTATTCATATCTCCTGAGCATCACCGGAAAACCGGATTGTCTAATGCTTTCCTTCTTTTCACGTCGTTCTCTATTTTGCATAGCTTCTCTGACATACCTAATCAAGGTGATAAATTTCTCTGTGGTCTATTATGTCTATTTTTCTATTTGCTCATGCATGTCATCAGCAATATTGTTAATCATGGAAAAAGTTCATTTAATTTTAATTCTGCCCTATAACCCTGTTGTTTCGCGAATGACCGCGAAACCTCATCCTAAGACTATTCGAACGCAGGTAAATATCGAGAAAGTGAAGTCTCTGATCCTAAAAGAAAATCCGCCGACTCAAAAATCCATTGCATCGAAACTAGGAATATCTTCTGGCACTGTAAGTAAAATCATTCATAAAGATTTGAATTTAAAAAAGATGTTTAAACCTTAAGTTCATCTGCTTTTGTCAATGCATATTGCTGAAAGAAAACCAATTTGTAGAAAATCATATGAAAAACACCTAGCTGCTGAAAAATGGAAATTTGTGGTAACACTGGATGAGGCATGGATGCATTTAAGTGACTGACATAAAAAAGATCAATTTTCTATTGCTCAACTGACGGGATTGACCGTACGAAATGGCTTCGTCAGTGTACAGAAAAGTTCTCAAATGGATTCATGGTAGTTGCAGGATTTTGTTACAACGGCAAATTAAAAATCAAAACAGTCTTAAGTAAAGCCAACATCAATTCACTCTACTATCAGCAGAATATTTTAGAACCAATTTTTGAAGAATAAATTCCAGCCTTATATGGAAAGGACATTGATAAAGTTGAGCTTCATATGGTCAAAGCCTCTAGTCACACGTCTAAATTAACTGCCGCTTATTTAGCAAAGAAAGAATCAGAAACAGGAATAAAATGTACCCCATTTAATGAAATACCTGTAAAATCCCCTGATGCTTCTCCAATGGACATTTGCACTTTCGGTTTATTTAAACGAGCCTTAGGAAAACGGCATTCAAGATCACTGAACGGACTTTGGAAAACGGTCTAACAGGAATGGGAAAAATTTGGTATGACACCACTAAAAAAAAGCTTACTTTCATGGAAAATTCAAGCTAGAGCTATTGTCAAGAACCATGGCTATCAGACAGAAGCAAATCACCTCAAAAAATGGCGGCATTTATACATTAAACTTAATTATCAAAATCGTTTCCATAAAGTGCGAACGAAGTTCTGCATTTTGCATAACTTCTCTGACATAGTTAATCAAGGTGATAAATTTCTCTGTGGTCTATTATATGTCTATTTTTCTAATTGCTCATGAATATCATCTGCAATATTGTTAATCATGGAAAAAGTTTCTCTAATTTTAATTCTGCCCTATAACCCTGTTTTTTAGCCTGTTCTAGTTCTTTCGTGTCAATCTTCTTTGAGACTAGGTATTAGAAAAGAATGCCTGTCGATGTATTCAAATCCTATGACATTTTCCCATTCTTTCTCCTTTAGTAGTGAAGATTATGCTAGAAATTTGTTTTACTATTTTTCATATAACCCCTTGTTTTTTGTCTCTTAATTGTGTCTCATATGGATTTAATCATTATTTTAAACCTCATCTTATTAAGTCTTTAAAAAAAATTTTGGGGGGAATTATTTGAATTGGGATTAACCCAATAAATAAAGTTCAGTTGGAGTAAACTTTGTAAGAGAAAAAGTTATACGCTACTGCAGAAAAATAATTAGGATTAGATTATTAAATTAAATCAGTTATGAGAAAAGTAAGAAAAAATGGCCTTCATTGTTCACTTAAAGAGATGAGTCTACAAATGCTAGTATTATGTACAACATCGTTCTGTACATATATATACACCTCGATGAATGCAAACTTTTAACTCTCTAACCAGGCAAAACATTTATGCTGTTACGAAAATTATGTTTGAGCCGTGCTTAAACCGTAATGATACTAAGGGCCTGTTCACATAGAATCCGTCAGCGTCACGTTACTCGTAATGAAATATATTTAACCAATTACAAACTTCCAAACGATTAGCAACGAAACTGTTAAGTCCTGTGATTGTTTTAAATTTATTTATTTATTTTATTGGTTTGTGATTGATTAAAAATGTGTGAATACGAGTAACGCTGATGGATTCTATGTGAACCGGTCCTAAGACAAGATTGCCGAAACATCTTTTATAATTATTTATTGGTGGTGTAATATTTTAGATTTAAATATTTCGGAACTATTAAATTTGTACACTTTTCTAAAATGTTTTAATTAAAAGTTCTCCTATTAGCAAAATTGTTTCTTTGATGAAATCTGTTACTTAAAAAGTGGACTTAGAACAACGGCAATGTTTTTAGCACGTAACTTACATGAAATCTAGCAGAGGTTTGAAAGGCGTCTCTTTAATGCCCTTTTGTGTAGTTTTAGCCAGTGGTAAGACATAATATTACAAATTACCACTACAGTAACAGCTTCAATAGATTAAAATTTATACATACAAGGAGCAAGAAAATCTTGGCGTATGGAGGATTTTTAAATTTGGTTCAGTTTTATAATTCAACAAGATTAAGCATCGAACTGCTCGTTCAAAGCCATAAAACTTTAAAACGAACAAAAACAAATAAAAATCCCAAAACAATAAAAAATGAAACAAAATCAAAACTGACCTAAAAAATTCACTGGGAAAAAATAAAAAGTTTCTTAACAGAAAAACTGCAAAGATTGGGAATTTTGTCAAGCAGAGAAAAAATTCTCCACTTGGAAAATCTTCCCGTGAATCCCCGTTTGGAATTCTTCGCGGAGTTATTTTTTTTTATTCCATGGGTTTTCCTAGTTTTGTTTTCTTTTCCCCTGTTTGACAGCTACCTTTTTCAGAGTTCTGCTACCGAGAGTTGCAACTTTCTCTCTGTTCAACTCAAGGTTTTCATTCAAATCGCTCTCACAAAGTTATCTCTTACGTTTTCTGATGAAGAAAGCTATTTTGATATGTCGAAATTTCAAAACTTTTTTTCCATAATGCTTTTACGTATTCGAGGAAACATTTAAGGTTAATTTTGACTTTGTATTAGGAAAAGTTGTTTAGAAACGAGATGATTACTTGACATCGTCAACTCAGAGTCGATCGTTGACAATAATTGTTTGATGTTTCTAGTTAAAAAGAATGAATTTACCCAAAATTATTAGCCCAAAATTATTAGACACAAAATTATATATTTAGCCCCAAAATTACAACCCAAAATTAATTTTTTCATAATGCTTTTACTTATTTGAGGAAACATTTAAGGTTAATTTTGATTTTATATTAAGAAAAGTTGTTTAGAAACAAGATTATTACTTGACATAGACAACTCAGAGTTGATCGTTGACAACAATTGTTTGATGTTTCTAGTTAAAAAAAAGAATGAATTTACCAAAAATTATGAGTAGTAAATAATGAAAGATTGCTATAAAAGTAGCTTTGAAAGGCGGTTTAACAGATTTGAAAAACTTAAAAATTGAGATTATAATAGAAAAAACTGAGGTTGAAAAATAAAAATGAGTGAAGCAAAGAAAATTTGTAATTTTTTTCATTTCTTATACTTAACTGTTTTATATAAATGATATAAATGTGTATAGAGAATTAGCTACAACTACTCTAACTTTTGGGTATGTATATCTTGTAGTGGTTCTCTAAATAATATCATTCAAACACAGTTCTTACATAACAACAATGTTTATTTAAATATTTGCACATATAGGTTTTGCTTTTCAACATAAAGCATACGTACTACTAGTACGAGATATATATAGCATTCATACAAGGGAAATACAATTCTATATATTCACTTTATAATTACTCATTCTAGAAAAATACACTTTGCAATACTCACAGATACTTTGAAAGGCAACCAGCAGTGCTGCCACGTAAACTTTGGGCCTAACAAGAACTCGCGTAGGTTTGAAGCAATCTAGCTATGCCTCCAGCGGCTGCTCGCAAAACTCAACTATTGATTAAACCAGACTCTAAGCCTAGCTCTAGTTCGATACTTCGTTTCTCCAGCACTACTCCTCCTTTCACTTCCTCTCACTTCGTTTCTTTAATCTAGCTGCTTGGTATTTATACCAACCGCGTATTCCGCAATTAGCATATCTTAAGCGGCTTCTTTAACTTTATTCACCTAAAAGTTCGATTATTGTGAATCGAATCTTATGTAAACCTTACATGTGTTTACTTTGGGTTAAATTCTGATTTTATAAAAATCGTTACGGTCTTTATAATTCTGAAAACTATTGCATTAGCTATTATAATCGACATTTTTTAATAACCTAGGTGTTCAGTGAAACCTCGTAAATTTGGGGACACTGGGCTCATTAGGTGTTCAAATAGATGAAAGTCCGGATCAACGAAAATTACCTAAATACTTTTTGCAAGGAACATAAAACTATCTTTTATTCCCATAAAATATTTTTATAAACATTATACTTTTAAAACACACTTCAGTAATTAAAATGTAGGATTATACCACGCACAAAAATAGATTCTCATAACAATGTGAACAGATAATTTTTAAAATATGCAATTCGTCCTATAATATATTGCGATTCTGGGTATACCTCAGCTGGATCACACGGCATAAAAACTGGTGTAAAAGATACTTGTTTATCATTAATCATGAAATACAGATGTTTCTATCTTTATCTAGTATTGCGCCTGTATCCGAAGCGGTTGTAATATTCAGACATCTCTTGATTTTTGCGTTTATTCAACAAATCTGAATACTTAGTTCAAGAGCTACTCGGATCACTCATATTCATCTTTAGCAAACTGATGAAGTCATCGCCTTTTAACCCATACTCACAACTTGAGGCCAGGGTCCTCTAACCCCGATTTATTCTTTCTGACTAATGTGACATTCATTCTGAATCACTTCTATCCCGATTCCAGCCTCGCTTCCTTATTCTCTGTTCACCCACTGGCTTCACAGTGACTTTATGTTTCACACTCCTATCTCTTGGTATCTAGATCTTTTCTGCAG
Organism: Dolomedes plantarius; assembly: GCA_907164885.2. Classification (NCBI taxonomy): domain Eukaryota; kingdom Metazoa; phylum Arthropoda; class Arachnida; order Araneae; family Dolomedidae; genus Dolomedes; species Dolomedes plantarius. The sequence continues at coordinate 25,323,799 of OU015501.1, read as the reverse complement.
AAAAGGATCTTTAGGAATTTGCCACATTTTATATTTTCCATAGCAGCTGACAAATTTAAGATTATGGACCTGACAGTGGCGTAGCGAGGGGGGGCAAGGGGGGTCTATCATGTCCCGGGCGCCACTCGCAGAAGAGGCCAGTATAAGATCTATATAGTATATTACTATGTTTTTCGGGGGGCATGTCGATATAAGGTCTATATATTACATTACTATATGTTTTTCGGAGTGGCGCCAATATAAGGTCTATATATTATGTTATTATATGTTTATCGGCGGGGGCGCCAATATAAGGTCTATATATTATATTACTACATGTTTTTCGGGGGGGGGGGGCCATAAAGGTATCGTGCCCAGGGTGCCAGTTATGCTCGCTACGCCTCTGGGACCTGAAAATTGTAAAATTTTAATATCTGGAGATTATGACGACGCCATCTGTGTTGCCCTTCAGATGCTGGCTCTTCAACCTCGAGTATTTCGCCATGAATATTATTTTTATCTCGACTCATAGCTGTGCATATGCTGCTTTAATTTACTTGAAGAGAAAGAAGATGTATTTGGTGCTGCTTCAGATAGACGTATTTTATTCTCTCATCTGTCCTGAAAAGCCTGTTTGAGGTCTCGGGTAAGATTATACGAAAGTCGTTTGTTAAGTCCATTCAAAACCCGAAAAATGCTGTTAATGCACGTATATTGTTGGTAATGTCATATTAAGCATGATTCACAATTTGACACGCGTGTCAAATTGTGAACAGATTTGCCACTTAACTAGACAGACTATAACATATTTGCCACTGTGATTAACAGCCATTTTAGTCAGTCAGCTCTTGTTGCTGCTTGCAGAAAACGAGATCCGCGTGTTAATAAAATATCATTTTTTAGAAGAAAAAACGGTGTAAAAACAAAATACAGGCTTGATAAATATTATGAGGAGTTTGCACCATCGCTTAGAAGGATTTACCAAGTGTTTGTTGATTTCGTTGAGGTCGAATGGCCACAAGTGACGCTGAATGTTCTGGATGCTGTAGGTCACTACCCCAGGATCGTGTTGAAACTATGAAGATGCCAGTGATATGGTGATGAAGAACAGAATATTAAAACAGCATCTCATCAGAGGGCGTACATAATATTCTATGTGAATATTTGTATATGAGTCATATGTCGGCAAGATGGATGTCACATTTGCGAATAATTAATCAAAACCGTGAACGAGTGAACATTTCGAAGCCCAATTTGGAGTTGTTTCAAATAAATACAAAGGAAATTTCAGTTCCATTCGTAAAAGTTTATGAAACATGGATACATCACTAGCAGTCAGACACGAAAAGGCAGTCCAAACAGTCAGTTAAAAACGGTGAACCTGGACCAAAAAAATCAAAAAGGGTCTCATAAGCAGAACAAGTTAATGCCACTGTTTTTTAAGACGGCCATGGCTAAATCTTTATTGACTACTTGGAAAAGGGTAAAATAAAATCATCGGAGCGCACTGAACATCTTTACCGAATACATGTGAATTCCCGGGGGAGCTTAGGTCTAAAATGTGTTTTGAGCAGAGGGGAAGGGGGTTAGGCGGTCTTCAGTTTGCAATTGCCGAGTACCTTCGGGTTGGGTAGACGTAATCTAGTGAAATTACCGTATCCACCAGAATAGTGAATTTAAGACCAAATCTACATTCAGTGTTATTTTTCATCGTGACAATGCTGTGGCTCGTTCATTTACGAATGCGGCGTCAAAACTGTTAGAATTAAGCTACGAAATTATTCCCCATCTTCTGCATACTCCATATTTGCTCCCCTCGAACGTCTGCTTGTTCTCAAATATGAAAAACAATTTTCAAGGCAGAAATTTGCAACAAATTCCGATGTTATTTGTGAAATAAACGCTTACTTTGAATAGCTGGATAAGTCATGCTTTATAGGGGGGGGGGGATAAAAAAACTTGAAAATCTTTGGGCGAAATGTATCGATCTTACGGGAGATTATGTAGAAAAAAACTTAACAACGTTTTCAAAAAAATAAATAAATAAATAAAACGTCGTTTTCATCATTTCTGCACGGACATGTCAAACCACTTTCGTAGTCTTTATTATATACTGTATATTTAAAAACCTAGATTTTGGGTGGTTACTTATGATGAAATCAATCAGCAGTATTTCTGTAGTAAACCAAGAAAACTTTTAGTTGTACAGTGGTACTTCCAAAAAGCGGACAGTCACGGGACCAAAAGTTTTGTCCGTTATTAGGAGATGTCCACTATTGGGGAGGACAACCTTTTTATAAAAAAAGTTTTTGCATTTCTGTTTGACATTTGATTGAAAATTACGCCTGCAGTTTTAATTAAAAAGGAAAAAATAATTAGGCAAGAAAAGAATAACTATTTACTACTTTCCTTTTAACCGTAGGCTAATCCTTTTTATCTTGCATTAAATAATCCCAAAATACAATGTATAGGAGCTAAATTATTTTAATTACTACTGAAAAAACCTGTTAACAAAGTTTGATTCCTCTTTTTTCACAGCAAACCTGTTTTTAAAGGTGAATTTTCATAGTATTTAGCTTTGCTAATCCCTCCTAATCTTCACTGTTCAGAGAGAACTGTTTTAATTGTTCGCTGTATTTCAGTGCTTCCGAATAATCTTTGATTTTGCAGTCTTCAATTGGCGATTTCCCATCATCATCCTCAGAAAGGGCCAAAGCTTCAGTGGTGTCCCGATGAATGAAATCGGAAACATGCAGGTTTTCTTCCTCAGTGGATAAATCACTCATCAATCTTGACATACTCTTCAACGCTGATATTTGAATCCAAATTGGCTACTCGATCCGCAAGTTCTTTTTCGCTTTTTTTCAGCAGTACTGTCAGTTGCCACTTTGCCTGTACTCAAAAATCCTGCTTTCTTAAAACATTTTAGAACGCACCCAGGTTGCACCTTTTTAAGGGCTGACGTGGCCGAGGAAATGGCAGCGAAAACAGATACCGATTTTGCGAAATCTTCGCTGGATTTGCAGGAGATAATCTGTGAAAGCACATGTCTTAGAAGCAGATTTCTGTACCGTACTTAAAGCTAAGAATTATTCCCTGATCAAGTGGCTGTAGCATCGAAGTGGTATTAGGAGGCAAGAAAACTAAATTAACATTTTTGGCATTAACATTTAATGCCATTGTGCACATTTTAGGGTCGAATTTCATTGTATCAAGCACGGAAGGGAGCAGTCTGGAAAATTTCGTTGTAAAGACGCATAAGCATATATTTTTAGCTTTCTTGTTAGAATAATTTTGAAATGTTTGCCAAAAAAATTTAAAGTGTTTCAAAAATACCTGCCCGCTATTCGGAGTGTTCGCTATTCGGAGTGTCAGCTATCCAGAGGAAATAACATGGATTGTCCTATATAAAAGGACTGGGACTCGTAAAAATGTCCGTTAATTAGAGGTGTCCGCTATTCGGGAGTGCCCGTTAATGGAGGTATCACTGTATTAATATTTTTGTAAACTATTCATTATGTCTTTTATAGCTTTTTAAATTTAATCATCAAATTCTCCCAAATTGCGTTTTTATTTCGGATTTTATTTCGGATGTCATGTGCAAATGAATACTTGCTCCAGGGGCCTTTTTTTTACGACCTTTTCTTGGTCTCAAAATGCATTTATTGATAACTCCTCATAGTTGAAAAACAGGCATTAATCAAACTTTATATTAAACCTACCATTTAATGTGAAAACATATCCCAATAGCATGCACTTATAAAAGCATATATCAGTTTTAACATCTGAAATAAATAAGGTTTTAAAGTCCAGATTTGTAAGGCATCATTTAATAGCTTATATTGCAGTATAAAAAATTGTAGTAAAACATTTTTTAAAAGACATTGGAATCCTTTAGATAGTTTTTAGAACTTAGTCGACGAGTTTGATGAAGTTAGATAAAATTAAACTTTTTGAAAATTTTCTATGTGTTTATCAAGAGAATATGAGAGAATATTTATTATTTTTCGTGGAAACCAGACTTAATTTTATGCATCAAAAACCATTCCTATACGGTACGCATTTTATGAGCTTTTCATATGTATAAAGGCAAATATTAAAGCCACGTTACATGAATCAAAAAATGCCCATGTCCCAAAAAGTGTCCATGCCCAGAGCAAAAAATGTCCCTGTTTTCAAAATGTTTTGTATTTTACAATTAAACATGCCTTTCAAAATGTACTGCTTGAGAATGCACACATGCAAAAATTTTTGCAATATCAACAAATAGTACGTATTTATTTCTTCTAAGGACTTATTTTTACTAATTCCATCGTTATTTTGAAGTTAGGGAAGTTATTTAAATCAACCTTTTTAATGTAATCAGAATTCTCTCATTTATTTATTTATTTATTTATATTTTATCAAAACGGTTATTTTTAATCATCGCTAACATTTATTTTAAATCATGTATACAATTTTTATAAAGTTAGTACACTTTGAAAACGATCTTTTATACCCGAGAAACGGAAAAAAAATGTTTATTATAGAAGAGAATTTGAAAAAGAATAGTTTTAGATTTCTCGAGTCTATGTATAAATGACATTGTTCTCTTGTTAACAAATATGCTTTGAACGTGAATAGGGTGACACAATGCAACAGAATAACACCCTGAATATGATTAAAGAAGTTTAGGTAAAATTCTAGAAAACAATGTAAATTGATATATTTTTTGTAAAACCAGGAACTTAATTGTTATCAAATAATAAAATTATTTTTTTCATAAAACAGTCATCTCTCTCCACAGGTAGCTAGCTAGCTTGATTCTGTAAAGAACTGGAAACAAAGATAAAACAATAGCCTTTTAATATTTGTTCTTTTTTAGTTTGACATAAACTTTGTACAAAATGTAAATCTATCAGGTTTTTCTAATTTATATGCTTTGATGAATCAAAATTATACCTTATATATTTCCTGATATTGATATACTTTGAAAGGCATTGTTTGATTTTCTAATCGAAGGGACTTTAAAAAATAATCGAAGAACCTAGCACATTCTACCGTTGAATTTAAGCGATTCAAAATTTCAAAAAATAATCCTCTGTTAAATTTATCTGTAAGGACTTTTTAAACATCTACATTTCACATTAAATACCAAAAGTTTAATTCTTCTGTATTCAATAATAAGATTTCTTTGAATGTTTAACAGTGAAGCCCTTGTGTGAAACCAACTAATTTTAAAGACTGAACGCCATTAACCATAGTTTGGACCGTACATGCTGAAATTCCTGTTTTGATAAGATTGTTGTAACAATTCAAAACTAGATGGCGCAACATTATAAAGAGGCGCTGAATCTCGATTAAGAGAGAGGTACTTAAACTATTTATGATCCTAGTAACTTTCTTAGACGGCTCTGAACTTCGCTCTCAAATAAAATAGACAATTTACAAACAGCAAGGTCAAATGCATGATTGTATAAAAAGATGAGATTATGTAATCAAATAAAATGCAATTTTTGCTTACGATATATCTCTCTTCATTTTTTGACTAAAATAAGGATAACAATTTAGAGAAACTTAGCAAAAAAATTCAAATCAATGTTTATAAAAGGAGTTAAAATTCCATATATATTGATGAAAAACTGTAGGGGAATTAATAATAAATTTACAGCCTACTCTTATACATGAAGAGATTAAATCATCTCCAGCCATTATGTTTGAAAATTCTTTAACTTTCTTACAACGAATAAAATTTATAATTGTGACTAGTAAATGTATCATTTATTCACTTTATGTCTGTAATTATTTTTAACGGGTGCATATTGTATAATTTTGTATCGAATTCAAGGAAACAAATGATATGACGAAAAAATTTCAGACTGGAAAATCTATAAGAATACTATGGGATACCTCTAGTTATTATATATATATATATATATATATATATATATATATATATATATGTGTATGTATGTATGTGTGTGTGTGTGTGTGTTAGTTAATTTTTAAGAATATACAAAGAGTGTATAAATGTTTTTGTAATGTAGCTGCAACGCTTTTTTAAAAGTAGAAACAATCTTCACAAATCAAATGAAGGTATTGTCATACTGTTATATACAACTTAATTTTTACGTAGATATATTCGTTTTATTGCTTCAAAGCTTTCATACATTCAATCTCTTTACATGAAAGAATAAATTCTTCATCGAAGTACTATGTCACAATGTAGATTTCTCATTTACAGGTATTAATTTCACATTCATGTGTAGGTGAGAGTTAATTATTTTTCTATTATCTTTCGGAAGTACTCTATTAGTTCATAGCTGATTTTATCTTAAATCTCAACGATTCTACGCCAAACATGGGTTAAATTAGGTTAATCTTTTGATGTGATAATATTAAGGCGAATTTCTGACGACACGTGCATCTGCATTAAGAAAGAAAATAAAATTCTCTTATTAAATGACGGATCATACACCTTTTTTTTCCTTGTTATTTTTAATTTATTGAAATTACGCACACTACGAAAACAATACTTTAAAATTACAGAAGGATAAGTTTTCCGTAACCCCTAATTGCTTGTAACATTCTACCTCTTAGTAGACATGTTTAATCTTATCGTTGTCATCATTGTTATTTTGAGGAAATAGTGAAAGAGACACAAATGCGAGTTAGAAAACACTTAAAAACAAAAACAAATCTTTTGTTTTTTTAATCCTTTTTCATGCAGAAAAAGGTATAAAAACATTTTAAATATTCTAAACAATTACCAAAAGAGTTTTCTCAGGTGGGTAAAAAGGCAGTATATTTATTACATAACGGAGAAAAATTTGCATATGATAATAATGAATATGACTAAATTGAGAATTTTTACGTAAGGAAAAATGGGTTTTGTGATTTTTGTTTAGTATTTCTGAGTCTCAAATAGAGGGATAGCGGTTTACTTTGAAAACAAGTTTTTGCATCTTCACTAATTACATCTATTTTCTCATTTTCCAAACCAATACTAGTACACCAAGCACAAGTTTCTATAAAAATCTAACGCTCTCGTTGGAGGAACGTTATGTAGCACCGTTTGAGTTCAAATTAGTGCGACTAAGTGCATTACTGATTTAAGTGACTTATCCGAGGAAAATTTATTTTTCTTCTACAAGATTATCAAAGAGTAATTATAAGAAAGCTTAGCGTTTCATCTTACATGCTACTTAATGCCAAGTTTTAAAATAAACTCCGCTAAATATTTTTCTGCTTGAAAAGCCCGCTTGCTGGGTGATGATAAAATTTTTAAAAAACACAAACTATTTGTTGATTTTTAAATAATAACATCAGGTAAAACCACCTCAGAAAAGCAGAAAATTTAGATTACTGTGTCAATCAAATGATGTATACGTTTACAAAAAAATCTCGATAATTCAGTATCATTTGAAAGTAAAAAATTAATATATAAGCATGCATTTAATTATCACGGGTAATTTGATATTCCCAAATACCTACACTTGACACAGAAACACTCAGCTTCTTACAATTCTCAATCTGGACCAGCTGTAGGCCTAGGCACAAGAGGTTACGGACTAAGCAACGACTAGGACCAAAGGGGCGCAATGGCTTTGGGGAGCCAATATCGTAAAATTTAGTAACATTAAACAGAGTAATAATTGTTTTTGATACGACATTTTAATGAATATTTTTATCGTTTATAGACAACCTATGCCCTTTATTTAAGATATATTTTGCTCTGTTTTTGCAAAATTATTACATTCATAATTATTATAAGTATTTTACAAGTATAATTTTAACTCGATTTTTCAAGAATTTTTTGTTTAGTTTTCGAATAATGCATTGTTGTAATATACCTCTTTGTAAGTAATAGTTTGTTAATATAATTTTATATAACATTTTTACAATATATTATGCTTTTTCTGGAAGAACGTTATTTTTTTACTGTGACATGCTCCTTTTATAAAATTCATAAAGCTTAAAAATTCAAAATTTAAAAAAAAAATTTTTGGGTGCTGAAAACCAAATTGGCCTAAGGGCAACATATACGCTCGATCCGGTCTTGTCAACAATAACAATAAAAATGTGGCAACTAGTTTTGAATCAATGTATAGTTCTTTATCAGTTCGAGCACCATTAGGAATGATTATTTCTATGGATTATCTGTATGTTCATTTTTTTTGTGGTGTAGAAAACCTTTATTTCCAAATTGTGGGGCTTCACAATTACATCAAGAATCCGTAATGTAGTGGTAGTGGCCATAAAAAAATACCTAAGATTCTGTATAAAAAAAGATATTTAGTCGTCAACTCTAAGCCATTTTCAATTAGAGTCTACCTCGAACAACAGGTCAGATCTGCTAAAAATCTCCCACGCTGCTGTGTAGTAAAATTTGATACCAAATACTAATTATAAGTCTCTTTCACTCGGATTTCAGCAGAAAGGAATCACCCGAAAACTACATTTTGTGCGGTTTTAAGCTAATCCGTGTACATGTGCGTTCCAAAGATTTTCTTTAAAAGCAGACATAGACATACTAACTAAAATACATTAATAAAAGGTTAATTTATGCGACAGGAGTGATGTACGAAATTAAATAAGGAACAAATGGTAACAAAGTAAAATGTTTATGACATAACATGGTTTTTCATGTCGGAATAATTTAGATACGGACATGCAAATCAAATTTTAATGGTCATTTTTTGAACCTGTAGTTTATAAATTTGATGGTTGTAAGGTCTACCTAATGATCGATTAACAATAATAGATTACTGTTTTTGCATAAACCAAAGAAACTACAAAAAAAATGCTAAATTCAGCACAAACCATTACTATAAATACCGCGTAGCCAATTGCAGAAGAGACTGGTTTGTTTGGAGCTCTTTATGCTAGTTGCCTTTAGTGGCTCATAGCTAGATCGCTTCTAAGCCTAAGCGAGTTTTTGCCACTCTGGCATAAAGAGATTGTTGTGCTAGTAATAGTTTATTACCGTGCAGCATCACTGGTCTGACTTTACATATATTGTGAGTACTTGAACTTCATTTCCTTGTTTAGTGTTTATAACATTTTGTACCAGTCTTTACTTAGTATTGTTTTTACACTGCACGTTATATGTGTCAAGGGAACAATAAAGTTTGTTAATAATATAGAGCAAAAAGTGTCATTTATACTTTATTAGAGGGTGACTTCGATATGCATATATCCTAGAAAGGGTAGAAGTCAGATATCTCTATATGGTAATAAAATTCATTCACATTTATTTTTAAGATTATCCTTGTTTCTGGTTTTCGATGCACACACAGAAATATTAGTGCATAATTAGCACAGATATTAAAAATTTCAGAATATAATCATCTTCGATACATTCATGAAGTAAAACTGATGGATTTGAATTTTAAATTTCTTGGAGAAGGATATAAATATATAAAGGCTTGATCCCCAGCTTAAGGTCTGAGTTTCTCAATTTTAACTTTTTTTGTCCGAGACAAACACCACCCAAACATGAAATGTTAAAATGCTGTTTAACATAGTACTGGATCAAAAATAAAAACTCGGTGGAGCATGCGAGAAATAAAATTTTGGCGGAAATAGAAAACTCTATGCTCTATATAACCCAAATGAATGTTATAATCCTATTGAAATTTGCAATCCGAGGCTTTTCCAATGACACTGGCATGCTGAAAGTTTTCAAGCGTAGCCCGTGGTGCATCCACAGTACTTAAAGTGGCTCCTCAGCCCATCATCTGTATACCGTGAGCTCAAAAATAGGCGACTTCATTGTCATAAGGATGCAGAGGAGTGTCACTTTGTACAAAATGGATCGTTTCGCATGCAGCCGAAACGGGGAAAAGCCCACCCCCTCCTAGGGTCTTAATTTTTTATTCTATTATTACATGCAAAGTTCTCCCTTCATGGCAGTCAATATGAATATTACATAAAGTATTTCGTATCATCTACGTTGCGAAAGCGAGTCATCCATCACCATTGTATACGGGCATCTCTTCGGTGGCTGTCCATCTGAAACTTAACAATAGTAACATGACGTAAAACAGGCTTTCCCTCAGCTTTGTTTCAATCGAGTTCGAATTCACAGACAACTTTTCGCACAACTTTGCATTTGAAATTTAATACGTGTGACTGAAAGATAATAAAAGAAACTCTGATATTCCTATTGAATTACTATTTATTTTCATAAAATACTACCTTATAAATTTTGAAAGGCCACTCTTTGTCTATAAAAAATTCACACATAATCAGGACCAACAAAAAATCTTATCTTTATCTTGTCCATATGTAAGCATATATTTGATAGAAATCGTACAATTACAGAATATTGTAAAATCATCACTTTGAGAAAATCCTTTTAATCGTGTAAATTCTCTCTGAAGTTGCTTTAATGCTGCCATTAGGAAACTAGAATTTATAATATCAGCCTAAAAATACAACAATAATTAGCTGCTGAAAAGTACAGAAATTTTCAAATGTGTAATCTTAATTGCTGTTTGTGATCTATCTACTTTAAGGAACCTCCTTTGAGGCCTCTCTCTTTGCATTTCCAGTGATCCTAATTGAAAGAAAAATTTCAGAACTCTATTCTACCTCGCGAAGTTTAAAATTTTCTGAGATAGCCCATTATATCATGATCTCAAGCGATATCTCCATGGCAACTCTCTGTGTTTATTAAGCTTAACAGATGAATATGCTAAACAAGGGAGATATAAATTTGTTTGCCACACAGAATGGTAACAAAGTATTGTGGGAATCAAATTCGTAGTCAGAAGTAAATAAAATCCAAATATGGAGTAAACTAACGTATATAAGGCTATTTTTTTCTGAAACATGTATTTTTAAACATATAAATGTTTATCTGAGTTCCATTTATATTATTTAAGCAAATAAAAGGCTAAACTAGATGAATTTCTAATTTTTTCCTCCCTAAGAATACACATTTCATTGGAAATTAATGCACTTTAAGCTTCATAAAATAACATGATTTAATTTTTTTTCACTATCATTCTGTAAGATATTGAAAAGTTAGTCAGTTCAAATTTATATAATATCATATTTCACAAAAGCTCTGTCATAATATTTGATTTAATTTTTATGCATAGAGTTGTTTTGTCTAAAATGGTATTAAATAATACTTTCTATCTTGTGAGTATTATTTTTACTAATTTTTAAAGATTCACAAAAAAACCGTGCCCCCGCAAAAATAAATAAATAAATAAACAATTAAGAAACAATTTAGATATAAAATGCATTTGTCCAGTCAGTGGAATGTCGCACTCTTTTCGCTACTACAGACATTTTATGCCTTGAATATAAAACTTATTCCTTCAAAATATATGTCATTTATTTCTTCCAATTATATTTTGAAAACATTCCCTTTTATTAAAAAAATTATCTTTTTATACATTTCCTATCTCCTTATTATTCCTGCATCACTCACATACATTTAGATAATATTGAATTTGTTTTTACATTAATGTTTAATAAAGGGAACTATATATATTTCTCTGGATGTAATGAAAACCTTTTATATATTCTGAATAAATTAGTTGTTGTCATTTCTAACATTTAACATCGTTATCAAAAAACCTTTCTTTATGAAAAAAAATTCAACAATTTTTTCTCCTTTTCACAATTGAACGAAAAAACTGTAAAAAAATGCTAGAGAGTTATTTAATTATATATACACACGTTCGAAGCTTTATGTTGAATTGCAAATATTTAATTAAAAATAACTCGTGCCATTGCGTTTCTTTTAAACATAAGCAAATGTCTGTAAAAAATAAATTTAATTTTCATTAAATCAGAAATAAGAGATTGTAATTTCTTCATACTGTTATAACAATTTCTCTGCAGCACTCTTTGACTTATCTCATACTTAAAAGATATCTCTAACAGTGATACTTACTGATGACTACACCGATGGACAATGCCATAATCCTCCAGAAAATACCGCAGGTTCTCCTCCACCGAGAAAGACCTCCGAATCGACACATGCTGAAAGCCTCTTTACTCATTTGGGTGCTAAAATAACGATGTCTAACAACATTTTCTTACTCTTCGCCGTCAGCCTAGCCGGTTCCGGGCTTGCAACGTGGATCCTCCGGAATCAGGAATGGCAATGTTATCGATTGCACCGACGGATCCTACTGCAATCATCCCATAGGAATGCTTTAAATTTATCCTTTTCTCTGAAATTAAGATTGCAGTATAGTAAAAGTTCGTTTCTGTTGTTACCAAGAGATATAACTGGAATTGTTTCCTTAACACTAGAAAGACGGCTGCCGTCATTTTGACGGTTTCGGACATACTATTGAGTGCTATGTCTGTATTTATGTCCTCAGGCTTCTGAAATTTTATGACTTTTTCTAGTTTTACGCGAAATATGCACACACATTTACAAAATTATATTCGATAGTAAAGAGGGGAGAAAATGTGTTGCATAACTACTAAGACTGAAAGCCGTCAATTTGACGGCAATATAGAAAACGGGCAGAAATTTTTAAAATAACTAGTTGGTACCCGTCAAAACATGACGGCTAGATATTAAATAAATGCACTAATGCACAAATTATACTAAACACATCATTGCCAAATGTTGAAAATCATAATAACGCGCAGAAACAAATTAATGTGTTTAAGCGGCCTCGTGCTTCGTGAGTATCTGAAGCCAGATTTAAAAATGTCACTGGGCATGCGCAGAAAGCAATTTTTTTTTGCAAATTATCGTTAATTGAACAGTGCGAAATAAACAATTTCCATCAAGTTTAATCTTATATTCCACAAACAAAATTATCATAAAAATAAAAATGGCAGAGAGAGATCTAGAAAGACTCTTCGTAATAAACGTGTTTATCATAAAAGCATGTCACTGAGCATGTGCAGAAACAGAGAGTTTCTAAAGCCAGATTTAAACATGCCACTGAGCATGCGCAGAAATCAATTTTTAACTGTAAATTATCACTGAATAATAGAAATTGCAGTTACAAAAACCAAATTTGACAAATTTACAGATTACAATCTTTCGTTTAAGACCAAAATGAAGTAAATTGATGCAGCAATTTTCTCTCTCGGACTGCCCAAAAAGTCGGCTTAGCAACTTAAATATATAGATACCGGAAAAATATTAGTTACTTTTCATCTCTTCCCCCTTTTGCAAATAACAGAAATATTGACTCTTCGGAAATATTGGTGTTGAAAAATAAGGACTGCACAAACCATGCATATATTTTTACGGATAAACCATACTAGGCTGTCAGCTCGGCATACCTGCATAAAAATATTTTTAAATATATACTAATTTATTATATATTGGTATGAAATAGTATTTAATCATTTAAAATCCATTAAATATTTTAAATTCTTGATTTTATTTTTAACGGTCAAAATAATGGCTTTCAGTCTTTTTAGTAAGAAAAAAATTCCCGTCTTTCTAGTGTTAAAGCCTTAAAATCTAGAACTCTTGAGATAGCCATAACTTTGGCAAAATATTACCAAAATTTGATTGCCATGTTCATTGACGTAATTACTCAATTCGCACAAGATAAAACAATAAATGAAGAGTGCTAAGATTTATTTTAATTTAAAAGCCAATTCAATATTTTACGAACATATCCAGCGGGGATATGGTAGTCAAAAAGAGTGGTATAAATATTGAGAAAGCTGTCGTGGTACAAATATTTAGTTTCCCATGCGCAGAAAATAATAAAGAAAAGGCAAAACAAAAGTCCTTTTGTCCCCTTTTGTATTACATTCTGTAGGTTTACTAGCAGTGTGAGGATGTACTTATCATCTCTTATTTTTCAAGTACGATTCTATAATGAATCCCAATAATGTAGATTGGCAATCTGGCAACATGACTTGAAAAAACAATTGAGATTATAATATGACCATATGACCATATGACCACTGAGATCATAATATGACCATGTTACGAAAACAGTACATGCCTGAAAGAAATTTCTCAAGCCTAATTTTTTTTCAAAAAAGGTGTTGCACGTAAACTAATTGTATTTCAAGTTTTGGCAATATCCATTATGACATTAAAGAAATAAAAGAATGGTTTCATCATTCAATATCAAAAGACTTAGTTTAAATATTTAATTGAAACATATTAAGCATTTAATTTGAAATTTCAGTGAGTAGATCCAACATACGGGGCTTATGGCGACCCTGTGGTACAGCGTGCTTGTTTTCGGTGCTGAGGGTGCTCGGATCGAATCCCGGCGTCGCGCCACGAAAAATGCTTCCGTTTGTGTCGTCCCTTCATAGGGTGTAATGCTGTCTGCTTATATGGTGCCCCCATAAAAAAATGAACAGCAAACTGCTGCGTAGTATAGGCGAATGTTTGACGACAAGTGCCTGCGCATTGGTTTAAAAAAAAAAAAGATCCAACATACGTATTATATGCTGCCGAAGTTAACACATACAGAACTAATATTTATGTCTATTAATTGTAATTAAAAATTACAGCTATCAATTGCTTAAAAACTAAATCATTATGTCCAATTTATAAGTATTGAAACATTATTTGTTTGACTTTAGTAACACTTATTTGTTTAACACTGGCGGTATTGATTTATTATAATTATTTGTCTAACACATTAGAAAACTTGTTGAAAAAAATCTGAAAAACCACATTAACTTCTTATGAAATTAAAAACGGCCTTTGACATTTTGCTATTTCACTTATTAAATATTAATAGTTTTCTCAAAAAGAAGAACATATTTTTGAACGTCCCAACAAGTTTCATATCCAACTTCGACCGGGGCCAACTGAAATCTCCTCATTATATCAGTCAACTGCTCATGCATTTTAATTTTGTAGCTTGCGGGAGATAGCATAGCTTTTCTTAAACTGAGAGGCGGGAACGACCTCCACCTGAGCTTCATAAAATCTTGTTATGTGTTAAAGAAGATAGAGTGTCAGCTGGAGACAAATTTTTCACAGCAAGTCCTCTTCGGGTCGAGCCGAATAAATAAGACCTGGGTTACCTCGGTTTTCGAGTGGTTTAAAGTGTCACGGCCAAGCTTCTGGAATGTAAACGAGAAGAGCAGTGAATGTTGGCCGACGAAATGACTCGAGTTTTTACTCTTTCAAAATCCCAGGTGTCTCGTAACCAACCTATAGTGGCATTAGCAAAATAATTAATGAAAGGAAAATACGTTCTATGTTTGCAAGGGAGACAAAACGGAGTCATTATTAACCTCAGAAATTATATTGCTTCGGTGGAAGAGAAATGGAGCGTCTGTATTATAGATGGTAGAATTTCCATGACTATGTGTATGGTAAAATAGTAATCTTCAAGTGTCGTAACTTTTTTATAACTCAATACCTTCATAAGAACGAGGTTACATTCTCTCACATAACGATTTATTAAACACACACATACAGATTATAATTTGAATCTGGCTACGAGTACTTGACGGGCAACATCTGAGAGTTATGAACATAAGTTTTTAATTTGATAGAAATACACATGTAGCGAAAGTTTTTATTTTATGTCGTATTCATAGCTTTTCTTTTGACATAATTATGCAGCCTCTTGACAACAGTCACTTGAACAAAGGGAAAAAAAGTTTGACATTAAATAAGTGTTACTCTCTTCCTTTAGATGAATCTAAAATCTAAGCTCCTTAAAGGAAATTATAGATTATTTTAGAGAGGAACCTATTTCGGAAGTATATGTAATTATGTTCTTGTGCCTAAGATGAAGTTGTGTCAGTTTATATGACTGTATGTATGTATACATGTATGCATGCATGCATGTATGTATGTATGTAGCCTCCAGAACCCGAAGTACACATTACGGCGGGTGCTATTGTAGTTGGGCTTGAGCGGTCAGCAATCTCAGTGAGTTCAATCCAGCTGATACAGGAATAATCATTTTATTTTCTTGAAAACATTGAAATCATTATATACAGTGATCTGATAGTTAATTGCTTAACATATTTATGAGAAATATAGAGACTGATATGCATTCACAAAAGTATTTACATAGATCAGTGGAGAGAGGGCTCAACGCGTCTATTTCATCCCATGGTCCAAATGCTAACTGCCATGCAATTAAATTATCCTACCAGTACAAAGGAAATTTAGTTCCACTTGTACACGGGAAGAACATATGAGGTGATCCTCTAAAGAGACAGTTAGGCGCCACAAAAACCGAAACCGAAGGAGTTGTAGAAGAGGAAGGCAAAAATAAAGGAATAGAATTTATGAATGATGAGACATAATTATTATTATACATACACACTCACACACACACACACACACACACACACACACACACACATATATATATATATATATATATATATACCGGGTGGCCATAATTAAACTGACAGTGCTCACAGTGTTCTGTAGCGCGATCTATTTGCGAGAATGACGCCACATTTTGTAGGAAGATTAAACAAGACGGGGGACGAAGGATTCCGCGAAAAAATAAAATAGTTCCAAAAGTCACCGCTAGGAGAATATTTGGCGCTGTGTAATAGAAAATAGAGTGTTAACAAATGCAAATTAATATTGTCTGGTCCTCTGTCGACAATCGCCGTGGCAACTGCTTCGATTGTATCCTGTGGTACAGGTTTTCGTCCTCTGCCTGACTGAACCTTCAGAGAACCTGTTTTCTCAAACGTCGCAACCATTGCTTTTAGCCCATTAACTGACACAGGACCGTTACCTTTGCGCATTTTTTTGTGCGTTCTAAAAGCACGAAGAGCGGCTGAGGCGTTGCACTGGTCGAGGTAAAAGAATTTGACCAGTAACGCACGCTCGACTAAAGAAGGAGACATTGCACATAAACTTTCAATCCGATTGATTCGAAACGTAACACATTGCCTTTTAAAACCCAAGCAGCTGGCACTGTGCCAATGGATGTAACGTGAAATTTGAATAAAGAACTTCTTCTTCTGCTCAGCGTACGTGATATTGCAGATCACGAGACTTTATCGGTGTTTATGTAGATTTTACGCTTTTCCAAAAGTGTTGCCATATTGCACTTGAACTAAATAAGAAAATGTGCATAATAAAAGGTAATTTTATTCCGTATTAATTTGCATTTGTTAAAACTCTATTTTCTATTACATAGCGCCAAATATTCCCCTAGCGGTGACTTTTGGAACTAATTTATTTTTTCACGGAATCCTTCGTCCCCCGTCTTGTTTAATCTTCCTACAAAATGTGGCGTCATTCTCGCAAATAGATCGCGCTACAGAACACTGTGAGCACTGTCAGTTTAATTATGGCCACCCGGTATATATATATATATATATTCCCTATTTCTTTTTTGTTTATATTCAAAAGGTAATTTATGAATGGAAAATTTTATAACTTATTTTTTCAATAATTTTCTTTTTATTCATCATTTCTTTTAACTTTATTCCGCTTTATTTTTTAGAAAACTACTTAAGTGTGCGTTTTAAACACTTTTTAGGGTAATGAATTTCTGTTTTTTTGCTTATACTACACATCTTACTGAAGACATCAAACTTTAACTAATTGGATTTTCAAAGTCATGTGCTTCTTCAGAATGTTTTTCCCCTGATCCTTGAACAATTTTAAAAGCTTATGGAATTTATGCCATTTCAGAAACATAATGGCTTTTACTTACAATATAGTCGACAATGAAAATGCAGTACTAACAAAAATTCTTTGCTTCCAAATGTCGTATCCTCATCTGAGGTGTTGAGATTGCTATGGCCTGTTATTATTTTTCAGACACATGCATAAATGCTTACATTTCATATACATACATGCATATACATACATGCATATGAGGCGGTGAAAGGCAAAGTGGTGTAAGTCAGTAAGTGAAGTGGTGTAAGTCAAACGCATTTTACTACAAAAACTACAAAAATTCCAATATAAATTGAACAAATTATAATTCATAATAATTATTATAACGTTGCAAATAATAATTATTTGCAATTCTACTATAAATTTAACATGGGGATTACATTTTTGCCCTCAAATAAAAATAGTTGAAAATGTGACTTACACCACTTTGATTTTCACCGCCTACGTATCCGACTAGTTAATGAGTTTAACTTATTTTCTCTACTCTGTTGCCATTGTCACGATTGAAGACGATTGTAGATATAAAAAGAACATTAAGAATACCTGAAAATGAGTTTTATTTGAATCCAACTCGATCAAAAAGACCATGTCTTCTACACTCATGTGTAGTTGTGTAGACTCAACTGTATACATTGTGCCATGGTATGGAGTGTCACATAACAAGTTTCTATCTATAAATAGTGGATCTTTCTATAATCTATAGTCATCTTTAAACTTAAGGGGGCACAGGACCTTGAAGCTCGAGGAAATGACTATAAATAAGGTTTGATTGTAACCACAAAAAATCAAACAATATTAGCAAAAGAAATTTTCTTTATTTATACATATAAAGTACATATCTTAAAATATGTCATATATAAAAATGGAAATTATAAATCTATAAATAATTTTCAAATTAGCAGTTTAGAATTTTATATGATTACCTGGTGATTAAAAATCATGAAGTGCTGCGCGCATCATATAATTGAGATATATGCTTACAGAAAATAATTAATGGTCAGAATACACTTGTAATATATTTACCTGTAATGTAAAACCAAAAAATTATAATAAATATCATTTTAAAAAAAATTGAGCATAAAATTGAAAACTTCAAAAGTTATCACTTTTATTTGCATAATTTTCCCACATAAAAAAAAGTTCTCCAGAATTGTACATTTTTCCGATTTTAAATTGCAGAGTACCATGAAATATATATATGAATGTAGTTTTATAAGTTTCCTATTGACAATATAAAAGTAATTATGCACGCAAATTCAAATTAGCAGTTAATCATATAAAACTCTAAACTGCTAATTTGAAAATTATTTATAGATTTATAATTTCCACTTTTATATATGACATATTTAAAGATATGTACTTTATATGTATAAAGAAAGAAAATTTCTTTTTCTAATATTATTTCAGTGTTTGTGGTTAGAATTAGACCATATTTATAGTCATTTCGTCGAGCTTAAAGGTCCTGTGCCCCCTTAAGTTTATGAGAAATTATTTAGGTAAAAAATAGGTTCGCAAGGAGTACTCGGAATGACTGGCAATAATTCTGACGGGGCTAAATGACGAAAACTGAGGGTTAAATACTGCTCAAGAATTGAATTACTTAATTTGAACCACTTCCGTGAAACATAGTTTGAAAAAAAATTTGCTCTACTACTTTTTAGGAAAGATGTCTTGTTTTCTCAAATTTAACCTCTGAGAATCAGGCTTTGTATTTTTACTACCACCTCGAAGAAAATGATACTTTGACGACTGTCACAACTTTTGATAGGAGGCTATGAAAGAAAGAAAAAGTTCTGCGATTATCCCTTGTAATGAGGTTTTTTTATTTTTAAAGACCGCTTACCCATCATCTCCAAAAATGGTACCGTTCCTATTAAACTGACAAGTTGTTGTTTTGGAAGAGTAACGTTTTCACGTTTTTAAAAAGTAGACTATGGAAATTCAGATTAAGTAATTAGGAGACGAAAAGGCTTTCGAAACCTTTCATCTCAGTCCTAAGTCTAGTTCCAAATGAAAATTTTTTCGACTTGTGTAACAAGAATATGAAAAAATGTATAGTATTTTTAAATTATCTTTCATCTTTTGAAAATAATTTGGTTGTTGTAATTAAAGCAATGTTTATGTAAATGCCTCATAACATCTCCAACTAAATTAAATTTTTTGGAGTTCAGTTTGAGTTAGATAAATCCAAACTCAAATCTTTGAGTTCAAAAAGGGTGCTGATAAAATGATTTCTTATAAAATCCATAGTCTAAGATTTTACAGTTCAACTAGTCAAGTTAATTATTTATTTTTCAACTATTCTTTTATACTATTTTTTGTAATTTTTTACCACATCTTGTAAAGTGAAAATTCAAAACTAAGTATTAGATTTAAAGATTTCTTTTTGTGTTTGGTAAGAAAACGTTTCTCCTTTCAATTTACTCATAATACATATTTTTGAAGGATAGAAAGTATACGCAGAAATAGGGTAGTAATTAGAATTTTAGTAATTACAAACTCTCCGAACTGTTTAACCTTTTAAATAAATCATTATAAGTTATTAAATGAACTTAAAAATTTAATGTGGTATCATTTGTAATAAGTTATTTATGTAGCACTTTAAATATCATAAATTTCCTAACTAATAAAGGAATCAATCAGAGCCAGTCTTTATTACTTTTCTGTGGTACTTAAAATAACGTTTCAAAACTATATGTCTACTAGTCTTAGACGAGAAAAGATCGATTTTAGAGTCTGTAAGAGAAGATATAAATGTACTTATACAAAACTAACACTATGAAATGTAATTTCCATCTCTTTTGCTTTAAAACATGATAAATTTTGATTATATTCATTAGTATCTTTGAAATTCAGTTTTTAACCGATGAACTTGAATGCTCTCCAACCTCTAAATTATATAACATAATAAAAATCTCTTTATCTATGCTATAAAGGAATTATTTTAGACTATGATTTATAAAAGTTCAATCAATAATCAGCCGATATCTATGAGATTATTTTCTAAAATCGATAGCTTAGATGATGAGAAAGCTCTGTGAAATATACTCATTTTTAATCAAAGATGACCCCTCGTTGGAACTGAAACATGTGTATACAGTTAAATCTCGGAGAAAATGGACTATTGACATTGTCAAAATGAATTTTAATTCTGTTATATTTTTTTCTATTTTGCTATAGACTTTCTATTCCATGATTTTTGAAAAGATAACTGTAGCAACGGAATCTTTAATGGCGAATGACCAGTTTTTATTCTTTTCTTCATAATTGACGAAAGCTAGTTAAATTAGGTAGTTTTCTTTTAATTTTGCATAAATATACTCGTTTGTTCTATTATGTTAATAATTTGTGTTTAATATCACTCAATAGAAAATTTTAACCAATTTGCGATGTTATTTTTTTACATGATTTTGGTACTTGCTCTGAATTGGAGATTCTTTTAACTACATTAATAAGTGTTAAATGAATAAATGCGTTCGTGAAATTATGACTGTAAATTGAACAATGAAAAACCATTAAAAACGGAACAAATCAAAATCTTTAATTTGTTTAATGAATTATATGATTTTTTAAAATTTTGTAATTTGTTAATTACTCTCGACAGCAACTGGATAGGTTCACATTTTCTAGTTTTCATCCCCGAAATATTTTGAAGTATTTATGGTGGTACTTATAATTTTACTCATAGGAACTCAAGTTTAGAAAAAATGTAATGTGTAAGTAATTTAAATATTTCAAGTGAACAAGATAAATTGCCATTTGATTGCCTACTAGGGTATTTATACTAATGACCCCTTGGTGCAAAAATCGACAGGGAAAAATATTAATCCAAAATTTTCTTAGATTTGCCAACTTTCTTATTACCGTGAAATCCAATATCAAAGGATTTTTAAAATAAATTTAAAAAAATGGTTCAGAAGTAGTGACATAGAATGTTCACAGTATTTTGAAACATCATAGTCACGCCCCCTGCAATTTGAAACTGAATGAGATCTCAGCAAATCATTTGTACGGACTTTTTGAGAAGGAAGTAGCAATAGACCATTATGAGTTTCAAGGTCAGCAAACAGTTTTTTCTGAACTTGTGATTCTACATATTGGCTTTCATTATTTAGACGATGACTGCCTCTTGATATCACTTTTTTAAATGACAGTGTTGTGAGGAAAACTTTTTATTAGCTCAATCGCTACCTATCCCGGATTATGACTTGACTGACTCCCCAATCTGCCCGATCTGCCGGACAGAGGCCGGTCGAGAATTTTTTGTTGGGCATTTTTCGTTTTATTTTGCTGGACCACATACTGTTGAAGGCTGCTGTGTACTAACCATATCCGATTCGCTCACCTCAATGTTAACCTATGGAGAAAATTTGTCTAAGGACTGCCGACTTAGATTTAAATA
Organism: Dolomedes plantarius; assembly: GCA_907164885.2. Classification (NCBI taxonomy): domain Eukaryota; kingdom Metazoa; phylum Arthropoda; class Arachnida; order Araneae; family Dolomedidae; genus Dolomedes; species Dolomedes plantarius. The sequence goes on along the minus strand of OU015501.1, from coordinate 25,301,852 downwards.
TTTTTTTTTTAAATTTTACTCCGTAATGAAGAAAGAAATTTTACACTTTAGGGCATTTTTTGTTTTTTTAATGCAAATAATATTTAAAAATTTTAATTATTCGGGGGGGAACTCGTACAGTGTGTTTCAAACGCTCATAAATTCCTTTGGTGGACGAAATTTATAAAAGGAATCCTGTTGCAAAGTGTAGAAAATTCAGGCTATCTGCAAATACCATTTTTATTTGATTATCAACATTTATGTAGCTGTAAATGGTAGACAAATTTTCTACATCGGTTGACATTGAGGTGAGAGAATCCAGTAGGGTTAGTACACAGCAGCCTTAAGTCGGGTATATACACACAATTATAATCCTTCCCAGACGTTAGTCCATAAGCTTGGTGAACCTGAAGACCAGAAGCTGCGTAGTAATTACTGCAAACTCAGCAGTGGGTTTATTTCCTCTGTTCGGTTTATGTTTAGTATGGGCCTGGAGGCCGGATGAACAGTACAGATCTGCCGACCAATTTGGGCAACCCGGGGCGAGTATACACACAGCGACCGAAGGGTAACGAGCAAACTGAGCCAAATTTCAATGAACAATTTCGACGTTTGGTTTGAAATGCTGTGGGTCGTCCACAGCAACAAACGAAGTGCATGTTCATTCATTTTCGTGAAGTCAATTATTCGGGTGGGTAGTCCAATCCACGCAATATTGTGCAACTCAATTTGTAATAACGGACAACGAAATTAAGTTTCGTACTCAATATGAAATTTCAAAGCAGAAAATAAAAAGATTTCAAGCCATTTCAGCTTTTCTGTACGGCTTTTCTGTACTGCTTACGAAGAGTAACGATCTTCCTTTGATGTACCACGTAGTGTGTAAACCACGACAAAGGCAAACAAGTGTGTTCGTTCCTACGTATACTTTTGGCGAACATCTTCGTTCGTTACTCTACCTTCACATTAATTCTTTGTATATATACGTGCCTTTAGGTGCTTCTCCGTCAATACGGGTATAGAATCTCTAAGAGTCCTGGCTCTGGAGATGTACGAACTTCAGGAAAATAAACATCAGTGGGTGACTTAGACATTGGGTCATCAGAATCACCTGCTACCGATTGCCTGCTCCGAAGAATCGGAACCTAATGAATCATGTTGGCCATCGAAATTCATATCATTCTGTCATTGCTGACTTTATACACAGTGCAATTTTCTCAAAATCACCCGTAGAAACTATTTCTTGTTCTCATGATATTTGAAACCATGGGTAACGTTACTTTCAGATAACTTATAAAAGGAATCCAAGGCCTTGTGTCTATCAAGACCTGCGGTCTTAACAATATAGGTATTTTACAAGTCTTGTTCTATTTTAATTATGTTAAAGGTACCACTTTTTGAAAAAAAATGGAGTTATGAAATAAATAAACATCAACGTGTATGGCATTTGATATTATGATATGTACAGGGTGTCCATAATTAAACTTCCCTACTTTAAAGTTGTCTACAGTCGAAGTTATGAAATTTTGTGTAGGACATATTGAGGGGATGGGAATTTGTTTGAGCGAATAAAAAAAATTGTTCAAAATTTCACCACCAGAGGGCGTTTTTTGATGAATTACACATTTAACCAACATTTACTATAGTTAAAAATTTTATAATAACAAGACATGTTCAACATGACGACTATCATTTTCAGCTACCATTTGAAATCGTAAGATGGCATGTTCTACAGTTGACCGCAGTGTGTCCGGGGAAATGCTCAGAACATGTCGTGAAATGCTGTCTTTCAAATCAGGTGTGGGCAATGGACTTTCAATCAATGGGCCATCTCGTATCCCCTTCAAACTCCGAAATTTTCGTAGAGCAACTAGTGCTGAATTATCGTTTTGGTATAACAATCTTACTAACAAAGCTCGATCTGGTAATCGTAACGATGACAATCTGACTAGCAATAGCAAGCACGCTGAAAACAAAATCTCTATGAAAGTTTCTAGGTTTTGTAACAGCTTCTCCTATTCGTCGACAAAAATTAATTTGCATATTTGTTTCTTCTTCGTTCCTTCAAATCTTTTGTCCGAAAATTAGTTATCGAACAAATTTTCAATCTACTTTGCAATCACTTTAAAGATTGTAAAATTTAATGAGTATGAGTTATTGTGTTAGAGTGACCTATGGATGAAAAGATGGTGAAATCTTAAGTAAAGAACCAGTCGTAAATGTGTAATTCATCAAAAAACGTTCTCTGGTGGTGAAATTTTGAACTAATTTATTTTATTCACTCAAAAAAATTTCCATCCCTTCAATATGTCCTACACAAAATTTCATAACTTTCTGAACAATAGTTTCGACTGTTGTCAACTTTAAAGTAGGGAAGTTTAATTATGGGCATCCTGTATATTAAATCGTATTAATATTAATTTAGTCCTCGTTTTGCAAAAGGTTATCAAATTGAGTCTGATTCTTTTTATAAATGTGAGGAAAAGCTAAACTTCGTGGTTTTTTGTGCACGGCACATTGCGTTTTGAAGAAGCGGGGGGGGGGGGGGGGGGGGTAGATGGAAGGGTATATTATTGTTCATGTATCATAAATTATATCTATATACTGATATAAACTATATACTGATATAATTGTTAAAATTTGAAATACTGACGCAAGTTTCATGGTTGAATTCTCCTACACCGCATTCGCTTTTTAATATTTAATTTTGAGGAAGTGGAATACACTCCAAATTTGCATTTATTTGGTATTAACAAAGTTGCGAGAAGATGTTTCAAAAACTTTTTTATCTTTTGTCGCTACATTACAGGAGAGTTTTTTAAGGAGAGAAAAATGATGAAGTGTTAAGTAAAGATTTTTGATTAAAAGGGATTCATAAGAACATTTTCTCCAAAGTTCTCTCAACCGTTACAAAATGATGTAAAAAAATGGCTGTGAGTTAATTACTTTACTGTAATTGATAGGTATATTTTAAGCATCAAATGAACTGAAACTTTATAATACGTTTATTGATTTCATAATAAAAATTTTTCTTAGGCTTTTATGATGCGTCTTAATCCAGTATTTAGCGAACAGTAAAAACATTAATTGAGAGAAGTTCTTATGAAGTTTCCCTTCAATAATTATTCTAAACTTATGCTTAAATTTACTTTTCATGTACTGTATGCAGGAAATAAATATTTTCATTTTTCCTTGATAGGAATTATTTTTATACTCCAAAAGTCCCTTAAAAATTTTGACATCAAGATTGAATAACGTTAACCAGAAATTTTTGAACCACTTTCAACACTACCCATGATTTTTTTACGAATATTTGTCTCCCATGATTTATAAATGGGAGAAAAAAACTGAAATATCAAACTTTCAGTCCTCTACCACAATCCCCAATTTTATGAAAAATTTCTGAACAAGGATTCAACCAGTTCTGTAATCGAAATCTAGGCACTCTAAATTTGGAAGAGATATTTTGCACCATTGTATACTACCTGAACATGTCATTAATGTCAACAAAAAAAACTTCTCAGTTGTTAAACTTTCTATGTAATTGTGAAATACTGCGTGCAGGATATAATGCGAGTGTTAGACATGAAAGGTGCCCTCCTCCCCCCCCCACACACAGTGTGTGTGAGAGGGATGGCATACTTTTTTTCATTTAGTTGTGGATGTGGGTTAATAATGTAGATTTTTAAAAAAAAATCTATATCATAAAACAGTATGAAAGTTTTATGTTTCAGTTTTATATTTCTCACAAAATTTGATCTTTGTATAATGTTTGAGATTTGTTTTCATAAAGATAATCATTTTCTATAGAATCTGTTGGAAATGTCTACTTATTGAAAAAACTACATTTTTATCAGGAAACAGAAATAATTTGTATTTTTATAAATGAATAATTAACAAAAATTCGTTACCTGTAAAGATCCTTTTTGATACTTTAAACACCATATAAAGTCCGAGCATAAAAGACTACTCGACACAAACATGGTAAAAAATTTGCCCCACCAGTGAAAACTCCTTAAAATATACCCTGCCACACATTCACTTAAATTTAAAAAAATTAGCTCCAGAAAATCTTTGAAAAAATAGTTCTACTGTCTGTTTTCTCGTGAAGTGTGAACTGTATAAAGTTTAATGTTTGTTAATAGTCAGTATTATGAAACTTTGATTTGCATTTTTGAAATTACAAAAAATTATTTAATGCTAAAAAAGTTGGCTTTAATAAATATCCTTTAAATTTTTGTTCTTTTTATTCTTAAAGCAATTTAATTCATTTTTTTAAATATATCAAAAGATTACTTATTTTATATTGGGCATTTTTTAAATAATGCATGCAAACATTGTAAATATATAGCATGACACAGTTTGTAATGAAACTGCTACTTTATTAGCTTAATACAGGAATAATGTATATTTAAGTTATATGCTTGAAAACTAAAAGAACGTATGTATTTATCTTATAGAGGTTTGATTTAAAAAACTTTTTATAGCTTTAAATAATCCTGACTTAATAAGTTGTGGATGGAAAAGTAAGAATTATCAATTGTTTAAAAGTTATTGGGATTTAACCCTACTGTTCTGTTTGTATTTACTTTATGAATGTACCACCGTTTGGGCCAATATGACCCGGTCTTCCATTTTCAGAAATGTTGCAGTTTTAAAATTCATTTCTTGAGTCTATTCCCTGTTAATCATGATACTTACTAAGATTTTGTAAAATTCACTTTCACCACTTCTAATGATTTTCAAACTCGGATACGTCATTTTTCACAATCAGACGCCTCTATAACTTCTTGTACGTAACATCTGCAATCTATCATATTAATGATACTAACAGAAATCTTGTGAAACTCGAACTGATTAAGGCGACAATGGACCATCAAAAATTTTTTTTTTATTTATGAACCAATTGCTATGCAATTTTGTATACTTATACAGTGTTGTTTAGAGATGAAAATTCTAAATTAAAATAAAATCACAATGTAATTAATTAAGATATTAATTTAAATCAGTTTGTTAATTACTCTATTTAAAAATGCTCCATGCGCATCAATTTTTTCTCAGATATCTAGTTTTCTCTCATAAGTTAGCTTTATATAGTTATAATAAAAGTTACTAGCAATATTTGATTTACGGTCATATTTATAAAAACTAGAAAATAAATCGATAAAAATAGGTAATTTTATGCAAAATTTTGTCAATTTTTTTTTATTGTAAAAATTTTAAGTTGTTTTAAAATTGTATAATGAATTTTTTAGTAAGTTTTATTCTAACATATATAAATAATCATTTTATGAAATTTTATGAAAATTCAAGAAAAATTATGACGCATGGAAAATTTTGAATTTACCGAAACGACATGAAAACTTGTTTTGAGAAAATTGCTTTTAAAGTTTTAATTTGACTAACATTTCCATTGTTTACGTTTGAAAAAAATGCTTATAACTCGGTTAATAATGATCGGATAAACTTATTTATTTTTAAATTTAAAGCTCATGAGTTGCAAAATAATTTTCTGAAAGAAAAAAAATCGTTTTGGGGACGTATTTTTGTCAATCTGAAGATCCATTGTCGCCTTAAAGAAGTGCAAAGCAAATCATTTTAAATCTAATGGTACGAGCAGGTCTAGACTTGTAACAACATATCCAAACTTGCATATTACATTGATTTGAATGACGGTTTGTTTCAACAAGAAAACCACTTAAGCTGGTTGAGACTTGCATATTTGGTATTACTAATCTGTTGATGTATATTTACGTTCTTATGAATGATTCCCTTTGTATCAACAAGCGATCATAAAATTTGCCAGTTGGGCTTCCATATTGGTTATTACTAACTCGTGTTTAAATGTGCAGCCTTTTTCAAAGGAATTATATTGATGTTTGATAAATTTTATCAAATATTATGGAAAGATTACAGAAAAAATCAGGAAAAACTGTTAGAAGGAAAAACTGTTCAGGGAAAACTGTTAATTCATTTGTAACAGGAGAAATTGTTAAAAGAATGTAAGAGAGTAACGGAGTAACGGATTATCATTGCAGTTTTCCATCGGGGCAAATTGACCCGAACAGTACACGACTAACAAACTTAAAAAAATTCTCAAAAAATAAAAATAATGGGAAGAGATTTTATGACAATTAAATACCCTTATATAGAAACAAAGTCACAAGATCTAACACTGTTATCACTGATGGTTCGGAATTTATACAATGATAAAATTTATTTCGGGTCAAATAGACCCGAACAGAACAACGGAGTCAAAAGTAGCAGTACAAGTATAGTAACATCAAAATTTCTTGTTTATAACAGATGCTTTCCAAAAATAAATTGCCTTCCTATGCTTAAATAAATAATGAGAACTAAAATAACTTGATATAATGAACTGCGCTACAGAAGGTCGTTCACACTTTATGGAAACGATTTTGTAATTTATTTTTAGTGTTTGCATTTAGAGATAAAATTTGGCAACTTCAGAGTAATCGACTGCTACTGTTTTGTTTTGATTGGAATGCACAATAAAATATTTATTTGAAAATGGCTCCTAAAATTGAGAGATTGATCGAAGATTTCGTGACTGCGCTTTCCGAGGAGAAATATTCGTATCATCAAATTATAAAGTGGTGTAAAAATCGCAGTTATGGCAATTCAAAAAAGTTATTTATAATATATTAAATTTGGAATGAAAAAAACATCTAACTGAAAGTAAAAAGGAAAACAGGACTACGAAACCTCATCCTAAGACTATTCGAACGCAGGTAAATATCAAGAAAGTGAAGTCTCTGATCCTAAAAGAAAATCCGCCAACTCAAAAATCCACTGCATCGAAACTAGGAATATCTTCTGGCACTGTAAGTAAAATCATTCATAAAGATTTGAAGTTAAAAAAGATGTTTAAACCTTAAGTTCATCTGCTTTTGTCAAAGCATATTGCTGAAAGAAAACCAATTTGTAGAAAATCATATGAAAAACACCTAGCTGCTGAAAATGGAAATTTGTGGTAACACTGGATGAGGCATGGGTACATTTAAGTGGCTGACATAAAAAAGGATCAATTTTCTATTGCTCAACTGACAGGATTGACCGTACGAAATGGCTTCGTCAGTGTACAGAAAAGTTCCCAAAGGGATTCATGGTATTAGCAGGATTTTGTTACAACGGCAAATTAAAAATCAAAAAAGTCTCAAGTAAAGCCAAAATTAATTCACTCTATTATCAGCAGAATATTTTAGAACCAATTTTTGAAGAAAAAATTCCAGTATTATATGGAAAGGACATTGATAAAGTTGCGCATTGATAAAGTTGCGCAAAGCCTCTAGTCACACCCTTAAATCAACTGCCGCTTATTTAACAAAGAAAGAATCAGAAACAGGAATAAAGTGTATCCCATTTAATGAAATACCTGTAAAATCACCCGAAGCTTCTCCAAGAGACTTTTGTGCTTTCTGTTTATTTAAGCGAACCTTACGAAAACGGCATCCAAGAACACTGAACGGACTTTGGAAAACGGTCCAAGAGGAATGGTGTAAAATTGACATGACAGTCCTAAGAAAAAGTTTACTTTCATGGGAAAATTCGAGCTAGAGCTATTGTCAAGAACCATGGCTATCAGACAGAAGCAAATCGTCGCAAAAAATGCGGCATTTATACATTAAACGTAACTAACAAAATCATTTCCATAAAGTGTGAACGACCTTCTGTATACAAGTAAGCAGACAAACAAATTACGTTCGAGTAAGTTAAAAAATTAAACTCATTCATTAATTATTCATCAAAACATTACTATATTAACTAATATGTTAGTAAACAAAACTAGAAAATCATCATGAAAGTTAAAAGAGTAAACACAAGATTTAAAATATCTATATTTTTTATTCATAGTATGCAGAAAAATACAATAATTATTTCATGAATGGTCAATTTAAATGATATAAAATTATTTTACATATGAGAAAGGACCGACTAGTAAATGCTTGCGGGTCTTTATCTCAAAATTGTTAATCCTTAATAATAAAGCGAGGAAATACAAATTTTAAAGTTTTTCGAGTTCCAGGAAAAGATTTCCAGAAATATTTTCCATGCATTAATATTAAGTTTCTCTTGTACAAAAATTTTGAATAAAGTGCCTTCATTTGATGGCTGCAAAATAGCTTTCTCAATGTACCCATTCCAACATATTTTACCAGATTTCCTAAGGAAGAAAGCTAGTTTATAAGGTTTTTAATCTGAACTGTGAAATTATTTAACAAGCTATATTGATTTTTTACGGATATTTCTCTTTTCTTATATCATTTGTTTTGGTGTTTTCTGATGTTGCCTTCAGTAGAGAAACCTAAGCTACTAAATATCTGATTGTCCTACTGTGGATTAAAATACTTATTACAGGATTCATTCTACTAGATAAAATTTTAAATTGTTTTCTATGTTTACTAGAGAACTTTCCTATATCGTAAAATTAAAGATACCTGTTTTTCAACTGTGCGGACAAATGGTGTGTAGAATAGAAAAGTTCTCTTCTTAATTGTGAAAATACTTGTGAGTAAATTTCTTATACCGAACGTATGCTACCGGGAATTATTGATCTAAAAGATGGCAAAGTGTTTTTGACTAATTTAATTTTTCTAGTCACTAAAACATCTGTGGCTGCAAAGATTGGACACTTTACCTGCAGTCGATTTCAACAGCTTTGAATACTATAAGCAGGAATATCTTAGATTAAAGATATGACAGTTATGGTTTTATTATTTTTAAGTCATCAAAAATTTTAACCACAAATCATGGAAGATGCTATGTTTTATCTTTTGCTTTCTCGATTGATTTAAGTATCTTAAAGTTCAGAAAAAAATTAGAGAAACTCTGCTTTAGAATATAGATGCCTCCAGTGTAGGTGTCTGCTAAGTCATGATGAGGATCCCATACTGATGGTGAAACGTAAGTTCTACGGCTGCTAGGGACAATGGAGATCCCTATATTCTTTTTACAATAACGATACTTTATTTGTTCATCTCCTGCGTCTATGAATACTATCGAAATAGAAAAGAGATGCATCTTACATAGAAGATATTGGTTAGATATCGTATTCTGTGTAGAGCTGTATACTGAATAACATTAATTATATGCTTCATTTAATACAAAAAATGCAAAATAACAAGCTATTTCCAGCCCGTTCAGCAGTGATAATGGATCTAGATGTTTCCTGTTATTAGGCCTTTCTTAGTAACAAGAGGGTTTGTTAGTGACTGGAAAACATTCTGTTATCACTTTTTATGATACAGTTATTCCGATTCTCCAGTTCATTCAGCGCCTAGATTTTTTGCTCTTATTGTAAGTAAGTACGTTATACCTTTTTCGTAATATCTTGAGAAATTTCTATCCGAGTTCCTAAACATACTTACTGATCTCGCGATGTCAACTGACAGTAGTAACTTGTGAACCCATTGAATGTATAGACTAATTACATCCGTGGAATTGAAGAGTCCCGTGAGAATTTAGACTTGAGTTCAATAACGAGGTCGAAATGTTGGACTGCGAATGCTGTTTCAATATCGAGGAGAAACATGTGTTATAACAATTTGCTTTAAGGAACTAGTTGAGAATAAAAGAATATTTTCCTGATTCTTTCCATCTTTTATGAGTAAGAGCTATAGTTTTATGATTAAGAGTTCTTTTATAGGTAACAGTTGTATTTCCTGAAATCCTAAAATTAATAGCCTTGTCATTATCAAGATGTACCGGAAGAATTTCTTTGAAATTGAATTAAGTTTCTTTTTTTTACAAAAGCTGAAGGTAATTATTTTCTATTCTCAACTTAGCATCTCGATTCTTTTCAGATTGACTATGCTATCTTTTTTAAAAATATTTTCTTGTTCACTCTCTACTGTCTCAATTTTGAATGTTTTTACACATTGTCACATTTCCCAAATAAACCACAGCGTAAACCGTTGACCCAACTATAGTAAATTAAATCCTGGGCAATTACTCGAATGATTGTATAACGTTATTCTCGATTCTTTTCAGATTGGCCATTCTCTCCTTTTTTTAAAAAATACTTTCTTGTTCAATCTCTAGTGTCTCAATTTTGAATGTTTTTATACATTATCACATTTCCCAAATAAACCAACAGCGCAAATCGTTGACACAACTATAGTAAATTAAATCTTGGGCAACTACTCGGATTATTCACTAACGTTATTCTCGATTCTTTTCAGATTGGCCATTCTCTCTTTTTTTAAAAATACTTTCTTGTTCAATCTCTAGTGTCTCAATTTTTAATGTTTTTATACATTGTCACATTTCCCAAATAAACCAACAGCGCAAATCGTTGACACAACTATAGTAAATTGAATCTTGGGCAACTACTCGGATTATTCACTAACGTTATTCTCGATTCTTTTCAGATTGGCCATTCTCTCTTTTTTTTAAAAATACTTTCTTGTTCAATCTCTAGTCTCTCAATTTTGAATGTTTTTATACATTGTCACATTTCCCAAATAAACCAACAGCGCAAATCGTTGACACAACTATAGTAAATTGAATCTTGGGCAACTACTCGGATTATTCACTAACGTTATTCTCGATTCTTTTCAGATTGGCCATTCTCTCTTTTTTTAAATATTTTCTTGTTCAATCTCTAGTGTCTCAATTTTGAATTTTTTTACACATCGTCACATTTCTCAAATAAACCAACAGCATAAACCGTTGATACAACTATAGTAAATTAAATCCTGGGCAGTTACTAGGATGTTTGTCTGAAGTCCCTTATAGCATATGGTAAAAGCATGGACGTGAGACAGAGTCAACTAGATTAACAATGCGACGGAGTAGAGTTGCTCTACGTTTACAAAATTCATTTTAAGCCAACCCATATCTAAGGCCTTGTTGACATTGGGTTTGTCAGCGTTGTGTCGCTTCAGCGTTATTCATATCGAAATAATTTTAACCAATCACTGATTATAGCTATTTAGTGGCTAATTGTTTGGAGTGCTGTGATTGAATAATATTATTTCCAGTCGATTAACACTGACGCTACGAAACAATGACAGACTCAGTGTGCACAAGGCCTAAGTATTTGTAAAGGTTTACAAATTTGCTTTTTTAGACGGGATTTAAAAATTTGAAGGCACGAATAATTCTGTGGTGTGACATTTTATTTGTTAAACCTTTTTTAAGTTGCAAATAAAACTTCTATTCGTAGTTTTGGCTTATATCCGAGTTTACATTTTTTAACTTTCCTCAGAAACTCTGAAAGCTAATTTATAATAAGTTAGGAATAAAATAAGATTCCTTACATCTACATCGTCTGCACTATACTTCATGAATTTTTAATTGTTCTTTTTTTGTGAATCTTTATCTCGTAATAAAATTTTATGTTTCTTTCACAATGAAGTAATAAAACTTAATCGAAAACAAAAACGCATATTAATATCCGAAATACGCCTGTGCACAAGGGAATACTAGTTAAAAATTTAAAACAAAAACATCCAGATTCTAAAAATCTACAATAATAAGCAAATTGTCTTGAAGTTTCGAATTCGAAATTATAGTTCATAATGAATTTGTGTATTTCCTATAGAAACAATTTCATTTAATGCGTTCCGGCTTCTTAAAGATCTATAATTATTAGTTCGGAACAAATTTTAAATTAGTATTTTTATTAAACATTTTACTTATCTTCGTATTTCTGTTTTGCTTTTTTCACAAGTTTCGTGCAAGCGCAATGAATTTTTTATGACGTAAAAAAGTCCTACATTGTTTCTATTATATATTAATATCCAAATATATGTATTAATTCTATATATATTAATATTTTGTAAAATTAATATTAATATTTCTCTATATATTAATATCCGAAATACGTCTGTGCACAAGGGAATACTAATCAAAAGTTTTAAACGAAAACATGCAGATTCTTAAAATCCACAGTAATAAGCAAAGTGCATAGTAGTTTCAAACTCAAAATTATAGTTCATACTGGATTTGTGGATTGCCTCCAGGAACAATTACATTTAATGCGTTCTGGCTTCTTAAAGATCTATAATTATTAGATCGGAACAAATTTTAAAACAGTATTTTTATTTTACATTTTACATATGTGCGTATTTCTGTTTTGCATTCTCTACAAGTTTCATGCAAGAAGCAATGGAATTTTTATAAAAAATTCTTACGTTGTTTCTGGAATACTCAAGTTTTAAATATCATTTCAAAAATTCCATAAACTATAAAAAATTATAACAGTTCTGATTAAATTCCCTTCAAGTAGTTTGTTTTTGTTTACCACCAAAATATATACACTCAGAAAATAGCTTTTCCTTTTCTTTTAAATCCTTTTATGTATTCTTCGAAACGATTTCCTGACATCAGTCCTACTGTTACTTGTGTAACTAGTACCGAAAGTTACCTTTTATAGTTAATATACCATCCATTGATACTTTCGCGAAAGTTATGGAAAGAGCACACAACTTTTTAATATCCACAATAAATACAAAAAAAGCAACTAGTTTCGAGGTCACTAATAGTTCTTCATCAGACTGAGAAGCAGTAGGAGTCATTGTCTAGTTGTCAAAAAGCAGTAGTAGTCATTGTCTTTACTGTCAAAAAGCAACTAGTTTCGAGGTCACTAATAGTTCTTCATCAGACTGAGAAGCAGTAGGAGTCATTGTCTTTATGGACTATTCACCAATGTCCTGTCTTATAACATCCTTTGTTTCATAATAGTGATCGTACTTAAAAGAATATTTTCTCTAAAATTTGACACTATAAAATGTTTCAGCGATAGAAAAAAACTGTATATTTAAGTTGATAAGCCGATTCTTTGGGCAGTCCCTGACAGAAAACTACTGCATCAATTTACTTTATTTTAGTCTTAAATGAAAGATTTTAATCTATAGATGTGTCAAATTTGGTTTTTGTAACCACTATTTCTGTTAATTAGCAATAATTTACAATTAAAAAATGCTTTCTTCGCAAGGTCAGTGACATGTTTAAATCTGGCTTTAGATACTTACAAAGCACGAGGCCGCATAAACAGGTTAATTTGTTTATTCCTAGGAATCTTTAATCTCTTTGCCTCTCTCTTTGCCATTTTTATTTTTAATTATGTTTGTGAGATATAGAATTCAACCTGACGGAAATTGTTTTTTTCGCGCTGTTGAGTACCCATATTTCTTTTTATTGGGTTCAATAGCAATGTTTGTTTGTTTGTTTTTTCCAATGCGGAGACCTGTCATGTAGACATTCGCCTATAATTCACCACAGTTTGCTGGCCATTTTATTATGGGGGCACCATATAGGCGGACAATACGGTGCTATGGATTCAATGCGAAAAATATGGTGCTATGGACATTGGTATGGATAATTTCAATAGCAGTTTTCAAAATGCATTTCTTTATTCTTAATATTATGATTTTCAACGTTTGGCAATGATGTGTTGAGTAAATTTTGTATTAGTGCATTTATTTACTATCAAGCCGTCATGTTTTGACGGGTTCCAACTAGTATATATTTATTTCCCTTAAAATACTTTTCATTCTATGTGAATCATTTTCATACAATAAAAAATTAGGTTTTCACTGTCGACTGAAAATTTGCATATCTAAATCCTGAAATGCATATTAAACTCGTGAAGTCCAACTTAACAATAATGTTTATTGTATATCTCTAGTGATAGCAGCGAAGAAATGTAAGTGAGCTATAGGAATCTCTCTCGTTGAAATAACATTTTTAAAATCCAATTAGAAAACTAAATATGACTTGTTTCCTTTCGCACAATCTTCATTACATTTCAATGAATTTAAAATGAGTGGAAACCGAAAGAGTTGTTAGGAGCCGGTAGATAGAAGGGAAGTTCCCGGGAAATGTTAATACGATTAATTATTTAAACAGTTAGCTCTGGTAAGGATCATACGCAAAACATATCATGCATAATAGAAGAAAGCGACAGGCTCTTCTGCAGAGGGAGGCGAAAAAAAAAATCAAAAAACAGGAGCAGGCGAGCTGCGCTTTTTCCCCCGCTCCTATCGAAATTCAATTTTGTGCCGACATGAAAAACAACAAATGAATTCGCTCACTGAGTGTAAATTAATAAAATATGAAACTCATTTCGGCTCTTGCTTAATTATGCTAATGCGTAATTACTTTGATGTCAAATAAAGTAATTCTAGGCTTCCTACTCTCGAATTCTGACAACCTTATTTGTCATTTTACTAATTAGACCAAAGCCACATGTTTTGCGTCCACAACATGGCTCCGAATATTCAAGCCGACTTTTCTTTCTCTTCTTTTACCTAATTTATTTTCACGTTAGAAATGATAAAAGCATGCATGGATATATTCATAAATGTGTAGATGTAGATTTCTATTAACTATATGATTTTTTTTCACTGCAGCAATATATATATATATATATATATATATATATATATATATATACATTTATATATATATATATATATATATATATATATTATATATATATTTATATATATATATGTATATATATATATATATATATATATATATATATATATATATATATATATAATATATATATATATATATATAATATATATATATATATATATATATATATATATATATATATATATACATATATAAAGTCTCGGAACCATAAATTGTCTATAGTGACTTTTCTGAGTCCTTAAATGCTCACTAAAAAATTTCTTTCGCAAATTCAAACTTTAAAGGGGTTTCAAATAGGCTTAATCCCCCCCCCTCACAAAGAAACTAAAACCCGTATTTAACACTGGATTTCAACCGGATAGCTTTTAAATGAAAGTATGGCTCAAGCTATATGTACATACCGAATATCATTAAAATCGGATGAATGAGACGGAGCTAAACATTTTTGAAAATTCGTTTTTCTTTTCAAATGTGTTCAAATGTATAACGTTTTGCCGTTGATCGGCGATTTCGTATTAACCGAAAACACTTACCCATCATTGCCCCAAATAATCAGAAGTGCACTACTTTATAAAATCTTGCGGATAGTTTGAAATTTCAGTCGAGTTGTATGGATTGTTTATCCCTATATATAAAATTGAAATATTTCTCAGTCACTGACTGATCACTGTGTCTCCGGAACCATATGGCTTCGAAAGTTTAAATTTTGTACAGTGGTTCCTGTTAGCCCTAGAAGCACACACAGAGGTCTTTTTTAAAAATTCGAATTTAAAGGGGGATAAATAGAGCTTTACCCCTCCCCCCCCAAAAAAAAATCGAAACAAAATCTCTATCTCTGGGACCATAAAACATAGAAAGCTGAAATTTTGGATAAATTTTGGATAAATGTAAATTAAATGCACTTGTACTGTACAACTGCATATTCGCAATGCTTATGAGAAAAATGTAAAGATAGTTAACGTTTAGTGGGAAAACGTGTTTAGGTCTCAAAAAAAGAAATTTAAGTCCTAATATTTAAAAAAAATTTTATCTTTCTTTTTCCTTATAAATATTCTACGATTATTTAAAAAATTAAATTAATTTTCTTTTCTAAAAGATTATATGAAAAAATTCCCACCATTAAAAGAACTCATCTATAAAAGCTTTTGCTGAGCATATGGTATTATAAGCAAACAAAATACTGTACAACTGCATATTCACAATACTTATGAGAAAAATGTAAAGATAGTTAACTTTTAGTGGGAAAACGTGTTCAGAACTAAAAAAAAGACATTTAAGTCCTAATATTTAAAAAAAAAATTATCTTTCTTTTTCCTTATAAATATTCTACGATTATTTAAAAAATTAAATTAATTTTCTTTTCTAAAAGATTATACGAAAAAATTCCCACCTTTAAAAGAACTCATTTATAAAAGCTGTTGCTGAACATATGGTATTATAAGCAAAAAAATACGCAAAGCTTTTTTTTTTTGTCCCATTTATAATTCGTTTTTTTTTTACTTAAAGCAGCTCCAAATGTAGGGAAATTAGGGAATATCGAAATTCTCCTTCACATATCCCGCGGTTCAGGAGAGAGCAATCATCCACACTATTCACTGACACCCCCTCCCCCGAATGACCGCCCAAACAAAGAGGTAGGATGTAGATAAAATATTGCCGTTCTAAAGAGCGGGTTCATGAGTCAGTCAGTTTTATTTCAGGGATTTAAGCCCCTTGCAGTTCGAAATTTTAAAAAAGATTTCTTAACCAGCACCTAGGGCATAAGAGGAACCATCATGCAAAATTTCAGCTTCCAAGGACTTACGGTTCCAGACATATGGTTATCAATCAGAGGTATTTTCCTTTTCTATATATATATAATTATATATATAATTATATATATATATATATATATATATATATATATATATATATATATATATATATATATATATCCATTACATCACGTCTTTAAACTATAACCTGAAAGGAAAAACTAGCTCCTATTTACATGGCTAGAGCTAGATTCAGCCTGAAAGGAATAAAATTAAATTTGAAAGCAATCGGGCCAAATCGTTCATTAGAGCGACAAAAGTACATCCGTCCATTCCAGAAGAACGGCTCCGAATAATATCACCTTTCAACAGTAAACGCGAGAGGCGAAAAAAACATGTTGCTGTTTTATGTAGGGTCAGCAGATTTTGGGGCTCGTGATGCGAACCCACTCCTGAATTCTAACATGTACACGTGTAGTGCGAAGGTATGCGATTCATGGGAAGTTCTGTGGCTAAGAGTTTTGAAGCGATAAATTACGATTACTGTGAATTGAATTTAGGAAAGGAAATTTAAATTTTAGAATGGAGGGCATTATATATATATATATATATATCATGCTTCTTAAGTAAGAAGGCTACTAACACATCTGTGGGTTATGAAATGCAAAATTAAATAAATAAAAGTAATTTCAGAAACTGTATTATGAAAACTAGAAAAACAAAGAAAATGGAAGGTCTCCTTCTTTCCTATTCTTGTACATGCAGTTCAGATTCTTCTCTTGTGTCATTTCTAGAATATACTGTTCTTTCATTCTATAATGACTACATTGCATGGCGTTTAGACCAGAAAGATTCCCCCTCATGGCAAGTAATCATATCCATCTCAGTGAATGGCTGTTCCTTTTCTCTATAGGAAGCAATGTTTTGACACTCGTGCATTGTTTCCATAATAAAGTAGCCCACAGATATCACCTTGTATAAGAGTGATTGTTCTCAGGATGACTGGCGACTACATTGGAAAAAAGTTTCATTCCATATATGGAGCTAAACTGCATATTGTTACGAATTTTGTAAATATTGCATTTTGTTTCGTTAAAACGGCTTCTATAGAAGAGCTCCTATAACTATGCATTTAACATGGGAGTCTATGGGAATCTCCCAAAATATGAGAGTTATCGCCAAATTGGCGTTGCATTTTGTGACTTATTTTGGTCACTAGATTTGGCGATATTTCGTTAACTTGCCAACTAAATCTTTCTGGAAACTTCTAGAAATATCTATGCAGTTGTGACTGACCTATAGAGAGCGTTTTGGAAATCTGTAAATATACCTGACATTGGCATTGGAACTGACTTCAATTTCCTAGTGAGAATTGAATGTGTTGTAACTGCGTTAATTGGCGTACATTGTATTGAAAATTATGGTATCCTGACTTGTGTTTATAGAATTTTCTGCTGTATAGAAGACAGTTGTTACGTCTTTTATGTTTGAATTTCTGTATACTCCTGAAGAATTTATAAAATATAAATTTACTTTGTGTGAACTTTCTGAAGAGATTCTTATTCAATACTAACGAATCCAGGAAAACGAAACATTTTCCTTGGTATCAGTCTACCTATCTGTTAACATGCAGGTCGAAAATCTGTTTTCTTGTATATAGTGTATATTGTAAAAGATAAATACTATGCACATATCCAAAGTACCCATTAACCTTGGACCTAGGTTTGACCCTTGTGTGCCTCTCAGAAAAGCATAGCCGATAAGTACGGTGGGCGGAAAAGAATCCCGAATGTGGAATTTTCTATTTTTTTTACTGGTGACGGACAAATTGCAGTCACTCAGCCCACAGTGAAAAAGGACTATAGTCTGTCACGAATTGGGGAACACATTGTTGAGCGCTTAAAGATGAAGAATTGCATGGCATACACACAAGTGGAAAGCAGAAATATAAGGTGGTGGTGGTGGGGTAATTGTAAAAAGCATGTGAGAGATCGAAACATTTAAACATATAGAAAAATATGATTTGGGTTCAAAATTAGACCAATCGTCAGTAACAATTATTTTAATCTTACTTATTATGTTGCATATAGAAAATGGATAAAATATCAATGTAAAAGAACTCTAAAATGCAAGTTGCAATCACCCCATCCATTTACAATTACACGGACAGCATAGGGGTAATTGTAAACAAGTATTTTTCTTTATGTTTTAAATAAAATGCAGATACAAAAATGGAGGTAAATAGAAATCAGTTCACACTGCATTGCTTCATCTTGTGTTTTAAACCTGAACCGCATGTTTGCAGTTAAAATTTTAAATGATACAGTAGGATTACGCTGTAAGAAGCTGTATTGCTTCATCTTGTGTTTTAAACCTGAACCGCATGCTTGCAGTTAAAATTTTAAATGATATAGTAGGATTACGCTGTAAGAAGCAATAGTCCCAATCAGTTCCTGCAACACAATTCTTGGATGGTATATCAGATTGTTTGCCTTGCCATATTCAGCGACAATATTAACAATATCAGATTTTAAACTTTATAATAAAATTATCTTATTTATTGCACGGATAATCCGAGCTCTAGCTTTAATACATCCCAACTACTTCCTCTACCCAAGTGAATGACCACATCTCGGGTAGGCTTGGTCTAATATCTTCATCAAGTACATTTCCTCTTGATACGATAATGCTGTAGGACGGCCAGCGTCTAATCTATTGATATAACTTTTCTAACTTTTATTCGGTGAAAAATAACACTTCTATGTACTCCATAATGTTTCTGGGCTTGTGAGTGAGTGCAGTTTTTATTTTCTACATTACTGACAGTTCTTATTACATCCTCTTTGGAGTAAGATGGTCCAGATAATCAAAAATCACTTACGTTACTAGGTACTTCCTTTTTTTCAATGAAAAATCCTTTTAGATAATTTCTAATGGATTCTGTTTAAATGATCCTACTACCAGAAGGCTCCTTGGACACGATGAGAGGAAACCATTACATCGTAACTAAACGCGACGATGGTTCATTGCTTTTTACTCCTGAAGGTCAAATTTTGCGTTGCCTTCTTTTGAAAAACAGATCCGATGCGCTCTAGTAAGGTATAAAACTGAAAAGCCAAGGGATTGTTCACATTACCTTCGGAGTGTCAGCGATGAAAATTTTAACCAGCGACAGAGCGCAATGCAATAGCCACGTGACACGTCAAATTGATCACAGGTCATGTTAAAAATCTCGGAGCCAGCTGCGGAATTAAAATCTACTATCTGGAAGCAATATGAACAAGGCCTAAGACGCAGCCATAGGAAACCTGAGAAGCAGAGTTGTCATTAAGTATAGTACAAATAAATCTTTTATCATCAAGTGCGGTAAAGAATAATACTTACACACATATATAAAGATGCCTTAAATATTGTTGGTATTAATTTTTTTAATTAAACCTAGTTCAAGTAGAATACTTTGATAGGTTTCCATGAAAAGTTAAAGGATCTTTTTTTCCCATTAATAACCACAAAGATGTTACACGTAATTTTTTTGTTAAGGTATTTTTATACAATCTTGCAAAATTACATTTACTCATTGTGCAATGTCACTATAATTATATTATATTTATCACTTTCAGCTGGTTTCACTGCACTTCAGTACCTTCCGAGTTTCTTGTAAGATAATCATTTTTGGACGTGAATTTTAGTTCTATGCTTACTCAAGACTAAGTACAAAATCAAACAAATTCAGAGTTATTTTTTATAAAAAAAATTAGTTTCCTTACTTCATAAATACGTCGAGAATAATTCATGATAAAGACACTTAGCATCTTTCGATCACTTAGGTATTTATTTCGTCACTTTGTAACAATATGTCAAAAATGGTTTCATTTGACTTGTTCTCTCTGTCAAAAGCAACATGAAGTCATGCATCATCGGCAGTTAACTTTATCGGAATAATAGATCCAAGCTTGTTCTCTTCATAACAAATTCCTTTATTTGAAACTTTGATCTCAATTTATATGGTTTTAATGCAATTAGGAACTCACGTTACTAAATTTTGTTTGATCAATGTCTATTGAATTTTCTCTCTCGAGATGTTTATAACCTAAATGAAATCACTTCTGCAATATGTCTTTATCAGCTTTTTGAGTTTTCTTAAATTTGCAAATCTAATAGCCCCTCAAAATCACAGAGGTAAATGAAATTTTTCTAGTTTTGTTCACTGAATATTTTCACTTTAGTTTTATCTTATACTCGTTTGGTTCACTCAAACAAATTTCGTATAATACATGTTTGTTGGTCACCTTATATTGCTATATAAATCTTAAAGAAATATCGTTCTTCATGAAAATTATTAAAACAATTAATTTTTTCCATTAATGTTCTAATAATTTGACATTTAATATTGTAAATTTGTAATATTTTATACAGTCCGGTTTGCAATCACATTTGGCTATCTCACCATATGAGAGAGCATCGTTTTAAATTTTTGAATGACTTCCGTATGTCTATCTCTTTTATCTTAATGCTCAAATTCAAAACTGAAGTTTTAATAAGTCATTGCCACAGACAATTTTGAACGTCTGTATGTATGGATATTCATACATTTATACATCGTCTGCATGACCTATACTTGTCCTAAATATATATATATATATATATATATATATATATATACAGAGGTAAATGAAATTTTTCTAGTTTTGTTCACTGAATATTTTCACTTTAGTTTTATCTTATACTCGTTTGGTTCACTCAAACAAATTTCGTATAATACATGTTTTTTGGTCACTTTATATTGCTATATAAATCTTAAAGAAATATCGTTCTTCATGAAAATTATTAAAACAATTAATTTATATATATATATATATATATATATATATATATATATATATATATAATTTTCCGTAATCCACAGCGAGAATAGCCTTCAAATAATTCCTAACTTCTGAAATCATATTCTTGTCGTTCCTGTTTGTTAACTTGAAAAAGTATTACTTCCTGAAAAAAGAAATAGAGGGAAAATCAGAAAAAAATGCTAATAAAATTATTTTCCTAGAATTATAAATCCTGCAATTTCAAAATTATGTTACCCCTATTATACGTGATAATGTATGGAAATGTTTTCTAAGTGCCGTTTTTCCTCCTCAAGGATGATGACGGGATAAAATAGAGAACTCGAATGGAAAACATAAGGGAGAGAGGTTTTTAGGTAACTCGTTTATCTATTTATTCAAATCGTTCAGTGTTACAATAATTTATTTTGGAATTTCGATTCAATAAATGCAGAAAATAACTTTGTAAATGGTTTCCGTCCATTAAGTTTTCGTTTTTGTATTGTTGCATGAAAAATTTTCACGCCTGTTTTGTGCTTTGGAAATACTTTACAAGTCAGATGTAATAATGTACCAGTAAAAATAACAAACCATTCGAAGTTTTGTTTTTATATCTATAAGCTGCGTTTCATTTTCGTGTCTATACTTACTAATGTGACTGCATTTGAATGTGATAGTGACTCACATTAAGAAAGCTAAATGTCCCGTGTCATGAGTTCGGTTCAGGAAATTAAAGCAAAGTATAATACGAAATCTTTTTAGAAAATCTATCAAGAAATTTAAGAACTTAAGAGGGAGCAATGCCAGTTAGACAGAACCTCGTAGCAGAACTGCTTGTAGGTTACATTATGACAACTTACTTATAGAAACTCTCTGTATTTAACTTTATAAGTTTTAACTCTGTACTTTATAAGTTTTGCCCTTAACGGTTCCAACAAATGTATTATACCGTAGGGGAGATAAATTAGAGATATATAAAAATATTTTTTATTGGGCACGATTAGTAGAAACATAACTTAAAACGTTTGCGAAAATATCGATTTCAAGAGCTATTGATTTTAGCTAAATATGAATGAGAAGTGGTGAAGGGCCAGTTTCAAGAAATCAGGAGTGTCGAAGAAATGATTGGGAGTAGATTATTAAGAAAAAAGATACTTCTCGTACATTTATGAGATGTATATTAAGTAATTTATCGGTTTAAATTTTGAGCCACGGTGAAAAGAAGCTGTTAGTTAGGGAAGGGAATAAGTAATGGAATTCGGACAGGACTCAAAATGTTTTCTTACAATTAATTCTATAGAAGGGCATGCACTCGCGTAGATTGGTCATGGTAATAAGAAGCCTTTTGACTGAAGCATATAACTACTAGTGACGTGTATTGGAACCGAAATGCTCTGGACGAATTGTTATGACTGAAATAGGATCATTCAGACCAATGATCAACTTTGCTATTTTGTTTGCGTATTTGGTGTAGTCTTGATATTCCTTTGCAAATGTTCGCGTACCCCGTTATGTGGCATCTACCCTTTAAGGAGGTAATTACTTGGAAATACTATCTTAAGTAGATTTTCTTATGTAGTATCTACCGTCTCTGGCAGAAACGGTAACTAACAATTCTAGTAATTAACAATAAAAAAAGACGGGATTATGTACCTGACAAAGTTAAAGGCTAAATTAAGCAGCTCCCTAGTGTACATGAACCATGGATCAAAATTCTACACTCATTAAAAGCTCCATAGTATTGCATACCTGACAAACACGCTAGAGGCTTCAGATTTCTAAAAGTGGAATTTCTCTAACTTTTTTACATGTAATTGACAATTTCCAGCCCACTCAACCAACATTTGAAAGAAACAATAATCTTCTAATATTTCCGATTAATCTAAGAGACCCAGTGACGACCATATTTTTCTTAACTATATCTTAATTAAGGAACCTTCATTTTTCAAGTTCCAATTATATCTTATATCTTCCAACGAAAGTTTGTTTCATAATTGTCCTTCATATTCTACCTATCAATAGTATAGTAACACAAACACTAATTTAAATTTAGACGAATGCTTTCTCAATTATTGTGAGATGGATTGACTGTATTTTGTCAATAATCTTTTTGAAAAAAAAGGAGAAATATCGCTTTACTAGCTTATCGCTTTGCTGACTATGCCATGCTGAAGATACCCTAATAGGTAAAAAACTAAGTTCATGGTTCTAAGATTTGCTGAGATGTCAGGTATTTCATATATGCCGTTTTCAAAGAAAGTATTCGTATAGTAGATTACTCTATGAGCATTTCATATCTGCAATTGTCGTCAACTACTATACAACAACTTTTTCACCGATGGTTGTAACGTACTAAAGTTTCATATTCATTTCACCGTGCACATCATGTCATATTCAAAGAAAGTGTTCGCATAGTAGTTACTCTATGAGCATTTTATATCTGCCATTGTCGTCAACTACTATACAACAACTTATTCACCGATGGTTGTAACGTACTAAAGTTTCATATTCGTTTCACCGGGCACATCATGCCTTAATCAAAGAAAATGTTCGTATAGTAGTTACTCTATGAGCATTTTATATCTGTCATTGTCCTCAACTACTACTTTTTCACCGATGGCTGTAGCGTAATCAAGTTTTATAATCGTTTCATCGTATGGATCATAAAATTCACAGGGATTTGCACTATATATATCGAGTTTGCTACAGTTGACGTTAGTCTATTATTTTGATGTACTGATTTATCTTTTACTTTAGAAAGGCAAATTCTTTATTTGAAGAAGTTATCATGTATAGGCAAGGATACTTTTATGTAAATGCTGCTCACAGTATCTAAGTTAAAGTATTTATCGACAAGAAAAATTTGCATTTTTAGAAAGGAACAATTATGATTCAAATAGTTATTATTCAAATCTTTCTCATAATAAAATGCAAATTAAGTTGCAAAAGTTTACTTTTATAAATACCGTGTAAATATATAAGTGCTTGTAATTATTTTATGTCATCAAATGTAGATTAACTTGGAAAATAATTGTAACAAAACATTAATTTATGAAACAAATAAATTTATTTTTTCTTTATTGCAGGTAAACTCATTATAAAACTCTATTTCCCGTCCATGATTTGTAGCTGATGTATTTTTATTTCCAACAATGTCTTTGTTAAATCGTAAGTACAGCATTTTATAGAAATATCTAATTATACACTTGATAAAACGAATTTTTAATCTAAACCTTATCAAGAAAAATGTGATTTAAACTATCCTTGCAATTTTTTTCTAATTTTGAGTATGTAAATACCTCTTTTTTTTAGTATGAAATTTGTTTCAGCCTATGCAATGCATTCTGTGAGGAAGTAAATCTATATTTTCGTAGCAGTTGTTGCAAAGAAATTCTTAACGCGTCAAGTTTTCCTTTTTTATTTCTTGCATCTAATGAGAACATTTGAAAAATTCATTTGAAATTCTGAAAAACATTACAATGCATTTATGACGTTTTAAAGAATTTCTAAAATGAAATGTTAATTTCAGGTTTGTTACATGATAGACGTGTTTTTCTCAGTATTTTCCTGATAAAATGTTTTAAACATACGTCACATAAAGCAAAATAAAAATTGTTAGTTAAAGTACTAAGGAGGATCTTTCATCCGTGTTCTATCCCTAAAAATGAACAAAATAATTATAGTTCCCAATTTTAACGAGATTCCGAATGTAACGAGATTTAAGTATCAAAATGCAAAATTGAAAATAAAATATAAAAAATACTGAAATTTGCATCCTGTTTTATTCATTTTATTCCTTAACGAGATTCTTAATTTTAGCGAGATCCCGATTTTAACGAGATGCAAGCATTAAAATGCCAAAATGTAAGAATAAAATGTAAAAAATACTGAGATTTGCATCTTGCTTTATTCATTTTATTGAGAAGAGTAAAAATTTATTATATATTAGTTGCTTAGGACAATATCTATGAAGAAATCTATTTTAGAACAGTAAAAATCTCTCTCCTTTTGTTTATATTTTATTCATAATATAAATGCAAACACCGACGTATGGAAAAAAAAGTATAAGCAAATAACACAATTAAAATGACTGATAACTTGATGAGAGATTTTTTTCAGACTTAACAAGTTTAAAAAAGCAGATAATAAACATGCAAGTTTTCGCTACGTGTTTCTTTATCGATTTTTCCTCAAATCTGCTGTCAGTTCCAATTTTATTATCTTTCTCTCTTTTTAAAATTTTAACATAAACTGAGATGAGTATTTTCAAAGCCTGCTTTGTTCTTAATAGCAACATTTCATTCCTGAATTTTATCACTGAATAAACTCCTAGACCATATAATGATATGCAGTTTTTAGCAGAAATTTGTAAGTTAAATGGACTCTTAAATAATGAAGTAAATTCTTATTCATTTGTTTTCATTGACTAATTAACGGAACTATTTAAAAGGTAGACGAAGTCTAATTGAGTATTTAGAATCAAATTTTAAAGCTTCTCCAATCGTCACTATTAGTAGAATAAACTGTTCCGTAGGAGGTATCTTATTTTGGGAAGTCACTTGAAACACAATGGTAAAACAGATAGGTGATTTCTGTACAAAATTTAATTGCTTAATCACTAAAAATATTTATTGGGATCTTTAAACTATTTATGATGTCATTTTCTTTGTAAAGTATTTGGAGGGTATTTTCACAAAACATTGATTCGTCACCATCGAATATGTATAATATAGTACACACACGCATATATATATATATATATATATATATATATATATATATATATATATATATATATATATATATATATATATATATATATACTAGCTACTTACCCGGCGTTGCCCGGGTATTTATTAATACCAATTTTTTACGACACGGGAAAAGGAATGGATTCTACATATAGTGTAAAATCTAAGTAATTTAATTTTCAGGTATTTAAAAGTAAGTGCAGTATACAAATCATAAAGTAAAATTACAAATTCCCTCTATTATTAATTTAACTTAAATCTTGATTATAAACAACAATTTTAGTTTCCTATATTCCTCTCAGTGACTCCGAAAACTATGGATTCGACACTAATCTCGGTCAGTTTGGACTTTGTTTTACCCCTTTTCCCACCCCACCCCACCCCACCCCACCCCACCCCATATCACTAATGATGATGGGAGGCTGTACTTGCACTTAAACGGCATCGGGAGTACCCTATTCATCTCAGCGACACAAAAACTGGATTCGACACTACTCTCGGTAATTTTGGACATTTTATTTCTACCTCTTCTCCCCCCCCCAATGGTGTTGGGAGGCTGAATTTTCATTTAAACGGTATCGGGAGTATCCCTATTCGTCGCAACGAACCCGACAACTATGGATTCGACACTATTCTCACTCCTTTTCGACAATTTATATACACACTGTCTTACCCCCACCTCACCCAATAATGCTGATGGGGGGCTGCACTCTCGCATAAATGGCATCGTAAGTGTCCCTATCTATGTCAGCGACATCGAAAATTATAGATTTGATACTACTCTCGGTCATTATGGACATTTTATATTCCCCCTTCTCCCCTCCCCCATGCTGGTGGGGCCTGAACTTGCACTTAAACGGCATCGGAAATTACACTATTCGTGTCAGCGACCCCGACAACTATGGTTTCGACACTACTCTCGGTATATTGGACATTTTATATCCACTCTTTCTTTGCTCCCCCCCCCCTCCCCAATGCTGATGAGGGGAGCTGAACTTGCTCTTAACCGGCATCGGAAATGTCACTATTCGTCTCAGCGACCCTGAAAACTATGGTTTTGACACTACTATCGGCATTTTGGACATTTTATATTCATTCCTTCTTCCCCTCCTCCCCCCTCCCCCAATGCTGATGGGGGGATGAACTTGCACATAGCCGACATCGGGAGTGTCACCATTAATCTCAGTGACCCCAAAAACTATGGATTCGACACTAATATCAGTCATTTTCGATTATTTTTACATGTGCCCTCTGCCCCCCTGCCCCCCTATGGGTGCTAGGGGTGTCTTACCCCTCCCCCCAGTGTTTCTTTCCAGATTGTAAGTGATATGTGTACCAAGTTTGGTTGAAATTGCTCCAGGCTTTCCAGAGTGATGCTGGAACATACACTCACACATACACACATACATCCATTTTTATATAGTAATAACCTCTCACTGTAAATGTGTACCTGATTACTTTTTTGCATTAGCGGTACTTAAAACCCATATGTCGTGTCACAGGGGTAAATTATTTTAATATCTTGTGTCCAATCACAAAAAGTGTGGTACCAAATTAGTACCACAAAAAAAATTCGATTTTCAGACAATTTTAAAGTTGTTCTGTCCACTTAAACAGCATCGGAAGTATTGCTCCCGATGCTGTTTAAGTGGACAGAAGAGCTAGCTGTTTGCCCGGGTATTTATTAATCTCAATTTATTTATTACACAGGGAAAGGAAATGGATTCAACCTATAGTGGAAAATCCAAGTAATTTAATTTACACGTATTTAAAGCGATGAGCGGAGGGGGCGGAGGTGTCAAAGAGATTACACGTATTTAAAATTAAGTACAGTACTCAAATGATCAAGTAAAATTACAAATTTACTCCATTATTAATTTAAATCAAAACTTAGACAGTGACTCCGAAAACTATGGATTCGATATTACTCTCGGTCATTTTGGACATTTTATTTTTGACCCCCTTCTTCCCCCCTATGCTGATGGGAGCTAAACTTGCATTTAAACGGCATCGGAAGTGTCCCTATTCGTAGCAGTGACCCCGAAAATTATGGGTTTGACACTACTCTCGGGCATTTTTATATTCACCGCTTCTTCCCTCCCCCTCCCCCCCATGCTGATGGGGGCTAAACTTGCCCTTAAACGGTATCGGAAATGTCACTATTCGTCTCAGCGACCCAGAAAACTATGGTTTCGACACTACTCTCGGTATTTTGTGCATTTTATATGCACCCCTTCTTCCCCCTTCCCCCCAATGCTGATGGGGGACTGAACTTGCACTCAAACGTCATCGGAAGTATCACTATTAATCTCAGCGACCCCAAAAACTATGGATTCGACACTACTCTCGGTCATTTTGGACATTTTATAATTACCCTTTCTTTCCCCCTCGCCCCCCCCCAATGCTAATGGGGGGGGCTGAACTTACACTTAAACGGCATCGGAAATGTCACTATTCGTCTCAGCGACACAGAAAACTATGGCTTCCACACTACTCTCGGTATTTTGGTCATTTTATATTCACTCCTTATTCCCCTCCCACTACCCCCCTATGCTGATGAGGGGGCTGAACTTGCACTCAAACGTCATCGGAAGTATCACTATTAAGCTCCGCGACCCCGAAAACTATGGATTCGAAACTAATATCAGAAGTTTTCGATTATTTTTACATGTGACCCTGCCCCCCTGCCCCCTAGGGGTGCTAGGGGTATCTTATCCCCCCCAGTGTTTCTTTCCAGATTGTAAGTGATAAGTGTACCATGTTTGGTTGAAATTGCTCCAGGCGTTCAAGAGTGATGCTGGAACATACACACACACATACACACATACATCCATTTATATATATATATATATATATATATATATATATATATATATATATATATATATATATATATTTGTGTTTATCTTGGCAACTGTTAGCTATTAGCTTAGTGTCTGTCAAGCAGTTGTAATGGAGGGAGGATGGTTGAGTATTTCACTGATTGGCGTTGGTAAAAAGGTAGGAGCAGATACGTCTGATAAAACTGAGTGTTTCTCCTTTCTTTAAGTTGGACTGCGTTATCCACAAACGAAATGTTGAACACAAAGTGCACTCTTTCTCAAGAGATTATTCGAGAGTTTTAATGTCTTTTGCATTAGAATCGCTATATCGAAGCACTGAAGCAAGATATTGGTAGGAAATACTATAAGGAAGATGATGTGCTGATTGTGTTTCAGTTTATCTGACGTCAGCTCCTCTACTTTATCCGATGAAGACTGGGTTGTTCCAGTATCACATATTGATGAATCTTATTCATCAAATGATCATTCTTTTATGGAGGCAAGAGGAAATGTACTTAACATTTCGATATTTAATACCGGAATAAAATTATCGTACACTCATTGTTTGAGGCGATTCAAGTACTGAAATAATAGAACTAGGACGGTGATGGGAGGACGAGATAGACAATATCAAATACTTAGAAATCAACAAAGATATTAAGAAATAGCAAATTGTTATATAGTGTTTTAAAAACAGATTCTTCGACGAGAGTTATAGGACGATTCTTCGAGTAAAATGTTTCATATGACAATTTGAATGTAAGTTATGGGAACCTAAACGGATCGAGGTAGCCTTGTGGTGGCTTTCGGTGCTGAGGATATTCGGATCGAATCTGGACGAGCACTATTGAATGACTCCGTGTCTAGGCCAGATATGGGTACGTTAAATCCATAGACCGGAAAGTCCCTCTAATGGTGCATACACATTGGTACAGAGTTCTCTCCCCGACTCCTGTCATCACATTAGTCACGGTAACATTAGACACGGTATTTAGAACCACCCCCATTCCCGCCCGCAAGATTTCTTGCGGGTGTCTTGATGTGGTGTCTCTCCCGACCCCGCTCGACACCATTTGACCCGCTGACCCCCCTCTCTTTCTTTGATGGACCGCCAGAGGAGGCGATCCAGCGCATAGTAGAGAGTACAGAGAGACATAAATCACTGGCAGATGCAGAGAACTCTGTACCAATCTGTATGCGCTATAAGAGGTCATAGATGATGAGAGAGGGTACAATCTCCCCAGATGTCCCCTTTGGGGTTGCTCTGTGAAAACCGAGTGGCAATTGGCTAAATCGGACTCCGACCCTTGTGTTGTTATTATAAAAAAACCGGAACCACATTCCTCTACCCAATAACCTATATGTACCTGATCTGGAAAAGATTCCGGCCAGGGGGCATTAAAAACAACAACAGAAACCTATATATTATGAGGAGGACCAATTTTATGGGAATTCAAAGAAAGTATCATCTTTCAAATCAGCTTGATGTCTCTAGTCATAACCTAAGCAAAACTCATGCTTACGATTCCCATATATTTCAACAATGTTAAATAAACCACTCTAAAGGAATCAAAACTGTGAAGGTTTGTGTTAGTTGTAAGATGTTTGTTTGCGGCTCCTAACCAGGAAAAATCATGACATTCAGCATTCGTGTGGAATGTTAACATGGGAAATGTTATTTTATTTGCTAGTACAATTCTATTTTTGGAAGACTATTGTAAGACAATATATTAAATTTATTAAGAACAATGAATATAAAATATGTACAGTTATCATAAATGTTTCACAACAATCCTATTTCAATCACACTTTTTATGTATATTACATTTATTCTAAATGAGCATTAATATTTTTTTATAAAATATCCCAGATAACATTAAGTAACTTGTTTGTATAACGAAAACATTTCCTGCGTCTTACAATTTTAATGCCTGTACAAACGACGTATTAAATATTAATTTTTTCTCAATATTTCTTTCAAACTAACAAAAGCTCTCTTGAATGAAAGTTGATCGAGCTTTCCAAAGTAACAGATTCAAGTTTCAGTACCGAATACTCCAAAGTTCAATTTGAGGTTACCTTCTTCCTCTACTTCCAACAGGTAGAAACTCAAGAAAGTCAAATCAGCCATTCTTCGAGGCTGCAGTTAATTAGTGCGGGAGGCCCTTTCTAATTAAATTTCTTTGCGCTCCTCTCTCTTTCCCCTAATGCGTTACCCTGCTACAGCAATGGGGATATTTACTGTTTTCTGACAGCAGTAAGACCAAGTGGGATAACGAAGTCTGGCATGCAATGACAAGGAATCGGTTTTGTATCTCCTTTGGCGCTCCTTCCTTGCCAAGCGTCAATTCGATTCGGGATGGTCGCTCTCATAATTAACTTTGCTTGCGATGCTGTCATAAATAGAAAATCACGCGATATATGCATACAATGCAATTCACCAACTCCTTATTTCTCAGTATGCCGTAGCTAGATTTCGAGTACACTAAAAGTGTAGAATAGACTCTACAAAAGTTTAATAAAGCTCTTTAATGCTATTTCTTGAAGTATCTGCCTTCGTTAAAATGGCTGTTTTGGTGAAAATTTCGATTTTTTATTGCTCTATTTCAAAGATCAATCTTTTTGGATTATAAAACTGCTTTACTTTTATTCGTACGATTATTAGAGAAGAATTTATGGTCAATTTAATAAACCGAAAGCTATATTAAAAAAGCAGCATCTTTAAATGCATTTTCTAGAAAAAGTAATTTTTCAGTTACTTTTGCAAACGAGAAAGCTAATAATTTAAAAGAAATTTAACTATGTTTTGATGAAATGTTTTAATAGTGTTTTACATATCACTATGTTTTGACCTAAATGCTAAGCTATATGCGTTAATTTAATCATTCTACAGGTACCTGTACCTGTAAAAAGATAATTTTTTAAAATCTATTTTTTATAAATCTTTTTGGGTATATTACAGTGATTTTTGGAAATATTGTAAAACTTTTACTTTAGAACACAGGAATGTGTCACAGTAGTATATAGTGTAACGGAAATTAAAATATATTCAATGGAACTGAGTGTAGGGTCTATGGGGTAAGCATTAAATTATTTTACTGTTGTTGTTATTACTAAACCCAGATTGTCTAGCAAGGATAGACAATCTGGTTTCATGGACTATTTTTTTCAGACAGTTTCTAGACAATTTGGTTTCATGGACTATTTTTTTCAGACTATTTCTAGACAATTTGGTTTCATGGAGTGTGTCTAGCAATGCTAGACAATCTCCATGAAACCCAAAATTTCTAAAAAGACTGAAAACAGTAGAAAGTCCCGAAGAACCTCGTCCTTTGTAAAACCCAAACAAGCCAAAAGATGGGCAGGGGAGACCATGTCGGCAGAGGGCCAGGCATTAAATTGCACTAAATATTTATAAAAAAAATTCGCTCTATTTTAAAATGTCATGAAATCTTTACCAAAATTGCATTTCTTTTCAGGATTTTATATCATATTTGAACTAAAAACATATTTAATTACTGTATAAACATATTTAATAACTAAAAACATATTTAATTACTGTACATTTTTTAAAAAAGTGCTCCGAGCGTTGTAAGATACCTTAAAAATGTGCTTAACAACATCAGCAAAGTCAAAGGGATGAAATATTTCAATGCTATTAAGTAATTAGATGTACAGTAAATATAAATATATGCAAAATATATTTTAGGCTCATTCTCTAATGTAGTTAAGTATGACCATTAGAACATATATTTGGATTTACTTTTATACTTGGATTAAATGGTGTACATTCTAAATCTAGTAGTCCAAAAGCAATAAAATGTTATTCCCCGAAACACATACCATTGTGTTATTAAAAAATTCTTAACAAACTCGTACATTTATCGTCAAATAAAAAATAGAAAATGCTTCTATGCACGTTAGATGTAATAAAATCTTGAATTTGAGTTCCTTACTATCAGCATTTTCAAACTTTCCATTCTATGTTATGCTCGCCAATTCCATATGTGGAAGAAACATTTGAACATAGCAACATTTGCATTCAATAAAGCATAAAATAATCCCATATTTTTATTGCGACTACGTTGTAGGTTATACACCGTTATCTGAATAAAAGGGAAGTTGAATATTTCATATAATTGGTGTTAGTTTCAGTTGGTTGAAAATTTGAATGAGAGTATAAGATAATTGAGAATTAAGCCAGATAATTTTTTAGGTATAATGGATAAATTGAAATTTTCTTATTGTAAAGCTAACGGACGAAAATTAAAGTCTCTTATTCATTCCCTCAGAGAAGTTTTAAAAGAATTTTCTCACAATTAATAAAGCTTTATTTTCACTTACTTTTAGCAGCATTAACAATGTTTCTACTATCTTAAAGCAGATAAATAAAATAAAATAAAATGTAAAATTTTAAATATTTCTCTGTTATACATAACTTGAATTGGTAAAGACTTGATTATATTTGAAAAAAAATATTTAAATGTTTTCTTTCTTTAAACTTGACACATAACTTCAATATTTATTTTTAAAAAATCAACACTTTAAAGCAAAATTCTAAAAGTTTTATACTCTTAAATGTAATTATATCTGATTGAATAATATGACACTTATAGGCTTATGAAAACTTTTGTGTTTGTCAAAACTTTTGATGTAGGGTCAATTAATTCCACTATTCCACTGGAGCTTATACTCGAGTTTTATAGCCTACGTAACTTTGATACTGTAGTTGTTACAGGGTATTTTAAGCTGCAACATTATCGAACAGAAATGGTTGCTAAACCCTAGTTTCCTTTCTCAGGTTTGAGAGCCGAGGCTTTTGAAGATAATAGGTTAGTATTTATCAGTTTGTTTTCCAAACCACTGTCGAGAGGCACCGTATCACTGTGTCTTATTGGTCCTTCTTTCGAGCAGTACGCTCTATCCAATCGCAAAATTTGGACCATTCCCATCCCTAAACCCGAGTCGGAAAGATTCCTTTAAACATCGTGCTCCCTCATATGCACGAATATCAACAATCAATAGCATGCCGTGTGAAGAGGCTGGAGGATTTTGACAGGGAGCAGCATCTGCTGAATTTCCCATTCAGTTCCTTTGCTGTGTCCACCCCCTCTACTCGAACGAAACAATATGGATCGGGCGCCAAAAGGGGAAAATTCGAATCAAAGCTTGATCGCCCGCCAGTTGCCACACGACTCTTTTACCTTTCCAAACGAAATCTGTGGCTTGACCATTCGAAAGCAATGGTCATGAATATGATATATTTACTTTCGTTTCAATTTTAAATACAATGAAACCCCTTATTTGCTGTCAGTTTCTAGGTATTCAATTTTGTACTGAAGAGGGAATGCGTAATACCTCGTTGGTTAGATTTCAGCAATTTCAAAAAATCTAAAATTTGCTGGCGAGATTTTAATTTTCAAGTCGCTATCTGAATACATATTTTATTATTGTGTAGTTAGTTATAGGTGAAATTAAACCTTTTTTAGGCTTCTTGTTTGGGATTAAATGCATATTATGCCCTTTGAAAAATGAAATTATACATTAATACAAATATACGTTATACATTATTACACACTATTCTATTAAATATAAATTTATACACTTTTTAATCTAAAGAGCTATTTTGTTATGTAAGATCTTTCGATTTCATGCTTCTTTAGGTTAAAACTCAGTTTGTGGGATTAAAAGAAAACCTACAATTACCACTAATTTACCATAGATAACAGTAAATTATACAATTGATTACTTTACTTGCCTCGATTCACTGTGTCGGCGTTCTCCCACTATACTTTCGAGGAAAACAGCTGTATTGCAAATTGAGTTTAACTGGCAGTTATAAAATGATTTTAAGTTTTTTTCCTCGATATATTTTTACTATATAGTGATATGCGATATAGCATTTCCTCACTAGTGTATAATTTTACGATATTTTATGGTTTCGGTTGAATCTGCTATAATATCGTAATTTTTCCAGTGTTTATTACTTGCAACTAGATTTAGTTTTTTTTATTTCATTCTAGAAAAAAAGTATTTTTTTCAAAATTCTAAAAACTGAAATAAAACCATGAAATAGTGGCTAAAACAGGAAGTTTATAATGAGGCAATGAGTGCATATCTAAAAATGCATAAATACTAATGGAAATGTAATTCAGAAAATTAGAATTCCCCACAATACCGAAATAGTATGGTTGGTAGATTTTAGACGTGAGTTCAATCTCCGGACCAGGAAAAGATAATAAACCAGCCAACAAAAGTGATTAGACAAGAAAAAAAATTCCTGATAGAAAAAATACGCTTGTTCAAAAAAAAAAAATTGAAAAATAAATGTAATTCAGAAAATGAGAGTCCCTCACAGTGCCAAAATAGTATGGTTGATATATTTTAGACGTGAGTTCAATCTCCGGTCCATGCGTTTGGACGTTATTGTGGAAACTGGTCAATAGAAAAAAAATAATGAAGCACCAACAAAAGTAATTAGACAAGGATGAAATTCCTGATAGAAAATATACGCTTGTTCTAAAAAACAATTGAAAAATAAATGTAATTCAGAAAATGAGAGTCCCTCACAGTGCCAAAATAGTATGGTTGATATATTTTGGACGTGAGTTCAATCTCTGATCCAGGCGTTTGGACGTTATTGTGGAAACTGTTCGATCGAAAAAAGATAATGAACCACCAATAAAAGTGATTAGACAAAGAAAAAATTTCTGATGGAAAAAATACGCTTCTTTAAAAAACAATAGAAAAATAAATAGATACGTGAATTAAAAACAATATATAGGTCAAGATCCTGTGTTTTTGGATTACAAAAGAAAGGGAGAGCTATGCGAGGAATGGAACTTGAGGTTACTTTGTACTTACCCAATTGGATTCGCCCCCCCCCCCCCTAAATGTTAACCTATGGAGAAAATTAGTCCAAGGATTGCCCACTTGGATTTAAAGATTTTATTTTAAAATTGTACTCCATAATACATAAAGAAATTTACACCTTGAGGCATTTTTTGTTTTTAAAAAAAGAGTGCAAATAATATTTTTTAAATTAAATGATTCGAGGTAAAAAATCTGGTATAGTGTGTTTTATACGCTCATAAATTCCTTTGGTGAACGAAATTTACAAAATGAATCCTCTTGCAAGGTGCAGTAAAGTTCTGGCTATCTTAAAATACCATTTTTATTTGGTTATCATCATGTATGTAGCTGTAAATAGTAGACACATTTTCTGTGTAGGTTAACATTGAAGTGAGCGAATCCAATAAGCTTACCCTTATCTCATTGGCGTCGAAATTTTAATCATTTGCATATCTCTTACTAGACTACATTCCTGCCAAGTTTCGTGATAGTAGCTTGATTTCTTCCGGGTGCATATATTTTTTTGTGCCAGAGTGTATATAAATATATATATATATATATATATATATATATATATATATATATATATATATATATATATATATATATATATATATATATATATATATATATATGTGTGTGTGTGTGTGTTTGTGTGTGGGGTGTACTGGAACTGAGGAACGACGCCTTCATATACACTCACAGGGTTTATTTTCTCACGACACAAGACACTTAAACATATAATGAAATGAGGCTTTTTGACTCCTACTCGATCAAAGTGATCTCTCCTCCGCGAGAGCGTACTTCCAACTGGCGTATTTCGTCTTCAAACAGGAAGTGGTGGGAGGGGCCTCTAGCGACTGAAAGTAACTCGCTCCCACATTCGGCATCCTGACTCCCGTTTTCAGCGAAACGACGTGTCGAAAACGACAGTCACCATCAAACTATGCATCTTGAAAGTCTCTGAAAAATAACAATACAAAGAAAGAAAAAAAAGAATATGTTCAGAAAAGAGTGTTCAGAATCTGCAAAGTTTTAAGCTGGAACCGACCAGGGCTTCATGTGGTCAGCTGCTGTGGAAGTGCAACCGGGACCTTCATGTTGTCCTACTTTTTCCAATTCCTACCGGTCGTTGCCTTTTTTTGCTGTTACTCGGTATGGTCCAAAGAACTTTGGTCCTAGCTTTAGACCGCTTTCAAATTGCATGCGTTGTATGACCACCAGGTCATTAACGTTGTATTCCTGTGCCTTTTTCTTTTCCTATTATACGTTTTTCTATTCTCTTCCTGTATTCTTAGAATGTTCTTTCTCGCCTCTTATATCTTCTCTGCCTTTCATCAAACAGTTCGTTTCTTCTTTTCCGAGAATTTCTACGATCTTCAGATCCTCTCGATTTCTCATTTTTACACCGGTGAGGAGCTCAAAATGTAAATTGTTTGTGCTTCTGCACGTCGTGCTATTTAACATCCGCTGGACATCTGCGACGTGCTTGTACCATTTGGTAGGATCTTGAATGGACAATTTGGCTAGGACTGGGATCAAAGTCAAATGAATTCATTCCACCTGTCCATTTCCTCGTGGAATGCCGGTAGTTGTAAATACATGTCGCATTTTCTCTTGCGCACAGTAGTCCTCGAAGTCCTTGGAAGTGAAAGCCTCACCTCTATCTGTTATTACCCTCGAAGGATTCCTGAAAATTGCTTGTTGCAGTCTCAACTTCTGCAAGGCATCTTGGGTTGATGTAGACTTTACTGGGTAAAGCCAGACAAGTTTTGTAAATGCATCAACAACGGACAAAATATGATTATAGCTCTTATTTGCTGACGGTAACGGCCCAATAAAATCTAACTGAAGAGTGCTCAACGGAATACTCTCTTTGGGTATAGGGTTCAGCAAACCTTCGCCCTTCCCTCGTTTTCTGTCGCACAATATGCACTCTACACAATTTGCTATGACTTTTTCGATTCGTTTTCTGGGACTAGGAATATAAAAGTCCATCTTCAGCAGATCTTCCGTTTTAGACACAGCGAAATGTCTCTTGCTATGGATACCACGGATGATTTCTAGCTCCAACGTTTCGGGGATCACAAGTAGTTCACGGCCAATCTAGTACTTCTATAGTACACCGTTTTTTACCGCGCAGTCTTCCTTGAGTCCTTGCTCGACTAAGGATTTTAACAACTAGATGTGTTCATCACTATTTTGCGCAGCTGCAATTTTAGCTGTAACTTCTCCCCAAGAACGAGTAATCATCATGACCGCGTTTCAACTCAGCGCGTCAACGTGCTTCATTTGCTGTTCAGATCTGTGAACGACTTCGTATTCAAACTCTTCAAGAAGTTAAGCCCATCTTGCCACCTTGGGAGTTAGGTCTTTTTTTAACATAGTTTTCTGAAAAGCATCGCAATCCGTAATAATTTTGATTTTGGACCCCAGAAGATAGTTCCTGAATTTCTTTAGAGCTTCTACTATAGCTAAAACTTCAAGCTCATAACTGCATAACTTTTCTTCTTAGGGGGTCGTTTTTTTTGCTCATGAAGTGTATGGGGTGTAATTGTTCATCACCAGATTTTTGGAGCAACACGCCGCCGAAGCCATGGCTGCTTGCGTCCGTATGCAACTCTAGTGGGGCTCCTTGTTTGAAAATGTGAAGATCAGGGCTTGTCGACAAAAGTTCCTTCAGTCTGTTAAATGCTTCATTTTGTTCAGGTCCGAATTTGAATTCTACCCCGTTACGAAGGAGGTCACTCAGGGGTTTGGCAATAAATGTTCTGAAGTACCCTGTCAGACCCAAGAAGCTCTGAATTTGCTTTAAGGTTTTGGGCTCCGGAAAATTTTGAACCACCATAGTTTTATCAGGGGAGGGACGAATTGTACCATCTTCAATAATATACCCCAGAAATTATATTTTTCTTTTTAAAAACTGACACTTTTTAAAATTAATTTCCAAACCGTACTCATTGGCTACTCCTAAAACGCGTTTCAACTTCTCTAAACCCTCTTCTTCAGTACGCGCCGGTATAATAAAGTCATCCATATACACAGCAACAGTGTTATCCCGCATTAATTCCCTAAACACATTGTAAATGAATCTCTTAAATACACTTGGGGAGGTTGACAAACCAAAAGGAGCTTTCAATAATTCGTAAAGAGTAGCATGAATAATAAAAGCCAAATATTTCGTGCTTTGTTCTTGCATGGGAACATGAAAAAACCGTTTTTCAAGTCTAACGTTGAGAAGACCTTTGCTTCACCCAAATGATCTAAAACTTACTCCACTTGAGCCATTGGGAATGAATCTTTAACTACTTTCTTATTAAACTTCCTGAAATCCACGCATAACCGCGAAGTTCCATCCCGTTTTTTACACAAAACGATAGGCGAAGAATAGTCCGAACACGAAGGTTTAATAATCACATCCCTTAACAATTCATCTATCTGTTTATCGACAATTCTTTGTTCTGCAAAAGGAATTCTCCTGGAACGTTGGGTAACAGGTATGTCATCTTTTAATACGATATTCATTTTTAGATCTGTGCCACGTGGCTTTTTCCGCGGTGAGTACTCTTTAATCAAACCGGAAATAGTATTACGCAAATCTTTATCTACAACGTGCGTTAATTCCACCTCACTCTGCTCTACAGCTGCTGAAATAAAAAAAAAAGTCTCGCGAGACAAACAAAGAATTATTGCTGCTTTCCGAAACCACAGTGTCGCCTACACAGGAGTTATTGAGTAATTGTAAACATTTAGGTGGGAATATTCCCTCCACTATAAGTTCAGAACAGATCACCGCTTCAAGGTCAACCCGCTCGTCACTCTCGTATAAAGCAAACTGAAAATTCACCGTGTCAGCGTTGATCACGTTACCAAAACAACTTTGGATTTGCAATTCCCCAGTAGAAAGTTTATCAGGAAAGCGAGATTTTCTCAAAATAATCAGTTCACTTCCTGAATCTTTCAAACACTTTACTTTTTTCCCATCCACGAATAAATCAATATATTCTAGCTCGATCTTGGCCGTACTATCAGACTTACTTTTGAGTCCTGATGCTATATTTTCCCATTTATTATATGGATTTCCACTTTTTTCAAAACGTTTAGGACAATTTCGCGCGAAATGAAATGATTCACCTTTACCACCACCACACACATATTCGCTCGACAGGGTTACTCAGTGATTCCTTAAAATTATATTGTGCTTTTTTAGAATAGTTTTTGTTAAAGCTAGACCTTTTGTTTTCTGTGCTATCCACTCGCGTATTATTGACCTTGCTAAATACTTTCCTCTAGATGAATATTATAAATCACATTCTCTCCCTAGTACCTTAGGCTTAAATTTTTGTTTACCTTCCCGAATACCAATATGCTCCCTAGTTTTAAAATCTAGTGTTTCACACAATTTGTCAGAAACTATAAGATCACACAATTTCTTAAAATCATCAACTTCACTTAGCTGGCAATAGTAATCGAAAGTCGCACTTAAGCGCGAAGAGAATTTAACGTGCGATTCATTAGGATTCCTCACCACATTTTTAAAATTACTTAAGCAATCGCGCGGCATTGGCTGAAATTCTTTTAAAATTAATGCTTTTAATTTGTCATAATTAGCAATTTCTTGTTCGGTAGCCCAAGCTAAAACATTGTTACCTTATTCTCCTAATATGTTAATTAGTACTTCCGATTTCAACTTAACAGGTACGTTTTTGGTGCTAAAAGCTTTTTCAAGTGATTTGAAATACAAATGCAGAGCTTCCGGTTTCTGAGGGACAGCTATTGTTAACGTTTTGACACTTCTAATCAAAGTCTCTAAATTATCCGATTCTGGTTCAGAATCTCTAAGCACAGAACGATCTGAAATTTCCCTAGGACTAGGTGACTATAGTTTTAGTCTTTGAAGCTCAATCTCCTTCTCGAGTCGGGCTAATTTTGTCTTTTCAAGTTCGATTTGTGACTGCTCTGTAGCGGATTTAGCCTTTTCATCCTCCACGACCGATTTTATAGTACCACGCACAAATTCAGGGTCGGTATTGAAAATGTCAGAACTTTCAATCAAAGTTTTGATTTCTACCACTTTCGCTTCAGCCGGCACCGTCTGGCCAAGCTCTTCCGCGACTACCCTCAATTCTTGTTTTTTTAGATTACTAAGCATATTTATAATGTTCATGAAAATTGTACCTTACTTTTGCTTTCAAAATATCACTGTTAGTCCATCCCGGCACTTTACTTCTGTTTTCAAAGATGCCGTTAGTCTATCCGGCTCGGACCCCCAAAATTCCTGTGGGGTGTGCTGGAACTGAGGAACGACGCCTTCATACACGCTCGCAGGGTTTATTTTCTCACGACGCAAGGCATATAATGAAACTAGCTGACAACCCGTGCTTCGCTACGGAGTACATTCAAATTAAATACAACGGTCAACGTATGCAATTAATGGCAAAAAAATAAATATATGTATTTACAATAAATGTTCGATCAATGTATACAATTGATGTAATATATATATATATATATATATATATATATATATATATATATATATATATATATTTATAAAAAAATCGCAAGGGATATTTATATTTTTTGAATAATATCCAATCGTCTGCTGCATTAGAAAGAAAAGGAATATATTTTTGTCTATTCAGTTGTTATGCACGGGACGATAAATTTATTTAAAGCACCAGAAAAAGAAATCACGTGATCTGCATTTAATAAATTAAATTCTAAAAATGAATCTTTAAAAATTCACCAAAAATCAGAAAAATCGAGGTAAAGGTTCAAAAAAGATTTCATTTTAAAGGAATTTTTATGATATTTCTCGTGATATAAATTTTACAACCCTCAAATTATCATTTTAAATTCAAACTTAAAAAAAAGTTACAAAAACAGCTTAAAAAATTAATTTTAAAAAATCTAAGAAGAATTTTTCAAAATCTTTCTTAGTGAACCCTACACCATAAGAAGAATCGCCATGCAAAATTTCAGCCCTTTATGTCCAGCGGTTTGGCCTGTGCGTTGTATGTCAGCGAGTCTGTCAGTGATTCAGTTACAGAACTGTTTTATATATATAGATGAGGCTTTTTGGCTCCTACTTGAGCAAACCGATCTCTCCTCCGCGAGAGCGTACTTCCAACTGGTGTATGTTGTCTTCAAACAGGAAGTGGTGGGAGGGGTCTCTAGAGGCTGAAAGTAACTCGCTCCCATATATATATATATATATATATATATATATATATATATATATTATACTCTCTCTTTCACACACAAGTTATGGAATTTATCATTACATTGTTAAACTAAAATTATTTTCAAGTAAACAAAGTATTTATTTTGGGAAGTTAAATTTTACTATTTAACTTTATATGGCGATGTGTAAATGCATGATGATGTACGAATTAAAAGTATATATTTATTTTGAACATAGTAATGTAAACTTTCATCATTTAATGAACATTTTATACTAGTGTAAATCAATACTTTGTACACAAATTTTGTTATGCTAACGTCTGTCAGGTATATCACATAAATCCGCTATATACATGTAATGCATCCCTGTAGCTATTAACAACTTATTATCGGCTAATTTGATGTGCATTCGATTTATTAAGAAATATACTCTACCACTTTCGAATATATGTATGTGTATATATATATATATATATATAATTTTGAACTAATTTTTTCATTCGCTCAAACAAATTCCCTACACAAAACATTGCCCTACACAACATTGTCCTAGTATTCAACATTGACCTACACGGAATTTCATAACTTTCTGAACAATAGTTTCGACTGTAGATAACTTTAAAGCAGGGAAGCTTAATTTTGGACACCCTGTATATACACAGCTTTATCATCCCACAGGAAACTTGTGAATGTATATTACCAAACTAAAACAGCATAATCGGCAAGTACACATGTTCACAATACGTATAAATAATACTTAGTTATAAGAAGATCTATAAATTTCTCTTAAATGACAGGACTTTTATGACTTTTAGATCAAAGCTTTTACGGCACTTTTATAGTCATTCCCCTTCCCTATGCTATCTTCCCTTTAAAATATATTTCCGGAAAATGCAAATACACCACTCGTGTTACATGTGGCCATACAAGATTTAGGGAATTATTTCCAGATATTAAACCCAGAATCAGTCTGAAATCCGATTACGAGAGGGAGAAGATATTTGCTTGTTGAGGGTGCAGTTTATATTTTAATCGCATTGGATACTACCAAAAGTTCTCATCGCAGTGTTCTTAAATTTCATACTACGGCGTGAGAGAAATTTAAGGATCTACGAATTTTCAAGACAACTCTTTTTTTTTTTGGCTATTGAACGGAATTGCAAAGTAACAGGGGAAAAGAACGTTCATTTGACGGACATTTAATGACCAAAAACACATTTGTATCTTTGTCATAACATAGTGAATCGGAATATTTTTGCGAGATCTAAATGTATAACTTTCATTTGACCAATGTTACGCACATTTCTACGGTCAAGAATGGATAATTCCAGCTCACAGAGGAATATGATAGCAGAGTAAAACGTATCTAAAATAAAATAATTATTCAATTATTTTTTATTATTTTTTATTATTTATGTATTAATATTTATTCTTTTCATCCAACTAATCCAAGTCCCATTGTAAATTAATATATTCAACTGAAACGTTAAACTGAAAAGGGAAATTATAATGTGTAACAAGGAAATATGGTGCTTTATATATATATATATATATATATATATATATATATATATGTAATATATCCATTACATTCTTCCTTAAAATGCAACCTGAAAAGAAAAACTAGCTCATATTTACATGGCTGGAGCTAGACTCAGCCTGAAAGGAATTAAAATATTGAAGCAGTCGGGTCTAATCATTTTATTTCAGCGATAAAAAGTACGTCCATCCATTTCAGATGCTTGGAGCGAAGTGTATATCACCTTTCAACCTTACGCGCTAGAAGCGAGGTACATGTGCCTGTTATTTTGAAGTGTCAGCAAATTCTGGGACTCGCGATGTGAACCCACGACTTTCTCCGGACGTATATACGTGTAGATATGCAAGGCATGTACTTTATGGGAAATTCTGTTGCTATGGGTTTTAAAGCAATAAAATGATGTAACTGGGGATTGGATTTAGGAAAGGGAATTTAAATGCTAGAATGCAGGGCCTAATATTTAATTAATTACACACAGACACACACACACACACACATATATATATATATATATATATATATATATATATATATAGGACAAGTATAGATCATGCAGACAATATATAAATGTATGAAAGCCCATACCTGGAGATATTCAAAACTATTTAAGAGGTAATGACATATTAAAACTTCAGTTTTGTATTTGAGCATTAAGATAAAAAGAGATAGACATAAGAAAGTCATTCAAAAATGTAAAGCGATGCTCTCACATATAGTGAGATAGCCAAATGTGATTGCAAACCGGATTGTAAAACATATTGCAAATTTACAATATTAAATGTCAAATTATTAGAGCATTAATGGGAAAATTAATTGTTTTAATAATTTTCATGAAGAACGATATATTTTAAGGTTTATATAGAAATATAAGGCAACCAACAAACATGTATTATACGAAATTTGTTTGAGTGAACCAAATGAGTATAAGGTAAAAATAAAGTGAAAATATTCAATGAACAAAAGTAGAAAAATTTCATTTACCTCTGGGATTTTGAGGGGCCATTAAATTTGCAAATTAAAGAAAACTCCGAAACTGCTAAAGACATACTGCAGAGGTGATTTCATTT
The DNA here is from genome assembly GCA_907164885.2 of Dolomedes plantarius. NCBI lineage: Eukaryota > Metazoa > Arthropoda > Arachnida > Araneae > Dolomedidae > Dolomedes > Dolomedes plantarius. Next base: position 25,257,666 of record OU015501.1, on the reverse strand, counting down.
AGGGCATATATATATACCCGTATCAGTCCTTTTAAGTTCGTATTTTCCAGTGTTTCTATATTTCTAATTCATCAGAGTCAAAATCATATATACAAAAGTTGATTTCTGTTTATTAAATGTCGTATAAGTATGTTTATTGGAATCAGTGCAGAATGAGCAAAAAACCTTGTCGTACTATTTAGCATTAGGAATAAAACATGATAAAATATATCATAGATTAATAATTAGGGATGAAAATGTTTTGATTATAATAAGGGGGTTGGATAGTTGAGCATACTATGTGAAGAGAGAGAGGTGAAGTGTATCACATACTTGAGGCGTTGAAAGGCAAAGTGGTGTAAGTCACATTTTCAACTTTTTTCACTTGGGGGCAAATATCTAATCTCCATGTTCAATTTATAGTGGAATTGTAAATAGTTATTATTTGCAATATTGTAATAATTGTTATGAATTATAATTTGTTCAATTTATAATTTATTTATGAAATTTTTTGTAGTTTTTGCAGTTAAACTCTCTTGACTTACACCACTTGACTTACTGACTTACACCACTTTGCCTTTCACCGCCTCACTTAATGAAAAATTGAATCTATGAGCGAGGGATATATTTGTTCTGCTCTTTTCTATCATTACGACTGATTTAAGATTTTAATATTATTAACTTGAAACCAGTTTTTAACTATATAACATTGTCAAAAGTATATATAGAAAAAGTTGTTTTGTGTTTAATAAACGTTGTATAAGTATGCGAATTTAAGTCAGTACAGAATGAGTAAAAAATCTTGTCGTAGTATTTAGCATTAGGAATAAAACCTGATTAAATACATCATAGATTGATAATTGGTGACAAAATATTTCGATTATAATAAGGAGGTTGTGTAGTTGAGTATAACATGTGAAGAGAGAAGGATTATAGTATGTGTATCACATATTTTATGCAAAATTAAAAGGATAAGCGAGGGATATAACTGCTTCGCTTTTCATTATTATTGCAACTGATATAATATTTTAACATTATTATCTCGCAAACTAGTCGTTAACTATAATTTTTATCAAATAAAAAAGCCCTTTATTATATAAAACACACTGTATTTTTTTAACAAAGAACAAATTAAGCATAAACTTTTTGTTTGTAGAGGAATTTTCTCGGATATAATAATAATCTAATACAATTAAATGAACTGTATGTATTCCACCCATAAAGTGTATTCTCGCATTACAATTTGTGTATAAGGAGGAAAATAATGTTCTGACAGCAAAATTATTTAATTCTAGCGAACCCGTTGTTATCTATGATTTCTTTGCTCATAAAAAAGTCCCTTCGTGATATAAAACATATTGTAAATTTTTATAACCAAATAACGGATTAAAAACAAGTTTTGTGTTTATAGGGGAACTTCTCGGATAAAATACTAAAGTATTACAATTAAATGAGCTATATAGCGCAGTAGCACTTATAAAATGTAAATATAATTTTAGCCATTAAATTATGAAATTTACTATCAGTGTTTAACAATTAATTTTACTAGGAAATTTTTTAAAGATATTTTAAATTTTTGGTGTTAAATTTACTTACAGGAGATATTTCTGAGAAATGGTGAAATTACTAAAATAAGAGATTGTAATAATTATACATTCAACCCATGAAACGTATTCTCGCATTACAATTTGTGTATCAGGAGGAAAATAAGGTTCTACCAGCAAAATTATTTAATTCTTGAGACCAGATGTGAATGCCATTGGATATTTCCTTCATTATAGTTTAATAGAAATGATAAATGCGAGAAGATTTGTAGGATGTAATGCTCTTTCTAGATCTCATTCCTTCTACAGTATAAAGGAATGCTCTGTCTGAACACGTAGAATTGTATAAAAACCCACCCTACAGCTAACTTTTTCCGAAAAAGAGATTTGTTTGTAGAAAATAATATATCACCTTTGACAGAATTTTTGCCTTTAATATGCAATTTCATCCCTTGTTAAAGATTTTACATGATAAAACTTAAAACTATTTTCATTTCAGAGGTATTGACATGAGGCTATACAAAAAAGACTTGTATAAAACTTCTTGTTGAAATAAAACATTTATTGTTTTATGATTAGGATCATTACAAGACCAAAAAATCTGCTTTTTTTCTTGAAAATCACTTTTCAGCTTTTATATTTTAGCATCTTAGAAGCGACCTATTCAGAAATTTTCGTTTAAAATGACATTTATATTAAAGTTTAAACCAGAAAACTGGCATTTCTGACATTATTAGGATCCTTATTTCATCTTTTACCTGTATTTCTCAACACATCATTTAATTCTTCACTCTGTGATAAAATAAACTATTACATTTATCGTTACAAATACATGTTATTCATTTACAAATGTCAAATGAATTATAATTTTATTACAAAGTTTAAACCCTAAAACTGGTATCTCTGACATTATTTGAATAATTATTTCATCTTTCACCTGTATTTCTCCACAGACATTTTGATTCTTCACGCTGTAATAAAATAAACTATTACATTTATTGTTATAAATATATGTTATTCATTTACAAATATCAAATGAATGATGTTTTTATTACAAAGTTTACACCAGAAAACTGGCATCTCTGACATTATTTGGATCATTATTTCATCGTTCACCTGTATTTCTCCACAGACTTTTTGATTCTTCGCACTGTGAAAAAATAAACTATTGCATTTATGGTTACAAATATATGTTATTCATTTACGAAAATCAAAACAACAGGATTTTGAATTTGCATTAAAATATATATGTGGCACACTACAATGAGATACTGATAATTATATAGCATTTGAAATCTCCTTACATCAAGTAAGCTAAATAGTTGTCCCGGCAAATAGTCGTTGAGTGCGTGGCTGATGCAGTTAGTTTTCCGTGTTATCTTTATCATAAAATGCGGCTTCACTCTAAGCATCAGTGAGTCTTCTTTAGGGGCAGCTCGCTGGAAAATCGGGTCGTCTGCCGAGGGGCTGATAACACACACGCTCCACTAATAATAATTTGGCACACCACACTGCTTCCGAATCATTGCTGCGGTTATACGCTGGCTTTTCACTTTACTGCAATTCAGCCTTTCGTTTTCATTCATGAAAAGAGAGTAGGACATAGAACTTTATGCTTAAAAGGATATTATTAATGAAAAAGTGTATGTTTTCATCATCTGGGAGTTAAAAAGTGCTATAAAAACATTTCTAAAGAAAATTATACTGGGAATTTATTTACCGAAAGGTGTTTCTATAGAAATGGAAGAAAACCTTGTTTAAAGAGATTACTTTTGTGGTATAACTTATCTAAACTTTTTATTTAGTTACTAGCTGAAAACCCGTACTTCACTACGGAGTACATTCAAATTAAATACAAAGGTCAATATATGCAATTAATGTCAAATAAATAAATAAATAAATAAATAAATAAATATATATATATATATATATATATATATATATAATAAATACAACGATCAATGTATGCAATTGATGTAAAAAAAACGAACAAATACATTTATAAAAAAATCGTAACGGATATTTTCATAGACAAAATAACGAAGAAGAAAATATTCAAATTAATTCTGATAGAACATACTAAAGAATAGAGTACAGTTTGAGGAACATTTCTTTCACCGTATTTTCATTTTTTTTTAGGATGATGTCCAATCGTCTGTCGCATTAGCAAGAAAAAAAATATTTTTTGTCTATTTCGTTGTTATGCACGTGACGCAAAATTAGTTTAAAGTATCATAAAAAGATAAGAAACCACGTGATCAGCATTCAATAAATTAAATTTTAAAAATTAATCTTTAAAAATTCCCCCAAAATCCGAAAATGGAGGTAAAGATTCGAAAAGGATTTCATTTTAAAGAAGTTTTTAGGAACTTTCTCGTGATATAAATTTTATAACCCTAAGATTATTATTTTAAATGCAAACTTTAAAGAATGTTACATGAACAGCTTAAAAATTTAATTAAAAATTCTAAGAAGAATTTTTCAAAAATCACTCTTAGTGCACCCCTACACTATAAGAAAAATCGCCATGGAAAATTTCAGCCCTTTAGGTCCAGTGGTTTTGTCTGTGCGTTGTATGTCACTCAATCAGTCAGTCAATCACTCAGTCAGTTACGGAACTGTTTTATATATAGAGATAAGGTATACAAGAACAGTCGAAAATAACTTTACTTATGAAACTCAAAAGTATTCTTAGATTGGTAAAATACTTTGTTTCACGTGTAATGAAATTAAAATTGTGTTTCCTATACTTATTAAAATGTTAAAACTTACATGGATACAGTCAATCTGAATTACCAACTTCTCTCCTTTACAAAAAAGAATAATGCTTATAAGACTTATCTAGATGTCATTGTTAAGTAAAATAAGTGAAAAGTAAGTCAAATCTCTGTTTTATAGCACAACTTCAAATGAATGCAGAAAAATGAAGTCATGTTAATATTTTTCCCTAGTCAAATCTATTTTGTTGACTAGCTCAGATTTTAAAATGCTTGTTATAGTTTATTTACATTTCCGGGTAAACTCCTAAACGAGTATTGCCCTGTACAGAAAATATTACCTTTGTAATTGTCCCTCACAAAATTGCGCAAAATTTAGCTGATTAACTCTTCTTTCGTCCTACAAGATGCTTATGTGCGAAAATTAAAATAATCAGCCCTGAAAAAATTCTATAACTCAAAATTTGGTTAGCCGAAAAAAATCCCTTCAATATCACCCGCTGATTCTTGGTCCCGTTCAAAAATACTCCAATTCTGTAATTACTCAAATTTTACGCAGGAAATGTTTGCGATGGAATCGGAGAGTTTACCACCCGCATACATCCAGCAAAGTCACTGATTGCGATTCTCGAAGAAGATTAAGAACTAAGGGGCCACCTCGCTGGCAATGTAATTTACCAGTTAATCTGATTTAAAGTTGAATTTTTCAAAACTTATTTTCTTTGGTCGTTTTTTTTTTTCGTCCACTTGCCTTGTGTCTTCTGAGGACTGATTTAATTAGAAGGAAAGCGTGCTTCGGGGTGCATTATCTACGCATTTACTAGTTGTAAACTTCGTTCTCCCTCTTTGTCCACGTTTTCCGGGGTCTTGAATTTTCTTATCCTTTTTAAATTGCTAAACAATGGGATGATTAATCTTGATACAAATGAGTATTTGTTTATTTTATTTTATTCGTGATTTTCGACTATAAATTAGGATAATTGAAATATTGCGTGTAGAGCACAAGAAGAGTGAAATAAAAGTTGGTAGAATAAATTTAAATAAAGCGAAAGAAAAGAGGTAAACGAAAATAACTAAAATTTTTATTATTTTATGAATTTACACGTTCTGTTTTCAATTTTCAATCAGTTATTAAAGTAGGAAATAGGTTCGTGTCATTCATGTAATTTCGTTTTTAGTATTCCAGTTCGTAGGGGAGTTTGTATGTACTTTGAACTAAAGACGTATTAATAACTGTCTGACTGATACAAGGAAACCTTATGACAAATGATATTAGAACTTATTATGTACTATGTTTTGTGAGTCAATATATTTTCACACAATGCGTAGAAAAAATTGAGAAAGGGAGGAAAAGCCAAGAGTAAAATTTTAGGGTTCAAAATAAGTAAAATTTCTGCAGTAATTTTGCGATTGATTGGCAAAAAGGAGTTTAACATTACAAGAACTTCGTAAAGATGACAAATTCAGAGGACTTAAATATATCGATAATCATGTTCCCCTTATTTTATGAATATTCTACTTTAATCTGGAAAGCAAAAAAAAAATGGACTGAAGATTTTAACTGAGTATTGAATTGCAATGGTCAAAGCAGATATGTTCTATATCTCTTAATAAATTTAGAGGAAATTGTAAACTTAGACATTTAAAAAAACATTTAGATTTCATTTTTTTTTTCATTTTACTTAAATTCAGCGTGACTGTGCAACATGAAAATTTAAAGAACATTTTAAATAAAAAGTGTCTAATGGCCCAGAATACGAGCTTTGCGAATACGCAGTTACAATGAATTTCAGTTACCAAAATATCTTATGAATGTGCATTTGTTATTTACTTCAAATTTCTCATTTAATTGGAAAAATTTATAACACGCATGTAGAACTGCAATAGGATAATATAATTCTCAGAATTATTCTGAGTTAATTATCTGAATAATTCTGAGAATTATAGGTAGTATAATTCTCAGTTTTAAGGAAACAAGGAACCCTCCACTTCGAATTTTTCAATTTTCAATTTTTAACTATATATACGGAATGAGAATAACTAGTATTCTTTTTTACTACATGAAAACCATTAGAATTCAAAATAAGGATTTTTTGGCAGAATTGTGCCTGTTTTTTTTTTTTAAAATTCTCTTTGAAGAATTTTTTTGAAAAGCAAGTCTCATTCTTCCACAAAATATTTATTTGTGAATTCTAAGTGTCTTCAATGAAGTAAAAAATAATATTAATTATTCTCATTTTGTATATATTAAAATTATTAAAAAATTTTTAAAAACGAGCAAAATATTAAAAATAAAAAAAAAGAGGTTGAAGGTCCCTGGTTCCCTTAAGATAATTCATAACACTTCCTTCTATATGGATGGTAGCTTTAGGCCTCTCACATTGCATCCGAGGTGCAGCGTTGCTTTTCATCGTTGACGCCGAGATTTTTTATATGACCTGTGATTGGTTTCACGATACTAAAGCGGATACTTTGACAAAAAATCATCTTTCAAGACGAAGTGGTACATTGCAAGAAAACTTTATATCATTTTCAGTCCTTTGTGTAGTTTTTTTGACAAACAAACTTTCCTTGTAAGCTTTTAAATCAGTGGAAAATAAATGATTCTGATTATATTCAATTACTTCAAAACAACATAACAATTACGGAAAAAATTTAAAAAAGGGTAAAAAAAATAATCTTTAAAGGAAAAATAAGAGTTTGAAGATTTTTAATTCGATTTAATCAAATTTTCCAAACCTTCTGTTTGCTTGTTGATTTTCCAATTTTCTCCTGTGCTTAAGTTTCTAGGTATCATGCTTATGAATCTAGGAATGTGAGTGCAATTGTCTAAGAAACAATGAGACAGACTTCATTTTAACTTAACCATAAAACAGAAAATTGTTGAATTGCAAAACTTACTCATGAAGCAATATTTTATACATTTAGTAATAACAAGAAGGGAAATCTAGATATTACTTACAGGACACTTGTGGAACACACATAATGGGAACTTCTTAATCCTCAATAAAAAAGTAATATAGGCAACTTATTTCGAAACTTATTAACATAGCTCTTTATCAGGCCGTATAGTAAGGGGTGATGCCTTTGAAGTGTTTGCAAATTTTCGATAGAGACAATGAAGCCCAATCCTACCCGGCGTACGCAAGAACTATGTTAATTAGATCAAAATATGCTGACTTTCTTTTTTTTATTATATATTTAGAAAGCCTTGCAACCCTGTTATATATATATATATATATATATATATATATATATATATATATATATATATATATATGTTTATTTATTTATTTATTTAACGTTAGCATAAGTAACCTTTTTATTTTAAAATAATGATTTAAAAATTTTACCTTCATATTTGTTCCTTAAACTGTCCCTCTAAGTTTGTAAGAATAATTTGCAATCTAAGGGATACGGCATTAAATCCGGAGAAACATGATTCAATATTTGGGGATTAAAGTTATGAAATAAAAGTGAAAACAAGTGCTGTATAGGGGTGAAGAATTTTATCACATATTTCTATAATAAATTATCTAAATCCTACAATAACCCAAAACCTTCTTGTAAATTTTAATCCGCACAGATCATTACTTCTTATTGCATTAAATTTAGATTACATCCAAACTCTTCAACCGTATGGTATACATTATAAAAGTTTTCCCAAGTATCAGGAAGATAAGTGTGTTTGTATTCCAAAAATATGGTTTGAGCGATGTTTCTTAGAAAAGAGGCTTTTGGAGAACAAATCAGTTGAAGAAACATCTTCAACAGTAACACTAGAGTATGTAAAGTAGTTTTGATAAAACTCATGTAATCCTTCAAGAGGTCTTTGAAAATTAGAAGCAACAGTTACATAGGAAAAAGACAAATGTAGCCAGTGAGACAATAAAGTTTAATGTTCGAAAACCTTACATCCAAATATAATTATTGATGTAACAATCTTTAATCTGCGAAAATATTGAGCAAATTCACAATATATTTTGAAGATAGAAAAAACAGGAAAATCCTGAATCTAATCATTTAAATAGTTTCCTCAACTAAAGTTCTCGAAATAAAGAAATTTCAGAATTCTTGTTGCATTCTGGTCTTTTTAACGGATTTTGAAAGCGGGTGATATTTCTCAGTGATGAACACCTCTATCATTTTTGCCCGCGTATTTGCTAAGAACATATTTTGATTACTTTGTACCGAAGTTCCTATTAAGATGGATGACCGTTCGTGAACTGATCAGTCACTACAACTGGAGACGATTTCGTACAGCACTGTGATCTGGACAGTGTCCTGTATAGACGAGAACAGATGGTGGCCTTTCCTGAACTACTCTTATCAGAAGCGGTAACTTTTATGAACCTGTAATCAATTGTTCTGGACTACCGCTAAATGAAAAAGCTTGTCAGGCTCCTGTAAATCACTTTCTTCGTACACATTTTCAATGGCAGTGAGCAAATTAGCATAAACAACATAGAGTGACTGACCCCACTCGCGTGACTTCAGTGGATTTTGCTGGTGGCTTTTTTATTACACACCGGGGAATGTTTTCATGTCAAATATTTGACAGTCTGTGAGATGAGTTGATAATCTATAAATATAGAAGTAAATATCGTATTGGAAGATTGGTGCTGTTAATATTCACTCGAGCATGGCCATAGTGTTTAATCCATGATACGGGCTCTTTCAGCGTGACAATCCATGACAATTTCATGGGATTTCCCAACGTTCAAGGAACAAGGCAAAAAGCGGTGCTGGTACTTGAATGACTTGAATGAAGTCTCCAGATCTTAAATTTATCTAATATTTGTTGGGAGATTTGGGATGGGCAACAACGGATAACCACCAATCAACAATGTCGCTTTATGGAAAGATATTATTCTACAGTAGTTCCGAATACAGATGGAATTCATTCCAAATCACATACGAACTGTTCCAGTGACTAGAAGATGACATATCTATTACGGTGGCTCATCGGTGTATATGGAAATCTATTGCAGTGTAATACTGATGTAAACTCACATATATGTCATTTACAAGAACCGTTAGTCATATGCAAATACTATGAGCTTCTGTTTAAAAAAAGCCTTTAGCTATAAAGTTAGTGCTGATAGCCTTTAGCTATCAGCACTAACTCTGATAATACGATAAATGAAGACTCTAATGCCATTTTCTCTCTCGAGTCAACATTTACTCAAGTACAATATGAAATAGAGCCCAGTCTTCATTCAATCAAGACTGAAAGTTCTTTAAACTGACAATCATATTTGCAGAGAAAAAAATGAAGTCTGCGTTTTTATCGCATATATGAAACCGACTAACAAACACAGACGTAAATTAGTTCTACCACAAAAATTCTCGACATCTATCCATTAGTCTTATATACTTCGTGTGCATGTGCGTGTATTTAGGTACATATAATTATATATACCATGGATTACATATAATTATACATATAATTATATATAACATGGGTGTTTATACACTTAATTATATATGTGTATAAACACCCATGTATTAATGTATTTGTACTGACATGCATACACCTAAATAATGCATACACACATACATGTGTGTGTGTGTGCTACACATGTGCTGAAATGCATTCATACAAAGTTTATACATAATAAATAGATCTATACTTTGATCTATAGTTCTATGAATAGATCTATAGTTCTATGAATTCGCGCATAAGTATTCAGATGAACCCTTTCCCCTTTGATTTGATACTGTAAAATAAAGTAGTAGACTGCCAATAAGAGAAGCCTTTTTGCAGTTGAGGTAAATTATCATGGGACTCTTAGGGCCAGCATGGCGGCCACGTGGGTGGGGCCACGCCTTTAACTGCATAACAATTATCCGAAGTACATGGCCGTGTGATTAGACAACCCAAGAAAGAGCGTTTTCCCAAAACACACGTGGGAAATAGATGACGATCAGACTCAAAAATAATTAAAATACATCAGAAAAAACTCAGAAATTTAAACATAATTATTCTTTAATAAGCGGATTTTTCAATGAAAATGCTGTTAATTACCCCCTCGCTATTAAATGTGGTTACGTATTGCATACTGATAATGGTAAATAAGCATTGGATAGGAACTTTCATGCTACTTATTTAAAATTACTGAAGATTCATTTTTATAATTTAAAATATATATTAATCTATATATAAAAATAAAGAAAGTAAAAGTTTTTCTTTAATCATACAATTGTGTTTATCTTGCCAATAAGGTAAATTTATCGAAAATGTTTAAATAAACATGATACAATATATTGCAGTTAGTTATGTTCTTCAACATCCAAGAGTATAGTTTTAACAGAGAGTTTTCTGTTCTAAATTCATTTGGGATCTTCTCGAAATTTCAAACTCAGTTAGTGCATAATTCCTAGAGAGCAATCCAGCAAGACAATGGCTTAAGGGCTAGGGCATTGGCTATTGGTTCAAAGCCTGTGGTTTCGAGTCCCACTGTTGGTATGGATATTTGTAGCCATTCGTAATTGGCATTAAACTATAGATCCCGGTCTAACTAACCCCTGTGCAGCAAAAACTCACCATATCTCTCTCAACCAAGCGCCCTAGAGAGTTTTCCACCTGTCTCATATAATTGGAATGATATATTCCCTCTATGCAGCTTTACTACAAACCTCTACTTTTGTTTTCTCAGGTATTACATTAATGTGGTTTTGGTTTTCAAAAATGGTATTTAATTTAGTTATGGGATGCCTATTATATACTATAAAGTTTTAAAACAAAAATTGATGTTTGCAAATACGTTTTGGTCACAATGCGGTGCGAACGGGTATCTTTCCTTACTCGCATCCCTGAAAATCCGTTTGTTTCCTTTCCAATACCTTTGTAGTAACGTTAAGGCCACTATATACTAAAACCAAAGTGTATTTAAGACTTGGTCAGAATGCGCACAGGTGCTACATTACTTCACTCATTTATTACAAGACTGTAATAACAGAAATTTAATCCCCATCCATTGTCAACACATTCATTTTTTTCTCTTTAACTTAAGGCTCAACCCATGGAGAAAATTTGTCCAAGGATTGCCGACTGGAATTTAAAGATTTCTTTTTTCAACGTTATACTCCGCAATAGAGAAAGAAGTTTTACACCTTGGGGAATTTTTCGTTTTTCTTTTTAATGCAAATGATATTTTAAAATTTAAATTATTAGGAGGGAAAAAATCTGGTATAGTGTGTTTAAACGCTCCTAAATTCCTTTGAGGGACAAAAATTACAAAATGAATCCTGGTGCAAGGTGAAGAAAAGTTCAGACTATCTGAAAATACCATTTTTATTGGATTATCAGCATTTATGTAACTGTAAATAGTAGACAAATTTTCTCCATATGTTAACATTGAGGTGAGCGAATCCAATAGGATTAGTACACAGCAGTCTTAACCATTTTCTAGATAAAAATTTCTCTGTGACTTTAATATACAACTTTAAGAATGTTTCAAATAATGCCTAATATTCAATGTAGCAGTATGAACCAACCTTTGAACGTCGCGTAATCTAATTGCTATCCTTCCTTTTTCACCTCTTTTTACTGCCCCTTCATTATGCATCACATATACATATTTGATAAAACAATGCAATAGAATTAATATTATACTGATACCAGAAAAACTATATTAAGTACCATAGTGTTTATGAGTAAAAATTGAAGTTTAAAGTTAATTTTGACACTACACTAAGTATTTGAAATGTATAAAAACTTAAAATCTTCTGATTAATTATCTACCACCATCAGAATTTTCCTAAACAATCTAAAAAATTAAATAACTTAAGGTTAACTAAATGTCAGTGAGATATTAGATAACTTCAGGAATATAATGTGGGTAGGAAGGCTAGAGGAGGTTAAATTGGCTTACCAAAAGTAAAGAAAAAAATTCATACGGTTTTCCACAGCAGTCTCACAAATGTTATTTCATATTTTAGTCATATATACCAAGAATGAGGTATCTAGATACCTTGTTTTGCTACATTATGACATCGTGTCCCGTAACTGGTTCAGTCAGGCATTTTGCATTTACTGGAATAGTTCGTTGTAACGAGAGATGGCTGTACTCAATTTCTCAGTGAGATGTATTTGTGTTTAATTTTTAAAAGATGGCCATATATTGTAGAACATTGTCTCATTGCAATGCAAAATAGACAATTGAATAATGTGTGCTGTAATGTAAGCTTACAATAGCCCGAGGTACATTTCGAAGAGTTAAGCAAAGCAACAAAAAGCTTATGAATGCCATCTACATATCATTGATTAGTTGCTACAAAGAAATTAAAAAAGAATAGAAAATGACCACCTGAGGTTAACAACGGTAACCCACCGATCCATAGTGTTAGATGAAACAGTAAATTGGCCAGACGATGCATTTGTGAACTGCCTTACTGGAAAAAAACCGCTATTCACTGCTATATGCTTTCTAGAGACGATTGCAGTCAAAATTTTCGGGAGTCATGCCATTATAATTGGCCCTCGGTATTAGTGGAATTGGTGACAACTGGAATTGGTGTCGAATTTCAAAGGTTAGTAATAAATATCGTAATTGTTGGCGACAAAACAGGTCAACGTTAGTCAGTTGAGTGACTAACGTGGTGACTAGTCTGGTGAGTGATTATATACTAGCAAGGTGAGTTGCTGTTATGGGTGCTCTTGTTATTAATCTAACACTAAACTTCCTTTCTGTGGCTTCTTTTGCTGGCTAACTGTCTCTGCGAAAAATAGAGATAATTAGGTGATGACCAACGATGACTTTTAGGTGATAATGCCATTCTTTTATCGTTGTATTATGTTCATTTTGTTATCGTAAGAAAATTGTAAATATTAAAATAGGTTTCTATTCCTTCGGATCTGACTGTAAAATAACGGAAATGACGGTAAATATGGCAATACTTTAACTGGCCACACAGCTGTCATGTTATGTCTGTAAAAAATGCCCATTTTTATTTTGGAAGAAAAGGAATGCATAAAAAGAATTGTAACGCATTGTCGACGCTATTGAAATTTCAATGAAATGCAGTTGCCAATACTGATTTTTCTTAATATTATAGACTCACGAACTGATAATGCATTTAGCCATTTATAAAACTTTAACTAAGAAAGGGATGATTTTTAACTCCTTTTGATCACCTTTTGCAGAATTTCAAGGGATTATAACTGCATTACGTATTAAGAACCTTACAGGGTAATTGAAGATCGTTTTTTTCTTTTAGGTTTTAAATTATGTTGAATTCCCTATAAGTTCATTACTTTGCTAATGAATAACTTTGTTATAGTGATATATGTTATAGACCTCGCGAAATAATCTACAGTTAACAGTTAAAATGTAATAAAACCAGTTAGGATAACAGTCACAAAAATATAAGATCCTGTGTCATCACAATTCAAGTATTTCCATGAATTGAATGATTCAAGTCGGAAACTTCAAGGAATGAGTTTACCTTTAAGTACTTATGTAGGAATATTAGACATTTGTCAAACTACTTTTGTTTTTTATCTATATCATAATCAAACATTCAATGACTATGCCCATCATTATACTCTATCATTATATTTCCATCATTAGTTTGACTAAGATTATTAAGATATAATTTTTTTACTATGAAGTTTTAAAGTCTCAATATTTCATCTAAAGGTAATAATTTTATTTTGGAGGATTTATTTTAATTATGTCATTATCTCAGATATTACTTCAAAGTCAGAAACACCTGATAATATCATTGAAATTCATTTCAAAGTATTATGTTATATTCATCCGTGCTGGTATCAACTGGTAAGGTTTGTGAGACATTTGTTCTCTTTCCTAGTCTAAATAAATTTGATTTATATGTTTGTTACCTATGAATTCTCTATATAAACCGGAGCTACACACTTCAGCCCGGAGCCTATATGAACCTGGTGTGTAAATCACAGCCAGGGGGCTCTAGAAACAACAAACATGATGATGAAATATACTAGTATGTTAAATAAGAACTTTTTAAATATACTTAGCTACAACTAAAAGTCAAATAATTGTCAATAAATATACTTTACGCTCATAAATTTTAAAAAATGCTAAAATCATTAAAAAAAGAAAACATTTTTATAATGCTAATCTTCTCTATTTCTCAAAAACTTCGATAATAAATGCAGTATATTAGATTTTTTTAAAAACTAATCACTAAAAATTTCATTTGAATACTAAGTATAGTTAAAGATTTTTTAACATTGAAAACAAGGCATATTTTCGTCGACATTAGGGATACAAGACAACACGGAATTGCTACTGATTCATTTGTTTATATGCGTACTATGTCACTAATTGCTATCAAATTCAAATATTCTTTTGTTTTTATTTATTTATTCCTCAGTTTGACTTGTTGTTTCAAAATGTTACATTTGCAAGAATAAATTAGTGAATATCATAAAAAAAATACTTACTGTAGTATTAATCCAGCGACTATGTAAAAAATTTAAATTTCCAATATCGAATATTAAAACATGATAATGAAATATACTAGCATGTTAAAATAGCACTTTTTAAATATATCTAGCTACAATTGAAAGTCAAATAATTATCAAAGAATATACTTTACACTCATAATTTTTTTAAATGCGAAAAGCATTAAAAAAGTGAAAACAGTTTCTTAATGCTAATCTTCTGTTTATCAAAATCTTCTATGATAAATGCTGTATATTACGTGTGTTTTTAAATGATCACTAAAAGTTTCGTTTAAAAGTACTGCTAAAGATATTTTAACATTGAAAACAATTCATAGTTTCGTCGACATTAAGAATACAAGACGACACGGAATGCGATTGATTCATTTGCTCATATGCATACTATGGCACTAATTGCTATTAAATTCAAATATGTTTTTGTTTTATTTATTTATTCCTCAGTTTGAATTGCTATTTCAAAATGTTACAATTGTAAGAATAAATGAGTGTATATCATAAGAAAATACTTACTGTAGTATTAATCCAGCGACTATGTAAAAAATTTAAATTTTCAATATCTACATAATATTAAAACATGAAAATGAAATAGGGGACTGCCTGCGTTTGGAGCACTTTTTTTTTCAAAACATACAGTGCTAATTAAATACATATATTTTTAGTTCAAAGGGGATATAAAATCATGTGAAAAATATTATTTTCGTAAATATTTCATAACATTTTAAAATATAGGAGATTTTTTATGAATTTTTAGTGCTTACGCCAGATGCCCTACACTCAATTCAACTAAATATATTTTAATTTCCTTTATACTATATACTACTGAAACAATCACCTGTGTTCTGAACTAAAAGTTTTACAATATTTCACAAAATCACTGAAATATACCAAAAAAAGGGAAAAAACACAGAATTTTTAAAAAGTTACCTTTTTTAAGTACAGCTACCCGTAAAATGATTAAATTAACACATATTGCTTAGTTATTAGTTCAAAGCATAGTAACAAATATGTAAAATACTTTTGCAAAATTTCATTGAAATATATTGAAAACTTTTTAAATTATTAGATTTCTTGTTTACAAAAGTAGCTAAAAAATGAGTTTTCCAGAAAATGCATTTAAACATGCTACTTCCGGTCTTTTAACATGGCTTTCTGTTTATCAAATTGGCCATAAGTTCTCATCCAATGATCGTACGAATAAAAATAAATCATTTTTCGAATCCTAAAAGATTGGCCTTTGAAATAAAGCAGTAAAAATAATTTCGAAATTTTGCACCAAAACAGCCATTTCAACGTAGGCAGTCCCCGTAATGCTAATCTTCTGTTTATCAAACTCTTCGATAATAAATGCAGTATAGTACGTGTTTTTTTAAGTGATCACTAAAAGTTTCGCTTGAATAAAAGTACTGAAAAAGATTTTTTAACATTGAAAATAATGCATAGTTTCGTCGACATTAGGGATACGAGACCACATGGAGTGCGATTGATTCATTTGTTCCTATATATACTATGTCACTACTTGCTATTAAATTCAAATATTATTTTCTTTTATTTATTTGGGACTCAGTTTGAATAGTTATTTAAAAATGTACAATTGTAAGAATAAATGAGGGAATATCATACGAAAATACTTACTGTAGTATTAATCCAGAGACTATGTAAAAAAATTAAATTTTCAATATCAAATATTAAAACATGATAATGAAATATATTAGCATGTTAAATAAGCACTTTTTAAATATACCTAGCTACAGTTGAAAGTCAAATAATTATCAAAGCATATACTTTACACTCATAATTTTAAAAAAATGCGAAAGACATTAAAAAAGTGAAAACATTTTCATAATACTAATCTTCTGTTTATCAAAATCTTTGATAATAAATGCAGTATATTACATGTTTTTTTTAAATGATCACTAAAAGTTTCGTTTAAATAAAAGTACTGCTAAAGATTTTTTAACATTGAAAACAATGCACAGTTTCGTCGACATTAGGAATACTTTCGTAAATGATCACTAAAAGTTTCATTTGCATACTAATTAATGCTAAGGATTTTTTAACATTGAAAACAATTCGTTGAAGAAATAAGCAATTTACTTACACCGAAAATTTTTGAAAAATTCTGACTATTTACATCAACATAAAATCACTAGTTATGTGCAGAACATAAATAACACACATTTCTAACCAATAAAAGAAAATAATCTTATATAACTTACAATATGAAATAACAATGAAGGTTTAGGAACCGTAATTCATGGTCAAAAAAAAAGTCTAAATGTTTTTGAATGATTTAAATTTTGTATTTTAGTTGTTCCATATACATCAATCAAGAAGACTGGATTCAATTTACCTACACTCGCTCTATTTCTTATAGCATTAGCGTTTCAAATGTTATTGTAATGAAACTCACCGTTCGAACAGTAAATAGTTCATTTTATCAGTTCTTTCGCATGGAATCTGTCCAAACTCGAACTCAAAATTACAATTTCTAATTTAATTCAATGTAGAATCGAATCTCCTTTGTCTCATAGATGCGCCTAAAACCGTTTAAATTTATTAATCAATGAGGGAAACACTGTGATATCTTAAAAAATCCAATTTTTATTCGATTAAAGTGCATTCTCATTAAATCAGTTGTTAAGTAGATGCGTAATGAAGAATAAAGCTATTTCTTCTCAGAAAATGCACATGTTTGCAAAAGTAATCGCGAACATGCTCTGTTTAATAGCATCACGAAGAGACAAAACGAAAACTGATAAAAAATTACTGAAACAAATTTCTTTCTCCCCCCCCCCTTTCGAAATTTTTAATAAATTTAAAAAAATCTAATGTCATTAAATCCCATATCTACTAAACAGTTTTAATGAAAGTCAATAAAAAAACTGCATAATAACAAAATTTATACACTGTAATATTTACTACTCCAGTTTCGTAATATTTATGTTCATTCCATTAAGAAAATTACAAACTAACTACCTGTCTGTTATACATTCATTGATAATCCTTTATTTTAACATTACTGTCAACTAGCAGTTAATTTACCCTATCTTAATTGCAGTCCTCAGAAACATTAGAGAAATTCGAATTTTTCTTTAAAAAAATTTAAGTTTGGGAAAATATAGTTAGGAAAATAAAAAGAAAACTTAAAATAAATAAATAAATCTATCTATCTCATCTATCTATCTATCTATATATATATATATATCTATATATATATATATATATATATATATATATATATATATATATATATATATACGTATATATATATATATATATATATATATACTCGTATAGTCAATAAGTTCGGGGACTACCCTCCCCCCTCATGCCCGGTGTGTGGGGGAACCGAAATAACGATGTGGTTTGCAAGTCTGATTATCTGTGTACGCGTGAGACGTCACATGAGGCTTTGCACAACTGCTAAGGCGCGCAGTTCACCATTTGGCTGCAGACTGCCAGCCTATGATGTCGATGTAGCAAAATGTCCTTTTTGGAGCAACGCTCCAACATTAAATTCTGCTACAAATTAGGAAAACCCACTGCAGAAACGTTACAGTTACTGCATAAAGCGTATCGAGACGAAGCTATGTGCAGATCGAAAGTTTTCAAATGGTACAGCTTGTTTAAAAATGGGAGAGACGCTGTGGCAGATGATCCGTGAAGTGGGTGGCCAGTGACCCTACAAACGGAGGCGAACATCCAAAGCGTAGGAGCAGTAGGTGTTTGGTTGGTTGAAGTTTATTGGCGCAAGGTCCAGAAGGACAAGCTGCGCCAAACACAAGGTAACATCGTCAACAAATGGTATGCACATGTTCTTCGTCGTCTCCGGGAGGCAATCCGTGGTAAACGTCCACACGTTTGGAAACCCAACATGTGGATGTTGTTGTATGACAATGTCCCGGCGCACCGATCTCTGATGGTGCAACAAGCCCTTGTTAAACACGGCACCAGAGTTCTGCCACATCCCCCGTATTTCCCAGACCTCGCTCTCTGCGATTTCTACCTGTTCCCGAAACTGAAGATCGCATCAAGGGCAAGCGGTTTGCAAATGCCGAGGAAGTGATGGCAACAGGGACAACCGCTTTAAGACAGCTCTCACGCAATGGTTTCCAGGACTGTTTCCAGAAGCTGTATCAACGCTGGCAGAAGTGTATAGTCGTGGAAGGACATTATTTCGAAGGTAATTGTGTTCAGAAGACTTTGTAAGTGTATTCGTTGTTGCAGTAAATAAAGTCCCCGAATTTATTGACTGTACGAGTATATATATATATCTATATATATGTGTGTGTGTGTGGGTGTGTGTGTGGTGTGTATGTGTGTGTGTGTGTGTGTGTGTGTGTGTGTGTGTGTATGTGTGTGTGTGTGTGTGTGTGTGTGTGTGTGTGTATGTATGTATGTATGTATATATTAAATGAAAGAACGAAGATTGCTGCTTAAAATACCTATACCTCCTGAAAAAAATTTCTTAATTACCGTCAAAAAATAATGAACACATGTGAAAACTTTCATACGACGAATTCAAAAATTGCTTTTGAATCAAAATTTTGAATTAAGCGCAAAACTATAAACACTTCCCTACTTCACTGTATTGTAAATCTTATTCTTCTTTATATCTACTGTAATTTGGAGAGAATACATGCCTCGTCAAGTTGCAGCAGTAATTAAAGGAAAAGGTTTTAAACTAATTGCTAAATCACAACGTATACATATGGATTAAGCGAGCATTCGTAGAGAAACCATTTAATATATCTGCTCATATTTAGGCTCAGAATTCTTCGCAAATACGTATAATTAATTTGCTACTTAACACCAACTGTACTGTTTAATTTATCTATACTTAGGTAGATATTCTAATACCGATATTCCAACATTATAGTTGATTATTTTTGCTTACCTTCTTTCTCAACATTTTTCTACAGTAATTCTTTAAAATGTATTTTTAACTGTATTGACAACAAACATCATTTTTACTTCAGACTCACTCCCGAATCATGTATTTAAGGCAACTGTGTACTAACCCTATTGGATTCGCTCACCTCAATATTAACCTATGGAAAATATTTCTTCAAGGATTGCCGATTTGGATTTAAAGTTGTTTTTAAATTGTACTCTGTAATAATTTTACACCTTGGGCATTTTTCATTTTTTTTAATCCGAATAATATTTTAAAATTTTAATTATTCGGGGTAAAAATATGATATAGAATTTGTAAATGAATCTTGTTGCAAGGTGCAGGAAAGTTCAGGCTATCTGAAAATATCATTTTTATTGGATTATAAGCACCTATGCAGCTGTAAATAGTAGACAAATCTTCTCCATAGGTAAACATTGGGGTGAGCGAATCCAATAAGGTTAGTACACAACAGCCTTAAATCTTTATCAATGTATCACATGATGAGGGTCGAGTAGCTACCGGGATTCTGAAACAGGAAGAGTCCCGTTTTGAGAGGTAACCGGATAAATATTTGCCCGAGATTTTTCGTACAACTTGTTATATGAATATACTAGCTGAAAACCCGCACTTCGCTACGGAGTACATTCAAATTAAATACAACGGTCAATATATGCAATTAATGTCAATATATATATATATATATATATATATATATAAATATCCTGAGGGATATTTTTATAGACAAAATAATGTAGAAGAAAATATTCAAATTAAATCTAATAAGACATACTAAAGAATATAGTACAGTTCGAAGAACATATCTCTTACTGTACTTTAATATTTTTTTGGATAATATCCAATCGTCTGCCGCATTAGCAAGAAAACAAATTTTTTTTTTGTCTATACGTTGTTATGCACGTGACGATAAATTTTAAGTACCAGAAAAAGAAATCACGTGATCAGCATTTAATAATTAAATTCTAAAATTAATCTTTAAAATTCATCAAAAAATCAGAAAGGAAGGTAAAGATTCGAAAAATATTTCATTTTAATGGAGTTTTTTTATCTTTCTCGTGATATAAATTTTATAACGCGCAGATTATTATTTTAAATGCAAACTTAAAAGAAGTTACTGAAACAGCTTAAAAATTTACTTTTAAAATACTGTTTTATACATAGAGATTGGGCCATTAAGCATTAACAAAGAATTTTTTTCTCAATAGTCCCTGGAGTGCATTCATTTAAAAACAAATTAATTATAAAAATAAACTGCTTTCCTTTAAAATTGTCTCTGGTTTCAGCATTTGATACCAGAGTCTGTGGCTTAGATTTCCAGTGTCGGCATGGATATCTGAACCAGTTTGGAATGTTTTATAAAGCGTAAGCCCCGTCTAAGTGTAACGAAGGATAGCCCTTGCAATCTAAACCAACCAGCATTGTTCATATATACATATGTCTTAACATATATGCGTTTAGTAAAGCAACTTTCTTGTGGTAAAAAGTTAAATTTTCCTTATTAACACAGACGGGTATCAGATATAATTGCGCTACAGTTCTGAAACCGATTTGAGTGTACCCTTCCACGATACCAGTGTCTGCTCTGTCTACTAATTTAATTCATGATAATTGAGAGCAGCATGAAAACCGATGTGTCTCACCAGAACAGCAGGGAATGTTAAGAAACAATTTTTGGTTTGAACTTTAATTAAGATGTTGCTACTTCTCATCGGAACGGTAAATGTTACTTTTTGTGCAACGTATCTTTCAGTTGCCTTTTTCTGTTGGAACGCCACCGTGTTGGATACTTCAGTGCGACTGCCGACTTTCTCGAGTCATTGTATGGGAGGAGTGTTTTTAATTGGCTATTTAGTGCCAAATCTTCTGTGAATCCCCTTACAGATGACTCTCGCACAAAATAATTTGGCACCCTTCAGTCAATATAGCTCTCTCAATATACAATTTACAGAGTGATTTTTTGTTCGGATCTAAATCACGTTCTGTAATAAGCTTGCCAAACGACAGTCGGGGAAGTCGCTCCCCCCCCCCGTTCCTTTATTTGATCTCTCTCTAATAAAAGGATTCTGCTCGCGCTAGAGCAGGCGTATGTACTCCTGGGACTCTATTTGTTTAATTAAAGCAATTGTTTGAAAGCGGAATGCGAGAGATTTTTCAGCACAATCAACACAAGAGAAATTTTCGTAAACAGGATTAAACGAGGCGAGCGGAGCTATGATACCGAATTCTTTCATCAGTGTTTTGAAGCCGTCTCCCGTGCTACAATAGATTATTTTGCAGTGAGTTAATATTAGCTTTTATTTGCCTGGGTTGCATTTATATGTACTCTCGGTGCTCGAACATTTTACGCCCACGTCTTTGTGAGAAAAAGCGGCACACACTGCGACAGTAAATTGACAAACGGCTTACGAAAAGGAACTCGCCGTTTTCATTTCTTTAGTAAGGCTTTTGATTTGTATTTTCATCATCTCGAAAATGATTGCGAAAGATCTGCCGATGAGAACAGTCAAACGAGGACTTCCGCAACACGTTGCTCGAATTAAGGGACTCGCAGGATAAAAACGAATGTGTAAGAGGCTTTTTTCGGATTAATTTCTCCGAAAGGAACTGGAGAAATTCACTTCATAAGATTAAATATTGATATTCACGTACGTACTTCATACATAGGAAATATTTCACTTTACGCTCATATTTCAATATATTATTAACAAATGCAACACTTTGGGGGACTTATTAACATCCAATCTACATTTGAATATAGTTAAACAATAAAAAACGTTAAACCATTTTTAACCTTCAATATCTAAAGTTGTTTTATTTGCATTTTTAAAAGAGTGTATTTAAATCTAAAGACACTGAAAAATGGTTTAGTTGTTCCAGCTTTTTAAAATTCATTCTAAACCATTCTAAACCATGTTTAATTCATTTTAATATTCAGTTTTTTATCTGTTAGAGAATTCTAGTGACGAAAGTATGGAGTCAAAATTAATTTTTGAGACTTTTAAAGCGTTGCACAAAAATATTTTGGATAAATTTCATAAAATCAAAAGTTTATTAGCTATCTTGAAAAACTACATGGAGGAGTTTCCTGCAATCATAAAACTACTGGCCATAACTATGCTAATTTTGCTGTCAATTGTGTAAGCGATTTCTACTCTCTGAATGTAATTGTAGGAAATAGGACATTTTTTATAATAGAATTACATTATGTCCTTTCCAGATACAAATTTTGAATTTGATTAAAATCTTCAGCTACACAATGACGACGAAATATTGTTGAATTGTGAGATCGAGAATATATATATACGTATGTATATAGGTTTATACAACGAGAAATGAATGATTAAATTTAATAAGCATGTAGCTAGATTATGAAACAAGTAACAGTAAAACTGTCTACAATCATGTGTGTGTAGTCAAGAATCTAATGTGAGACATACAAAAGTACATTGGCTTTTTCAAGGATTTTTCGCTCGATTTCGCTGAAGACTGGAAAATCTAACATGCTGGAGTGATTAAAATATGTATTACTGTAAGGACATGTAAGGGCATGTGTAATTTACTATCATTTTAAGGACAAAAGGTGGCTATCTGTTGTTGTACGATGTTTTATACTAAAAAGCGCATCTATTAAAACATATTCGTTAATAAAATTCTCACTTTATGAAAAGTATTTATGTTATTTAGATCATACTAAGATCATCTACGTTATTTGGATGATACAATACAAATTCCTCGTTGCTTCAGGTACAGCATAAAAATTTGTTTCTTCAAGTTTTCCTGTTCAAAACTATTTTCTTCGTGTGGCTATTGAAATACCTTTCGTTCGAGAATAGTATGTGAACATATGATTAAAATGCCTATTATTACGTAACTGACATAGAGTAATGTTTATAGGTCCTTGAAACCACTGCAACATAAGTTTATGTACAAATATATGAATTTTCAATACTTCATTTATCTGATCAATATGTCTAAAAATTCATTAAATGCAATATTTTAAGACTCCACGTTGGGTGTTCATAAAATCACAAAATTTATTTAAAAATTAAATGATCTTCTTTAGATTCCAAGCCATTACCGATTTTCGGCATTTATTGGTTATTATACAATGAAACTGATTAGTCCAGTCAATTTGTGCTCAAAAGGGGCCCTCGAGGGAAAATTTTGGGGTAGTTTTGATTTCTTCTATTTTATATGTTTTTTGGGGTGCTGAATCCGAATCTGAGGTTTGTTAACAAAATTTCGTGACGCAACATTGAAAAAAATGAAAAAAAAAGGTGAAAATTTTCATTTTTTGGTGGTTTTTTGCTTATAACTCGGAAACTATCAACTTTTCGTATATAACCCCATTTATTAAAATTAAAGTACATAAAATTTCCTACAAATTTCACTATTTAGGTTTTTTTCTCCGACGGACCGTTTGGGCTCAAGCGCTATTTGAAAATTGGAGTATTTCGGCTGGCTCCGCAAAAACCCACTTTTTACACTCCAAAACTTATCATTAAAGGCTGTCATTTAATTCCTCCTTCGAATACAATGTAGGATTTTCAAAATCACATTGTATTTAGATTCTGTGCAAATATAATTCCGTCTTGTACGTCTTTTCATGTTATTTATTCTCGGCGAGTCTCACCAAATGATTTTATAACTGACCCGTTTGGTTTAAAAGCCCTCTTTCCTTCCATTCGATTCCTTCACAGACGATTCAAGGCCAACTACGTCATCGTGTACATGCGTACCCAATCAACACCCCCTATATCCGATATAGGGGTGTTGACCCAGTCTCAAGTCCCTTCATATTGTTCCCGAGGTTTTCCTCCCCTCCACCCTCCAAAAAAAACAAAAATAAAACACCGGCCATCCGATTCCTACCAGTGGCAGTGCGAAGGAAGTAAATAGTTCAGTGTTATGGTGCATATACATTGGTACAGAGTTCTCTGCCTGCAGATCCCCGACTCCTGTCATCACATTAGTCACGGTAACATTAGACACGGTATTTAGAACCACCCCCATTCCAATGAACACGTGTCTTCCAGATATTCCCCCATTTAGAACCCCCCCCCATTCAAGCCCACAAGGTCCCTCGTGTTTCTTGATCTAGTGTCCCCCGCCCCCACTGTCACCATTTGACCCCCGGGACCTCGGGTTCTCCTTTGATGCTATGCATCGGACCGCCAGAGGAGGAGATCCACGCATATACAGAGTACAGAGAGGAACATAAATCACTGGCAGATGCAGAGAACTCTGTACCAATCTGTATGCGCTATTAGAATCCAACGACAACAGGATTCAAAAGTTATATTTACGCGTAGTGTTAAAAATGGCTTCAAATGTGTGTTTTATTTGTGATGAAGTGCTGGATAATAACGTAGAGAAGGTGATAACGGTGTGGCAAAGAGGTTTGAAAACGTTTATCGAGTCAAGAAAGAAGAGGAAGGATGGTGAGCATGTTCAGCTACGTGAAAAATCTGCAGTTGATGTTCATGAGCGATGTCGTACAAACTACATTAATAAAAGAATGATTGCAGCTCATTTGAAGAAGGCGGAACAGGGTAGAGAGCAAGTCAAAAGACGTTCTACTGAAGCGCATTTCAATTTCAAAACTCATTGTTTTATGTGTGGCCTCGTCATAACACCTGACTTTATAGAACAACAAAGAAAAAAGAAAACCAATCGTAATATTGTGTATCAGGTTCGAATTTTGAAAGTCAAGGAAACTATCATAAAAAGGGCAGAAGAACGTGGTGATGAGTATGGACAAGCCATAATCAAACGTCTTTTGCCTGTCTCAGACTTGGTGGTTTCTGATTGTCAGTATCATAGTTTATGCATGAGAAAATTGTACAATCGCCCAAAAATTCAAGAGAAGAGAAAAAGGGGTCCATTCGCCAATCATGTTGAAGCAGCAATGGAATATGTCTACACTTATCTTGAGAATAGTGATGGAGAATGTCAGTTTACGCTAGACGAGTTGGTGGACCAAATCAAGGGGGATTATCGTCCTGACATAAAGACAGTTAAAGCTCATCTACTCAAAAAATATGGAAGCGATATAATAATGACCTTTTCTCCAAACAAGAAGCTGGTAGTGTTTCAAAAACACAGGGTATAAAATTTTAGATGATGCTTGGTACCAGCAGGCGTTAAAAAATGAACAAGAGGAAAAACTCCGGATTATTAAGACGGCTGCTGCAATTGTTGTTGAGGGTATCCGGAGCCAGGTTTATGAGACCGCACAGTACCCCTCACCTGATCAATTTTTGGAAGGAAATGAGGAACTCATTCCTGAAAGTCTCCGTACATTTATGGAAACAGTTGTACTAAACAAAAAACGTGGGGACCATGATATGTGGAAGAAGAAGAACACAGCACTGGCTCATAGTCTTGTAGCAGCAGTGAAGCCCATATCATTCATTTCACCAGTCCTCGTAGGGTTGGCAGTGTTTCTGCACAAGAAGTACGGCTCAAGGAAATTAGTCGATGTGGTTTCCTCATTGGGATTTTGTTCGACTTACACAGAGGCTGTCCGCCTGGAAGCATCAGCTGTCAGCAGCGATCCGCTGAAAGTTAACCAGCCATGCTTTTCACAGCAGGTGACGACAATGCTGATTTTAATGTATATACAATCGACGGATACAGCGCCTTTCACGTCATGGGTACAGACTGAAGAAATACGCTTACATGATGCGGAAGGTATGTCTAATCTCACAATCTATTTCGTAATCACTCATCTCTCCTTAAGATATGATCACAAGTTGTTGTTTTCTCTTCACCTCTTTCATTTTCCAGATGAACAAGCCCCGACTCTGACGACAGAACAACCCGAACCTGTGCCAGGACTCGCCGCCTTCGAAGAACCTCAGCCAGGACCCTCTAAACGACAACGGCTCATATAATAATGTAATATATGATCATATGTATTGTAATTCAATATAATAAAATGTAATAATTTTCAAGATTTTTCTTTGGAATTTCACTTTTTTGTAACAATTACAACTAATTTGTACAATTTCGGACTTCTTTAAATAACTTGAACATTATTTTATTTTTGAAAAAAATACCTCTACCTCTACATATACGATCTAAATAAGGTATGTGCAGAGAACTGGGAGGAATTCACTAATTGACAGCCATTAATAATAAATTAGAATTTTGGAGTGGAAAAAGTGGGTTTTTGAGGAGACAGCCGAAATACGCCAATTTTCAAATAGCTCTTGAGCCCAAACGGTCCGTCGGAGAAAAAAACCTAAATAGGGAAATTTGTAGGAAATTTTATGTACTTTAATTTTGATAAATGGGGTTATATACGAAAAGTTGATAGTTTCCGAGTTATAAGCAAAAAACCGCCAAAAAATGAAAATTTTTACCTTTTTTTGCATTTTCTTCAATGTTGCGTCACGAAATTTTGTTAACAAACCTCAGATTCGGATTCAGCACCCCCAAAAACATATAAAATAGAAGTAATCAAAACTACCCCAAAACTTTCCTCTGAAAAACACAATTTGACTGGACTAGATAGCATATCTTTTTATACTTTTTAATATACATAACTACATTAAACATGTTTACTTTCTAATTGAAAATAATTATTAGATATAAAGATATGGAAATAGGTAATCAATATAAAATAATATTCTACTAAAACATGTCAAATATTTGAATTTTCGCCGAAGGAAAAGAATTCCCAATAATTCTTCAGAAAAACTAACTTCGAACAATAGACAAGTTAATTCGATAAGGAATTTCTTTTGGCACTGAGATTTTGATCTAACTTATTTGGCTTTATGCAGATATATTAATTAAATAAATATAAAATAAATCAACCAAATGTTCCTGTAGTTCATCTGTTATTCAGGTACTCGAATTCGTAAAAAATGTAACTGAAAATCGTAAATGACCTTTGTTTATCTCAATTTCTTAAATTAAATAGCTTAAAATTAAATCAAAATAATTGAAAGAATCGTGTAGTTTAACTTTATCTCAAATTCTTTCTCCTCTTTTTTCTGGTTCTGGCACATTAGAGAAAAATCTTTACTGATTATATGTCATGTTTCTGAAAATGTATTTATCCTGAAGCAAGCAATGCGAAAGAATCCGTGGGGTCGTTAGACCGTGATCGTATATAAGTACCTTTGCGTCGAGTTGCGACCAATTCTGTTTCAACAACTTAACTAAGAGAAGGGGTACAAATCTCAAAAATACACTCTTATTATATTTATATATACAATTTATTTACACATATATTTACACACACATTATTTAACATCATGCTGAAGTCTTCGTATTATTCAAATACAGTATTATTCAATATATAGTATTATTCAATATATAAATCATTTACAATTACAACTCATATTATTCATCATAACTTTCGCAATGCAGACCCTTACGGGCAAGAGGCGAGCATGTGATAAGCGAGGATGTGAAAGAAATTATATTAGAAAATATGCTCACCCATGGGGCTGCTGTCGCTATCGGTTGCACCCGTCTCCACCATTTGGATATCACAGTTCGTGTAATATTTGTCGGTCACTATAGTTCGTAGAGAGAAATCAATAGAGTTCTGTATCTCGTCACTAAAAGAGTTCGGGATTTCAGTGGTCAACGATAACTTGGAATACACCTCGGATGTTGCTCTGAGTTGATCACGTCTATGATGATCTGCGGGTTGGTCAGCACTGGCTGGCGGTCGTTTGCGCGTTCAAACCGCGATAAGAGGATGCGTACACCTCCAGGTACCGGCCTAGTAGCATTAGTGGATTCGGCTCCTTTGTTATACTGCACTTCGTCGCAGTTTGAGTACCATCTCTTGACAATCAATTTCACGTCGTCACTGGATTCTCTTCTTGGCCTTGTAGTATCTTATTTCATTGTTTTTTGTTTATTTTTCGCAAGGAGCTAGTGCTGGGCATTCAATTTCGTATTCTTTGGATTCTCATCGGCCCTGTAGTAGCATAGGGTATTTGTCGTTCTTTTTGCAATAAGGGAGTCTCTTGTCGGCCCTGTGGCAGCTTAGTTTCTCGTCATTTTTTTTAATAAAGGGCTCTCTCGAAAACGCTCCAACACTCGTATATATATATATATATTTTTTTTTTATTGGCTGTGGCCTTCTTGTCTTCTCATTCGTTCGCACCACCCCTTTATTGGGATGAGGGATGTGTCACCTTGTTCGTAGGTCAACTTCTCGGTCCCCCTCATCGCATTGGTCGCTGCTGAAATGTTCCGGTGCATTTTAATTAACTCCGACGCCTGTCCGTGTCTGGGATATTTTCTCCTCGGACAGTCCCCCGCTTCTCGACCTTTGACATCAGATTTATAGCTGCTGACTTCTTAATTTTAGATGTTTTATGACACCATATTGTTGCAATGTACAACGCATCTCTCTGGCTCCCCGAAGCATCGGAACCGTAAATTTGTGCCTGACAGTTTCGGCTGGGTGGTCCCTAACAATTTAGATAGCCGTCTAGAAATTTTATTCACATCCTGCTTATTACAATAATAGTGTCAAATGTTTTTCACTAGCAAAAGGGAAAATTTCATTGAATTTTTAACAGTCAAGGCCTCCTTTTCCCACAACTCTCTAACCATTGATATAACTATCTCTTGAAATGGAAATATACATAGTCTATTCCCATTTCTCATACTTCGTATGAGAAGAACTTAAAATATTTCGACAGCTATATTCAAATAATAGAGGGCGGGGAGAAAATGTAGCTTAATAGAAAATGGGAAGTAACACGATAAATTAAAAATGCAATGAATACACAAAAACAAAAATGGGAAAACATCCAGAACATTTAAAAAATAATTATATGGTGTATATTAAAATTCATAGTTGGATATACATTGTGCAAGAACGAGACTTTGCATGCAAAAGTATATTGAAAGCATTTTTGCATGCGAAGGGTACTGCCCGAGAATTTTGTGTCCTCCCCTTTTTTATCTTTCGTTTCGTTGCTGATTATCTTCACTGTAATGCGTATAAAACCGTTTTTGATTATTTTTGATCTTACATTCTAATGTTTTATAATAAGTATGCTGTTTGAAAAGATATGACAATTTACAAAGACTACAGGATTCAAAATATGTATTATTCATTTATTTTATATCGTGTCCCAATGACTTTCCCAAGTATACATTTCTTCAGTAACTTTTTACTTTAGAAGGATGGAATTATGAAAAAAGCAAGAACACAAAGTCTTAGTTGAATACAGCACTAAGAAATCTCGAAGTAAAAATTATATTTACACGAACAATTTTCTAGCATGATGGATGATTAAATATTGAATGCATATGAATTAATAAAATATTTATTTTTAAATGACGAATTGAAAGTTCTTTTATAAAAATTTTCCGAAATCTAATTTATTTAAAAAATATGTAATCTAAAAAAGCTAAATGTTTACAGTGGTTTCCTTAACCATGGATTTTTTTAATTTGTCTCACGTAACTAGAAGAATTACCGAATAATTATCTAAGATTAATAAGAAGTTTAAAAGGGCTCGACTATTTCAGACGAAAGAATACATAGGAAACAATCAAATTATAAATGATGAAATTATTCTATTATGTTTAAACAACGCCTATGTTGTGCAGTTCTCTTTTAAGTAAATATTTTTTATTTCTTTTATTTATATTGTGCTATGAATCTGAAAAAAAATAAGCCTTCTTAGATCAGTACCATATTATATAAAGATCTATCAGAAGGGTTTGAAATCCTCTAAGAAAAATCTGCGGTCATTGGTTAGCTTGAAAAATTTTGTACTGTATAAGCACTTTAAAAACATCCCGCATTGTGAGATATTAAGTGCCACAATCTTCCACCATGTAGGCCTGGATTCAAACTCCAACCGTATGGTAGATGTTTCTTCTCAGTTCTGACGATTTTGTTTCACAACGGCCAACAAATTTGCTCGTGTATATGGATGAATGCCTACAGAGTAAGTGCTTGCTTGCCGTAGCAGTACACATACACACACACACATATATATATGTAGATATATATATATATATATATATATATATATATATATATATTATATATATATATATATATATTATATATATATACACTCAAGATCCAAAACATTATGACCACCCCTACATTTTGCAATGAATTCGCCTGGATGACGTGGAAGGCACGTGATCAGGTGGAAGTGGTATTTAACTGCTGCTGGAGAGTCTGAAGAATCATTCTTTCACTTACTTCTGTGTGTGATGGGAAAGGCTAAGGATCTAAGCGACTTTGATAGAGGGCAGATTGTAATAGTTCGAAGGCTCGGAACAAGTATTTCCGAAATTGCACGACTCGTGGGTTTTTCGCGACCTACAGTTGTTAGTACTTATACAAAGTGGATGAATGACGGTGAAACCAGCAGTAGAAGACATGGTGTTGGACATCCACACGCTATCAAAGAAAAAGGTCGTCGGAGACTGTCTCGCATGGTGAAGCAAAATGGTGAGCCAGACAGTGGCTCAGCTGACAGCCCAATACAATGCAGGGCCAAGTAGAATAGTATCGCAGCACACTGTTCAGCGGACACTGTTGGATATGGGGCTACGCAGCAAACGCCCCACTCGTGTGCCTTTGCTGACCAAGCGTCATCGCCAACTGCGCCTGCGCTGGGCCCGGGAACATCGCGACTGGTCCACGGATCAGTGGGAAAGAGTTGCCTGGTCAGATGAATCACGGTTTGTCATTCATCACGCCGATGGCCGTGTCAGGATACGTCGTCTTCCAGGCGAACTGTTGCTCCCTCAATGTACAGTAGGTCATACACAGGCCGGTGGTGGCGGTATTATGCTTTGGGGGATGTTCTCTTGGGCGTCTCTGAGACCCGTGGTTGTGGTAGAGCAGACCATGAATGCTACAGGGTATCTGAACATCATTGCGGACCAGTTGCACTCTTACATGGCCTCTGTTTTTCCAGCTGGAAATGGAATGTTCCAACATGACAACGCCCCGTGTCACAAAGCTAAAATTGTGTTGGAGTGGTTCCAGGAACATGATGCTGAATTCCAGTTAATGTCCTGGCCGCCTAACTCACCGGATCTCAATCCGATAGAACACATTTGGGATGTCATGGGACGGCAGCTCAGAGTTCAAAGACCACCAATTCACAATATCTCGGATTTGCGTGACCGTTGCTTAAACATCTGGTACAATCTCTCTCCGGCCATCTACCAAGGACTTGTGGCATCCATGCCAAGGCGGGTTGAAGCTGTGTTGCGCGCCAAAGGTGGGCCAACTCGTTATTGGCAGGTGGTCATAATGTTTTGGCTCTTGAGTGTGTATATATATATATATATATATATATATATATATATACCGGGTGTCCCAAAAAAGATCGACGATTTGAAAAATCAATTAAAGAAAAACGGAAGGTGATAAAAATGTACGCTTTGCTGCATTCTGCTTAGGCAACCAGGGAATTTATTCTTACTAATTTTCAAAATTAGTTACAAAGTTCGTCAACAGATAGCCCTGACGACTGGGAAAACCTATAAAACATTGTTTTCAAAGCAAGAAGCATACGCAAAGTGGCATGGATTGGCCTCCCTATTCGCCTTATTTGACAGCATGCGATTTTTTACTTTGGGGGTACTTGAAAGACCAGGTGTATCGTCACAATCCATAAACTGTAGATGAACTGGAACAATACATCTCTGCTGTTTGTCAGAACATTCAAACTGAAATGTTTGCACGGGCGTCTGAGAATTTTGTCCTCAGACTGCGCCACGTTGTTGCTGCAAACGGTGGTTATTATGAAAACATTGTTTTATAGTTTTTCCCAGTCAGCAGCGCCATCTGTTGACGAACTTTGTAACTAATTTTGAAAATTGGTAAGAATAAATTCCCTGGTTACCTAAGCAGAATGCAGCAAACCGTACATTTTTATCACCATCAGCTTATCTTTAATTGATTTTTCAAATCGTCGGTCATTTTTGGGACACTCGGTATATATATATATATATATATATATATATATATATATATATATATATATATATATATATATATATTGATTAAGTAATAGTTGAAAAAATATACGCAGAGATCTATGTGCGAAAGATATGTTGTTTGAGTTATTCTATATTTTCATGCATGGGTAATCTAACAGGAAATTACTTTTCCTTTTCTGGAGTGTGTCGTCTTGAATAGTATTTGAAATATTCGGTACTAAAAAAGGGATGAATATATTAGGGAAATCCTTTGGGCTCAGTCCATGTCACCAACAACATATCATCATCTACAGAAAGTTAGGGTCCAGAGTTATCATCCACAAACCTGAACTTAGGCTGATAGTACCTCCTAAGAACAGAATGCAGAGAGAATGTTTCAAAGCAGATCTCTGTGGCATTCTGTTTCGTATTAAGTTTGTGATAATTTTTTTTCCTTTCGTAAACCTGAAGGATGAACACTAATTCCAGTTACAATATTGTTGTAGTATGAAGTGATCGTTGCTCAGACGTTGCTATGAGAAGTAATATCTGTTGGACGAAGTTAGGTGTTATTTTGTAATTGCATTGCTAAGTGATGTTCGATATCTATGAAGTACTTTGTATGTGCACATACTTTTTTATATTGTTTTTTAATTTTTCTTAGCATTGCGTTTTAAAATTGATAACTGAAGTCATTTATTAGTGAATTTTCTAAATATGTATCATCGAAATACATGTGATCCAGTGACAACTATATTACATTACGCACAGCATTACATGAAGTGCAGCTACTCTGTCTGATCCCCTCACGTTATGACTATAAATTTTAAATGAGATACAAGCAAAGCTGAAGTGTGTTCAGCTGTATATAGCACAGTTCCCTTACGCACTTAGACACTCGAGGCAGTCATATTTTGTTACTAAGTCTTTTTAAATAACTGGAACTGTTTCAAAGCGTTTTTGTGAAAAGCATTTCAAAAGATTTAAGGGTGAATCCCTTGGACATGTGGTGTTTCAATGTTGTGCAGGCCTGTTGAGCAGGCCAATTCACACCTGGGAACAGATTCAAACAGGAAAAGATTAACTCAATACAGTAAAAATTGCTGGTTATAATAGTTCCTTCTAGTATTGACATTCAGCCAGCTTAATACTTTTCAAGACGAGGACTCTCTGAAAATCGTACCGATGCCCTTTAGTTATGATTGCGAAGCTGTACCATCTTCCAACTATCCACCAGATTAGCTGACGTCTTGAATCGATATTGAAATTGAATCTTCTGTAATCGCTCTACTGTTCCTCTATTAGTTTACTACTGTTTATGATGTATCCAATGGGCTGGAGTTAATGAATCAGAATGCACCAGTAGTTGAGGAAAGGTACACCTTTATTTTGACACTTAACATTTAGTAAATTGTAGAATTTGCATTTTGTATTCCTGTGGTGTTCACAGTTCTTTATTTAATTTGGGGAAGCCCAAATTTGCATTTTTCCAAGTCTAGTACCAAAATATATGCTTTTCTGTATAGGATAAAATAGTTCGTAAGATTCATCTGATTAGTTCTTTATCTATTTTCCTAAAGCCCTGAAGAGTATCTACATAAAGTCTCATAATTGGATTGTTTAAAGCTTAAAGGAATTCACATTATCCCTTGTTAAAATTCAATGCAACATCATAATGGTAGCTCATTTCAAATACATTGGAATCGTATTTGGGATTCATACCATTCTTGTAAATTCCTTCAACTGTCTATATAATATATGAAAATTGTGAATCCAGATCATATAGAAACTAGCGGAAATATCCCGAATTTATTTCTAAGCGCAGTTTGCTAAATATAGTTTTCCCTAAATTAGGAACTTTGGACATAAAACGAGTATGCATTAATCTAGTGATAATTTCTTTTAGAAACAACACATTTACTGAAATGTATGTCAAGTTCTTTGAAGTTCTAAAAGAGCACTTTTAGAACTTCAGGTGTTAGGATGTGGGAGGTTGATTAAGTATTTGACTACTTTGAAAACTGTATAGTAAGAGTATCCCCCTAAATTAAAGTTCGCTAAGTGACACTAAACACGGTTATGGAAAGTCATTTACAATATAGATGTTTTTAAAACTATCATACTCGGTGTGCACTTTCCCAGATAAGCAGTGATGAATTTGTATTTGGTACAATATTAAATGTAGGAAAAAAGTTTAGTAAATTTATTAAAGCAGGAAAGTGAAAATACGGCATAAATAAATATTTTTAAAATTTTCATTAAGTACTTTCCTAACATGCATATATTTTATAATACCTAATTTTTTATGCTCTTTAAATTATTGAAGTGTTAGATTTGAGAGGACATTTTTAAACTAATTAAAAAATTAATTTCTTGATTGCTATTAGGGTAGGTGTCCCAAATATCGCCTACTCTAACTTTTTTTCGACATTTCATCCACTTTTTACTTTCTGATGAAGCTGGAAACTCAAAGAACATCCTTAAGAATTATTTCCTTTGGTATCCTGAGATCAACCAGCTCCAAAGCCAGTGGCAGTTTAAGTTATGTAGCTAAATTGGAAAAATTGAAATATCAAGTAAACTCCAGAGCGGTTCTAATATCGCCTACCTCTGTTCCTCTTACCGCCTACCAGGCGAAATTAGAAGCACCTGTTAAAAGGCGTTGCTAGCAAAGTCTCTGTTTAATGCACTTTCAAATGGTATAAGCAAAATTAGAGTTTGGATGCACCTACCTGGTCATTCACTGGATTCTGATTCTTTGGAGCCAAAGTTTACGAAGACAACAGCCAAAACAACTTCAGACGCCATATAGTTTCTGTTGTCAGTGATAAGAGCGTTGTCGCTAGCGCCACTGTTAGTACAAACCCAGAACTAACAAGTTACTGCATTTTCTCATACATAGCGCGAATCATACTGTAGAAACACGAGTAGGTGATATTAGGAACACCCACCCCATATTTTCTACTACAGGCAATAAAGGAGAATTAAAATTTGAAAATAATATGGATAAATAAAAGCAATAATAAATTTAATTTTGCCCTTACTTTTGTTTCAGGAGGTCAAGTGGAATCTGTATGTAATCCGATTTAAATTACCCAGGGAGGGAATTTTCTCTGTAGTCGTGAGAGCATACAAAGTACACACAGTTGTATGCAAAAAATGTCATGAGTTCTGTCTTACTGTTCATATTTAATAAAAACGTAATAAATATATAGCTGTAATACGTATTATAGAAGCTGAATTATTTTAAGTGAGTCTGCAAAAGCCATTTAAAATTTCAATGAAGTTTCTTTTCTGATTATTTTTACCCAAATTCATAGGAATTTGAAAGAAATGTAACGATTGAAATCGTATCAAAAAATCCCTATTTACTTGTCTAGAGGTTCGAAAAAATAACTTTGTGCAAGCAATTAAAGGCTTATGGGTAGCGACAATATTTTCGGTTTACAGTCAGGATCAAATTCGTTATTAAATTACGCATGAAACTATCATGTTATGGTAGTGAACCAATTAGTTTTTCTGTTTAAAATTAATATTTCACTTGAAAAGATCGTATATGGATCTGAAGATTAATAAATTGCCATATGTGCTGTGTAATCCGCGAGCTTGAAAATTAATAATGTATTTGCAAAAATTAAAGGAATATAAAAATATTTTAAAACACAGCGTGGATATTTTATTTCAACATCTATTTTCAAACGCAAAATGCAAAAATATGCACTTTTTAAGAGGAAAACACATCTTTTTAATATGCCCAATAAAACATATAAGGGGACAACTAGTTTCCAAATAATAAAAAATTGTTGATCACGCCGAGGAGAATTAATTAGGTGTAATTATCCATATGGACTCTTCGCAAATCTAAAACTACGAAAATCCAGCGCATTAAGATGTTATGTCCTGTCATGTGTTATCTATAAGTTCCTTGTAAGTTATGCCTTTGTTAATCTGTTATTAGAAAAAAGCAAGAGAAAAATCGTCCATAGCTTTACATGGGTATTACACAAGATGCGCTACGTCTACTTAACTACCACATTAATGGAGGTACGATTGTACTAAGAAATTTTATGCAGCAAGCTATAATTACCTCGATTCATGAGGTCTTTTCCATTTACGTAAAATGATTATACTATTTCATACAGTGGCTCTCCAAATATCAACGGAAGGGATATAGCAGCAATTTTGTACACTGCAAGACAAAGAGATTGCGAGTATAATGCAATAATAAATTATTGCATTATTTTAAACTACTGCCCTTTCTTTAAGGCTGCTTTGTACTAACTCTATCGGATTCGCTCACCTCAATATTAAAGTATGTAGAAAACTTGTCTACTATTTACAGCTACATAAATGTTTATAATCCAATACAAAGGATATTTCCAGATAGCCTGAACTTTTCTGCACTTTGCAAAAGGATTCATTTTATAAATTTCATCCACCAAAGGAATTTAGGAGCGTTTAAAACACACTATACCAGTTTTTTCCACCTAATAATTTAAATTTTTAAATATTATTTGCATATTTCTTTTAAACAAAAAATGCCCTACGGTGTAAAATTTCTTTCTCTATTACGGAGTATATTTCTTTTTATAAAAAAGTCTTTAAATCCAAGTCGGCAAATCCTTGGACAAATATTCTCCATAGAGGTGACAGAATTGAGGTGATTTACATTGAGGTGAGAGAATCCGATAGACTTAATTCACAGCAGCCTTAAGCACTAGAAAATTAGAATGAAGTGTCTCAAGAATTCTTTCCATAAAAAAACATAGCTTATATTTTCACCAGATGACCTATTTTATATGGAAGGATATGCTACATTAGCAAAACATTCGAATGCATTCCTGTTTACGGTCACTTCAGCATTGAGTATCTCTTGTCACATCAGTTCAGGGTGCAATGCAATACGTCTGCTTAATTTTTCTACATTCACACTTGCGGTTAATTTCATGCAGAGAAAAATAAATATTTTCTAACGAATTAGGTTAAAAGTAAATGGTACGAGTTGAAGGAATACCCAAATGATGGAATTGTTCAAATTCGGAATGCTGAATATTGAGCCCAAAAGATCAAAAATTGTTCTATTTTCATCTTCTTAGGATAGGACACTATTTATAATTTCATTTGCTTCCCAGCACATTTAGTTCTCTTAATTGTGACACAGTAAACGATGTTTACGAAATTCGTCACCATAAGAAATAAAGAGTGAGTACGATTTCTTAGAGAGATTTCCGTGGTCCCTGATGTATACAAAAGGTGCGTTATTTCGTGCGTTCTACAAATAAGGCAAAACCTATGTCCATGTTATCTTTCATGTACAGTAGAGATGCGTATATTCATTTCTATCTTCATAGGATATGTCACTAAATTTAACTTCATTTGTTTCACAGAACGTTTAGTTATCTAAAGTGTAGCATAATAAATGATGTTCAGGAATTTCATTACCATAAGTTATGCAGAATAAGTACAGTTTCTTAACGATATTTCCGTAGTCACTAATGTATTTAAAAGATACTAGATGGTACCCGTCAAGTCATGACGGCTAGATAGTAAATAAATTCACTAATACACAAATTATATTCAACACATCGTTGCCAAATGTTCAAAATCATAATAATGCGCAGAAGCAAATTAATGTGTTTAAGCGGCCTCGTGCTTAGTGAGTTCCTAAAGCCAGATTTAAAAATATCACTGAACATGCACAGAAAGTAATTTTTTAATTGTAAATTATCGCTAATTAAAAACATGTCACTGAGAATACACAGAAACAGCGAGTTTCTAAAGCTAGATTTACGCATGCCACTGAGCTTTCGCAGAAATAAATTTTCAATTGTAAGTTATTTTAATTAACAGAAATTACGGTTACAAAAAACAAATTTGACAAATCTACAGATTACAATCTTTCGTTTAAGACCAAAATTAAGTAAACTGATGCTGTAGTTTTCTTTCACGGACTGTCCATAAAGTAGTCTTAGCAATTTAAATATATAGATGTCATATCGAGGAGTCAACAATGGAGGCAAAAGATTCAAGGTAGCTGTCATATACAATATAGATGAATACATTTATTTGTGTTTTAAGTTATATATAACTGATATTAAAAGTTCTGTGCCAGATGCAACGGATGTGCGAATTCCAAAACTAAACGTTGCAAACGCCAGCTTGATGCGACCGATTGTCTCCGCTGGGAAAAACTGTATAAAGATATTACGTTATTCGATTAGCAATTAGATATATATAGAGGGGATCTAGTGCATAATGATTTATGTATTACTTCGTTATGTAATTAAAAGTGTGAAAACATTAAGATTTCGGATGTCTGGGGCTCAATTAGGATTACACTTCAATATTTATCCATTCCAATTTCCGTATAAGGGGATATTCTTTGCGAGCAACAGGCGGTTACCCTCCAGAGAGTAGGTGCATGCTGTTTTATGCTGAGTTTAAGAGTTTGCCTAAAATTAAATATCAGGCGTTAAATGAATATATAATGATAAATTACTCCTAATTAGAGGTAGTTTTCATAGTTCCATAAATGGTGTGCCATTTGTTACATTTTGAAATAAAGTATGTCATCCAAATTAAATCTCTAAAAAATGTTCTTTACTTATTGCCGTCTCTGTGTGTCCAAAAAATGTTTCTGTGTATCTTGTATTGAAATAAAGATATAATTTTGTCACTAGTTTCTTAATTTGTAAAACAGAGAGTAAATGCTACTAAAAATTTAATTTTATTCTTTTTCCCTATTTTGTTCATTTATCACTTATCTCCTCTGTATTACTAATGTTCTTTATAGGACTTCTTACAAATGATTAGAATACCACCATCTTAAGATTGTAACCAAATATCCTTCGCCATTTGTTTAAAAACATTTTTACAATATAGGGTGGTCATAAAAAACTTTGCCGATATATGGACCTCTAGCGGACGTTCCGCTCGACCGATCGAGATGAGATTTCAGATATAGTTATTCAGAGGTATGAGCTCGGGATTTTGGGAACGGCAGCAAAGGGGCATTGACGGTTACGGTTATAGGTACAGAAACTCAAAATTTTCGAAAGGCAACGCCCACTTTTTCCCGGCGCAAAATACTCAACGCTTGTGAAAATCCTAAAAAGCGTTGGAACGGTACGTGTATCACAAAAAAA
Source organism: Dolomedes plantarius (assembly GCA_907164885.2). Lineage (NCBI taxonomy): Eukaryota > Metazoa > Arthropoda > Arachnida > Araneae > Dolomedidae > Dolomedes > Dolomedes plantarius. Next base: position 25,217,974 of record OU015501.1, on the reverse strand, counting down.
CGGACGCGTTATGCACGCACAAAAAACAGCTGTGCGAACGGCCAACAAAAACGCGATCGGGGCGCAAGGAGGAGATTTGCATATGACAGAGGCAAGATCCCAATCACTGATGACAACACAGATCGGACAAAAGAAAACTTTTATTTGGATTACACATTCTTCACATGGGGGCCATCACAGGCCGTTCGCAGAGCTGTTTTTTGTGCGTCCGTTTTTTGTGATACACGCACCGTTCCAACGCTCTTTAGGGTTTTCGCATGTGCTGAACGTTTTGCGACGGAAAAAAGTGGGAGCTGCCATTCGAAAATTTCAAGTTTCTATACCTATAACCGTCACCGTGAGCGCCACTTATTTGCCGTTCACAGAATCCCGAGTTCATACCTCTGAATAACTATATCTGAAATCTCCTCTTGATCATTTGAATGGAACAGCCTTTAGAGGTCCATATATCGGCAAAGTTTTTTTTTATGACCACCCTGTACTATGCAGAAACTAAGCGCTTTGGTATATTTAAGATAGCTTGTAGGGCCCCGGCATGTTAACATAGTCTCATAGCTTTCAAAAATAGAGTAAAAAAAATATATTACTCTGAAACTAGAAGAGGTGTTTTTTACCTAGACTTCTTTTTAAAGTAGTTGTTAATATCTTCTGTTGAAAGAGGAAAAATAACCTCAGAAATATCATCGGACACGATCCCTACTAATAAAACTACCACTACTAAAAAGGATTATATCACTACTAATAGGTCTGTCTGCACAAAAAACGCAAAACGCAACTTTATTACCTTCTTTTTTCCGGATCAAAAACATTGCTGAACACTTAAACATCCATGATCAAGTTACTGAATAAATGATATAAAGAAATTATGAAATTAAATCAGTATATACTAAAATAAAATAAAATGCTAGACATAATTATATATCTATATCTATATATCTATATATATATATATATATATATATATATATATATATATATATATATATATATATATATATATATATATATATATATAAAAGTATAAATGTCATACCTTTCTTTATTCGACACAATCGATTAAAATAACCCTGAAGAAACTTAGTAAATTTTCAGATGTTTACGAAATTTTGTACGTATTTCTTATGATTTTCTGTACCTTCACCACTTAAAAATAGCTTATTTTTCTTCCAGTTAAATTTAATTAAACCCAGATTTGAAGACTCTTAAATTTTAAAATTTGACCTTCACATTTTTGTTTTTAAGTGACGAACATGGATCTTGCTAAAACTTTTTGTACGTTTTGAAAATGAATGCTCACTCAGTGTGTTAGCGGATTACAGAATCATACTTTCTTAGTAAACTATACAAGAAAATAAGACACAAACTATGAAATACTGAAAACAGACATTTGGTTTATAAAAAATTATCACGGGTTTGTCTTCTTTCAATCATATTTAGTAGTATTTTCAAGCCTCTGGCGGTCAGAACTTAACAATCACCATTCCCATTTTCGATTCGCAAATTTTGAAAATGATTGTTACTAAAGCTTTTTGATTTCTGAAAAATAAATATAATATCAATGGGTTAGGATATATAAGCCCAATCCTTCAACAGAAATTTAGTATAAAACAACACAAAAATTGTGGAATGTTTAAAAAATGCTTTTGATTTATAGAAATTTATAAGGAGTCTAATTCCCTGTTTTCATATTTGGGCATAATTGCTTGGAACAACCCAAACGTTTCAAAACGTTTATTACATAAACATTTTGCCATTTTTATGCTACTGCTCTAACCTGCCAGCGACCTCTGAAAAATGTTTTTGAAAAAATACAGATTTTCAAATTTTTTTTCTTTGTATGTATTAAAATTTTTCATAGAATCTTTTAAAGTCGGTGAATCTCAAAATGTTTTGGAAATAGAAGCTGTTTATTTCTGCTTGTCAATCATATTAACTCGTTCGACAAAACAACGAAAGAAATCAACGGAATACATTTTCTTATATTTAAATGGAATTTAAATAATTATAATTTTCATTAGATATTTTCTTGTGATATGTAGACACCAAAAACTGATATCTTTCACTTTTAACACAAAGATGGTAGGCTTTGGGTAAAAATTACAGGCCTCATGAACATCAGGAAGAATAGACTGGTATACTGAAAATAATAAATTTTCTCGCTAGCACGACAACATACGTAAAACTCGCTTTAACAATTTTTTGATGCCCAGTCTGTGCCACAACAAATGGACTGGCATCTATTTTACATTAGTATATTTCATCTAAGAGAGGGTTAGACAAAATGTGGCAAAATTTAAAGAACTTATGCTATGCATAAAAACCCACAAAGCTATGTAGTTTCAATTATATATTATTTTTTTTTTTTTTTTATCCAATGCGGAGGCACTTGTATTTCAAACATTGGCCCTTACTACGCCGCAGTTTTACTGTCCATTTTATTGTGGGGGCACCATATAGGCGGACAGCATTACCCCCTATGAAGGGACGACACGAACGGAGGCATTTTTCGTGGCGCAACGCTGGGACTCGATCTGAGCACCCTCAGCACCGAAAACCAGCGCGCTGTACCACTGGGCCGCCACAAGCCCTTATATATTATTTAATTTCTTTAATTTTGTTTCAATCATATTTTGCGCAATTAGTATGATGTTGTAATAAGGTTTTAGCAAAGTACCCAATACTGAGAATATAATCAAAATATTTGTTTCTCAAATGATGTAAATTCTCTTTAATCATAATTCTATTAATATACTGCATTTCCACTCAAATTTACTAGGAAAAATCAGAAATAGCTTAGAATTTCTGCGAAGTCTTTTGCAATTTTTGAAAGTGAACAATCATTTGAAAGCAACATTCATTGCACTATGTAATCATCCAGGGCCCTTTTACTAATTTCTTCTAACTTGGAAAGCAAATTGGGAAACAAGCATAATTCGCATTTTCCTTTTTAAATAAAGGGAAGTTTTTTCGTACATATCGCTAGCAATATACTGTATTTTTCAACGAAGAATTAGTCGTATGCATTTAAAAACCCTTAAATTTTTCCAATTTGTCTTTCATAATTTTAGAAATTAAAATATTTGAAGAGAAAAGAGGAATATACACCACAGAAAAATTGCTTTCGATACATATTTCCTATCATTGAGAAAGCGTATGTTAGATTCCCCAACTTGCACTTTTTGTTTTATTTCTCAATTTTTTCTACTTATTCATTAATGTGTCAAATTTTTACTTGTAAAATAAATAAAATTCCAACCGCGTTCAAAAATGGACAGACCTATTCATATTTTTTTACTAGCTTTATTTTACTACCCGTTTTAAGCTTTCAAATATAGCTTTCTTTTGTTAACAAATTAATTGCGAGTGGAGCTGAAGGATGCTTTTGAGACATTAACCTCCGAAACAGAAGGTGCGTGTATATGTGATTGGAAGAGGCTGATCAAAAGAAAGCAATTCTCTAAAAACTTCACTTTTCCTTCTTTACATATTTCGATGCACATTTAAGGACACCGACAGTGTTTTATGGGTATTCATAGCAGCATTGCATTTCTGAAATGGGTAAAGAATACGCTAAATTTATTTTCTTATTAGAAAAATGACTGAAATTTTTTGTAAGACTGATCTATCGTGTATGTTATAACAAAATTCCTCTCGTACAGAATTGACTGACATTTTTAAAATAGGTTTTATAAGGTTCACACACGCACTGAACTACACGTGCAAAGTAATTTTTATTAGATACTGAATGGTACTAGTTTTTTCCATTCGTAGTTACAAAGAGTTTATTTTTGATTTAACTAGTAGTAATTTGAATTTAAAGAGTTTTTCAGGATAGAATTATCATTTCAAAAGCACAACAATAAAAAGTTGACGTCTATTACGACATTCACCTATCCGTACCTTAAATTTGTGGTTTCTTTACAATGGGAAAACTGTATAGGTGAAACAACATAACCCCCTCAGCCTATATATATATATATATATATATATATATATACTAGCTGAATACCCGTGCTTCGCTACGGGGTACATTTTAGGATAATTGCAATAAATAAGTAATGAAATTGCTTTTTAGAGGATTTTCTTATAAACAATATATTTTGTTTCTTCATTGGGCAGAACTAATATTACCAGGCTCGTCCGTGAACTTACGCGTGAGCAAGCTACGTAAAACTGACCGTGGGAGAAACAATTTTCTCGTAAATGTACGCCAGCATATTTTAAAGTTTGGCCTTGGGACTTATTTATCGTCATGGCGAAGCATATTTTGAGAGTAAATTACAGTTTTATTTATAGATTTGATTTAATATCCATAAAACATACTAATTTGAACTAAATTTTTAAAAATTTCCATCTCAATTAGCCTAGTGGTTAAATTTGATCTTTTACTGTATTTTAATATTTTCTTTGTCAATTAATTTCGTTGTTATGCACGTGACGCAAAATTAATTTAAAGTATCGCAAAAAGAAAAGAAATCTCGTGATCGGCATTTAATAAATTAAATTCAAAACTTTCCAAACTATTACTGTTTTGGAAGCTAGTGTTCTGCTAATTTCCAGTAAAAGCTAATATTATTTGAAAACCACACACCAGTAATACACTCACACGCAACACTATAAACCCCTAAAAGAATGCAAGAATAAAACGTTTAAAAAATATAAATCTAATAATTTAACTAATTAAACACTCACAAATGTATAAATTGCATAAAAGTTTACTTAAATTCTTTAATCTGTCTACATCTCCAGTATTGAAATATTTTTACAGAACATGCATTTACAGAACATGGTATATTTCACTTTTGAAAACACGCATTAAATGAACATCATCTCAGTGAGAAATTTCTGAAATGAGCATGGCAATGAAGATCGTGTGTTTACAAACAACAGCAGTAACCGAAATGTGTTAAAATATAAATTTTAAGAGTATTATGGCTGTGAGTTGTGTATATAAATAAAAACTTTCCAAACGATTACTGTTTTGGATGCTAATGTTCTGCTAATTTCCAGTAAAAGCTAAAATCATTTGAAAACCACACACCAGTGTTCCACTCACACGCAACACTATAAAACTGAATTACAGTACTCTACGTTTATATGGGCATTGAAAATTGTGGTTAGTAGAGGGCAATACGGGACAATCCACGCATTGTCTATAGACACTTACTATCTTTGGCTATTATTTGATCCGTAATATCTGCCTCATGTGCCGTATGTTTCTAAACGCCGTTCCCGAATGAAGAAATCGTGTAGAGGAGGCTTCTGCAACATGTGGTCGGAGAAAGTTGTTTTGTGACAACTGACTGAAGTGGTGTCATATTTGGCTATTATTTAATCTGTAATATCTGTCTCATACGCCGTATGTTTCTAAACGCCATTCCCATATGAACCACAGCCTAATTCCTTTAAAATGGAACAAAATGAGTAACTCCAGTTAACCGTGTAATCCACTACTGCTGCAGGGGCATGAAAATGTGAGAATACAGAGTTTAAATCAGCCAAAACTGCAATTATGGTGTACATATGACACCTAACTTCTCCAAAAATCTTTGCCTTTGTGATGAGACTCATAAGTGATTTTTGTTTTTGATGAAGCACCCTTGCTAACAAATCAGGACGATCCTGTGATTTTTGTCCAACTATTCTTTGCTATTGTTGTCTGATTTCTTCCAGTCTCGCTTCTTTTTCCGGGGTAAAGATGCGGAAAATCATTCGGAAAAAGCTGAAAAGTAAACAATACCAAATCAATTTAAAAACTAAATACAGTATAAATAACGTAGAAAAAATAACAGTATAAATAACACAGTATGAATAAAAAGTACAGGCTGCGGCCAGATTTGCCCAGGCCAATAATACAAAAAAAATTTTTAAATCGTAGTAAGGAATGAAAAACATTTTACACACTTCAATAATAGCAAAACAAAACATGATGGTAAAATAGAAAGGAAAGTTAAAACAGAAGTAAGAAGTTAAATTCTAAAAATATAAATGAGGTATAAATCAGCTATCGATTCTAATTTATGAATCATTTATCAGGACATGAAAAAATTACTGCATGTAAAAAAAATTAACCTTACCTCCATTAATTTCAACACTTCTAGAACTGTGGCTTGTCCAGTCATGTGAAATATAATTCTTGACAGTAAATCTTGTTAACCTAAACTGTTATTTGTGTTTTTTTGAATTTAAAAAAGTTATGTTCTCAAAATATGACAATTAAGAAAAAGATATCATCGAGAAAAAATAAATCATGCTACTTAAGAAAGTCATACCACAAATTCGTATAAAATTAATGTGCAACTATATTTGACGTACAAAATAATGCATATGTAATACATTGCTAACATGTTTTAACATCAAAATTTTCCTCAATCAAAAGCTAAAATTAGTTAAAAATATTAGCTTTAGGATTTTGTGCAGAATGATAGGTGTTTTAGCTAAATTTCATTAAACATTACTTCAAATTGATCAATTTATAAAAAAGGTATGCTATTTACAGGTAAGTTTTTGCTACTGTTTTTATTTTTAAGTGCTATTTTAGCATAAAAGACCAAAAAAACCTTTACAAAATTATTTTTTCTCAAAGCTAAACACAAACATAATCAAAGCTAAACACAAACATAATTAACAGTTGTTTTAAAACACCCCTGGTAAACATTGTTAAGTTTCGAAGTATTAGAATGATAATAAAAAATATTCCAGAGTTTCAGACAGAAGCATAATAAGAAAGAATATGCAAAAAAGTAACTAAATTAAACAAAAATTGACAGAATACAGAAAAAGTGAACACCGGCAAAAGTAAATAAAACGTTTCCTTGTGCTCACGCGCAGTTCTTATGAATGATTGATTCCAACGCCTAGAGTACCGCGTTGGAAGAACCGCGTATAAAATTTGTGTTGAAGAATCGTTCTTTAAAATTCAATTAAAAATCGAAATTTTAAGATAGAGACTTGAAATGAGGTTTATATGAATGAGGAAGCTTTCATCTTCCAGATGATGTAAATATTTTCTTTGTAAGATTAAAACTCGAAGAGCATCGACCGTAGATCCTCAAAAGGGCGTAAATTTCTCGAAAAATTATTTTGATGAAATTATTCTAATATTTTGATGAAAATATTATTCTGTTTTAAATTATTTTTAAACAAATGAGGTCTTGTTTGAAGGAGAAATGTCTGTAGTCTTAGATTGTAAAAAGATCAAAATTCTACGATAATTTTTTGCCGAGATATCGTAATCTGAAGGTAAAAAATACAAAATAAAAAAAATTCTAGAATAAAATTTAAAATTCAGGCTTCGAGGTGCACTTTCCCATAGTCTGTACTACCCGTGTACCAAATTTCATGGCTGTAAGTTTCACAGATTCGTCTCGGGGCCGCCCACACACAGTTACGCACGCAAACATTCGCTTTTATGAATAAGATATATATATATATATACATACATATATATATATATATATATATATATATATATATATATATATATATATATATATATATATATATATATATATATATATATATATATATATATAACTAGCTTGAAACAGGGAGCAAGTTAGCAATATTCAATGAGATGGTGTTTTATAACGAGCATTGCACGAATATTAAAAATTATAAGGTGAGGGGGGAGGGGGATCTTTAAACTACTAACTATGTTGTACATGTATAAACAAAGTAAACTATTCGAATTTAATTTTTTTCTGTGAGACTTCTATGAAAATTTTGAAAAGAAAAAAATAAAATTGTAAATGGAAACCATTCTAGAAACCTTTTTTCATCATGATACTTACTTTATTTCTCGTAAAATATTATAGTATGGGGGTTCCTGGAAGTGTTTATTTAGAGCCCTTTACACAGAAACCATAAAAGCTTTTTACTAAGTAATTAGGTTAAAAAGCAGTGCCGTTCCTTGCATGTTTCGAATACAAACTCGGAGCTTGCTGTGGTCTTTTTTAATTGTTGTGAGTAGGGTTTGAGCCATTGTGACCTCATTTTAGTTATGAAAGAAACGATAGCTCGAATAAAAATAGTCATTTAGATAATATTGACCAGAGATGTGAGGCTTTCGTTCCATTCAAAAAGGTGCATTATTTACATACCTACGTGAAGTCCATAGCCGATTATTTCGATCCAATTACATTAATGATAATCACCTGAAAATAAGTTGAAAAGGAACTCAGTAATCCAGGTAGGGTGTATTATCCGTCCTTTTGATAAGCTGCTTGCATAAGGGCGTTGTCTTCTTCGTGTCGGGAGTCCTATTAGCTATTCTAAGGCGACAATTTTCGAATCATTTCCGTTCAAGCGAAATAAAGAAATAAATGGAGACCACCATTTACCAAGGTGCGCCCTTCCTACGACAAAACAAATCAAAAAGACTACATTTTAGTTAAAAGCAAATTCAAGAATTCAAATGTAATTGTGTCAGGATGATATTGCTGGGATGATTCATGTTTCCCTTTAAAATGGGAGTTTAGAATCAGCTGACTATCCTAAAGTACATACACACACGCACACATGTATGCGTATACATAAGCACACACACGCATGTATATATATATATATATATATATATATATATATATATAAAATTTATAATAATTTAAACAAATCAATACAAAGAAAAAAATTAAAAAGCGAGCATAGACTGCCAAACAAATTGACTTAAAACCTACCCTAGCATTGAAAACCTATATAATTTTTCAATAAAAGATTGCGCAGTTGTATCATATCCTCATATTGAAAAAGGGCAAATATAACTAAAAATAAACAACAGAGCTAGATAATTATAAGAAGAATGTAGACAAAAACCAAACAGAAACCAAGCACTCAGGGCTCCACGCACCAGAGGCAAGATTCTGTAGTAGTGCCGGAACTAAACCAGAAATCGAGGTAACCGACTGGTTTCATCATCAGGGAGCCTAATAAAATCAGTTACCTCAAGGGGAACTTTCTGACTAGGATGCAGGTATAACCAAAAGACATCCCAAGGCCCCGGGGATCTCGGGGCGGGTGCCCCCGTTGCAGTTACTGCACTGCCTAGTTACGGCACTGGCCTTATATTAATAGTTTTCCATGAAAATCCCGTAGCCTTTGTCTGAATGGAGATCAAGTAATTCAAACACAGCGTTCTCCAATGTCTTATTTGACCCATCATGTGTTCACAGTTTGCATATGCTGTCTATGGCTTATTCAAACAGACTTCCAGACATTACACCATATTTTGGGATTTTACTCGGATTATAAACTTGAAAATGATTATTTGAAAAGCTACTTGTTGGCGTGGGTATAAAATAGGAAACACTCCTCTTGCAGTGTAAGTTTTTATGAAATTATGTGTTTTCCTAACATTAATTTGACCTGCCGATGACTCAGCTACTGAAGCACTGTCCTTCGACGTGGCTGTAGGTTCAAGTCCCGATGTCAAGGAGGGTACATGTAGTCGGTTTGTTTTGACCTTATGTAAGAGATACTAAATACTTTTACCAACAATGTAACAAAAGGTGATCTATGATTAATTTTAAATATACCTTTTAAAAATTGCAGGATTTCAATTTCTGCCCCCTGGTAGACCGCCTTCGTTACCGTTTGAGTTTGGATGGTTTGGCATTTATCCTTCCAACTGCTTAATCGGTTCACTTTGTGAGATTTCTTCTGACAAATTAAAATCCTATAGCCAAGTTCTTTTCAACATATTTGCAGGAAAAATCAAAGGCATCATAAACTTTATCCTCTTTTAATATTAGTGTACTTGAGTCTTTTATCAGGAATAGCGATTTTAGAACACAAGCTTGTTGAACGCGAATTTCCACTCTACAAAATACAGGAGAAAAATTTATGAATTACTGAAAGTAAAAGAATTTATACGAAATTAATTAATTAATTAATTACTTAATTAAATAAAATCCTTATTTAATCTTGAAATAAAGTATAAGTAACTACCCCTGTATAAAAAATCTGTTATAGCACCACAAAGACTTTTATGACTAGATAACTACTTCACAGATTTAATAAAATAATTTTGAAATAAATATTTATTAAATTGAAGTGAAATGATAATCAAAGAAGAAGCTTTTGATTTTCTGTTCTATTTTTATTAATGAGGGATATCTTAAGTGTAAGTCTATCGCGTTTGTGTTACCTACCATCTTGTCAAAAGTGTATTGAGTTAATCGAAATAAATATTTTTGATTTTTGAACTCTCAGATGTGCTTGTTATGTCTGTAACTTGACAATTAAGATAATTCATAATCTTATACTTACTAAATTATTGCTTCAGACCAAATATATTCTTAATTTAGAAGGAAACAAAGAGTAGTCGTAGTTTATTTTAATTATAAAAGAAGATTTATAAAAGAAGTTCATACCACTGTGAAATGAGATTTTTCTTTAATTATGAAATTAAATACTAGTTGAAAGAATATTTACAACTCTAGATAAAAATAAGTAATCGTCACTTCTATTCAAGTGAATGTCGGTTCTTGCTTATTCTAAGCACTAAAGAAAATTTTCTCTCCAAGAGACAAATTTTCAATATTCGACAAACAACATAATAAATAGATAGTTAAACAAATGTGTGATGATTAATTTCCCACCATTTCTCCCGTGGTTTGTCCATCCAATTATAAACATTTAAATAAACTTGTTATTCAATTATTTTATAAAGGATGCCGAAAAATAAAGTATTTCATTGACAATAATCACTTTTGATAGCATATCTGCATATTTTCTGAGTAGCATGGAAAGTATCGAATCTTTGCTTACGATTTCCTGAGTGTGAAATAGATAAACGTTAAGGGCAGGGCGCATGCGATTTGGTCATTGTGTTTGTAGTATGCTTGTGTTCTCCTAGTTTGTAATCTGCGACAGTGGCGCCTGTGTGTTCTACGTACGTGTAGTCGCCTTCTCTTCGCCTCAACTTGACCGCGTGCCAAAAGAGTGGAATCCGATGGGTTTCTTGCCTGGCGGCCCCATTAAACTTTTATCAGGCTACATCCAGTGCATAGCGATTAAAGCCCGATTCTAGACTGGGTACTTGAGTGTGATAAATTATAGATTGAAAGCAGGCCATAGGCTAGAGAGGGGGTTTCGCCATTCAAAGTTCTACAATGCAAAAATGCAAGAACAACGATGCGGTCGCCCGACCACCAAAAGAAAAATCTCGCCCCAAGATGCAACTCCTAAATGATTAGACAATTTCATGCACCAATTAAAAAGTGGAAAGGATACGACGATAAATTATGAACTAAGATAACAATTGCCATACCGCCAAGCGGATCTCAACAATTTGAAATGCTTTGTTCGCAAAAATTTATTTCAACAAAACTATTGCCTATATTTAGATGGAAAAGATGAAAACACAAAAAAAGGGAATTTTTCACGCGTCGTGCGAAAATTTTGTTTTTAAGAATATATATTGTTCCTTTATAATGTATAAACCGGCATCTATTTTTCTCATGCGTAAAAAAGAATAAAATGTCCCAAAAAAGTGTTATTTTGAAATAAAAGTAAAAAATAAAGCACTTGCTAACGGTTCCCACGAAACTTCGTGATCTTGAAAAGAATATTTATTTAAGTTTTGTGGGTATTTAAACTGTGGTAAATAATAATTTAAGCAATGGTTTAAAAGTTGTTTCATCCATATTTTATAATTTGAAACTATTCTAAGAGAACAAAATGGATGTTTTGTATCGATAATCTAATGAAAATCATATGATTATTTTTTACACTGGAATATGGCAGAACTGAATAAGCTATATTTGCATTCTAAGTGTGCGTTCCTGTCCTAGTTAGTTATATCCAGTGTAATTATAATTAATATATATATATATATATATATATATATATAAAGCTGTGAGAAATGATATTTGAGGATCAGAATTTTTCTGATCTTCCGAGGAGAATATCTACGTTGATTAGAAGAAAAAGAAAAAAAATGTCAAACTTTGGTAATTCACTTTACACCTGTTACAGCAAGAACAGCAATGCAGCAGTGCAAGTGTTGCAACAGTGACTCTTGACTTTTGTACAGAATTGAAAAGCAACGTTTGGAAACATTTGACAAATAATCATATGTTTGAATAAAAATTTGGCACCGTTAGATAAAATTAATTTATATAAATTGTCGGGAAGAAAATATGGACGACAATCATCTTGCGTCAGTGGCCTCAGAAGAAAGGAGGCGGGGTGATGTTTTAAAAAATTGAGAGTTCTCGTTAGCGATATAGTCCATTTTGTGAATTCCGAAAGCGGATGTCCGTCCTCATGGCGGCATCACACTGACGGAATTTCCCGGGACTAGATTGCTGGTGAAACGCGACACGAGGCAGACGGGAAAATCCGCCAATGTGGTAGATAGTTTTCCACAAGCAAGATCTTTCCGGACATCATGGGGAAAAAATCATGTACAAATCAGGTACCTCTCTTTTCACCCAATGGCGAGCAAGCAAAGATGACGTCAAAGACAGCTCGGCTTATCGCCGCAAGCCTTATAATAAAATTCTATCCCGAGAAGCAAGTAGTTCCGGGAAATACGGAGTAAGACTGTAAGGAAGTGACTGACTAGTGTGGGCAGACCGATTCCACGTCCAGTTTGTAAGTGTGATGGCCCCTGAGAGTTATAAAAAAATAAAAATAAATTAAGTAATTTAAATGTCTTACGTACAGTCAGCAATCTAATATTTATGTTTTTAATTTACAAGCAACTTGAATGTAGAACTTCTAGAATATCTTATTTGAGAGCTTTCTTAAATTCAAAATAATGCAAAATTTTCTGTATATGTCCATTACTGTTTTATGTTTCACTTTCATAGATTGATTAAGAGAAAAATGAACATGAAAGGGGGATATTCAGGTGTGAAGAACAAAAATTTTTTTTTCCAAAACTAGTTACCGTAGATTTATTAAAGGGACGGTGGAAGTTATTATTTTTTTTTTTAACTTTTCATCATAGAGATACGAAATCTTGTACATATATACATTTCACTATAAATATATAGAATACCTTAAAAGAAATTTCTGATCTCATTACAATTTTAAAATTTTAAGAAAATTAAAAATTTGTAACTAAATTTTAAAATGCTTCTTCCGAAATAAATTTTGAGATATTTCCTCTATTTTGCATTTTAATTACTTAAAACTGTATAACAAACAAGTCTGTGCATCAATTATTTAATCCCTTGTGTAGTTAATTTTTGAGAAATTTTTTTCTGAATCCCATCCCGATTTTCATTAAAATTTTACCTTTTAATAAGTTATAAATCCAATTTAATTTCCTTAATAAAATCGAATTGTAAAATGCATGCCCATTTTTTTTATGTACACAGTTTCAACATTCTTTCTTATCAATTTCATGAATTTTGAACAAAAATTAAATAGCATGAAACATTTAAATATTCTAAAAACTTTGAAAAACCTGTTTTGAGAAAAACGGATTTAAAGTTTATTACTACACTTACGCTTTATAAATTACTTCGTAGAAGCTTCATAAGTGATTTTTGACTTGAAAAAAATCTATTTTGGTACTATTAATTTACAGAATTATATATATATATATATATATATATATATATATATATATATATATATATATATATATATATATATATATATATATATATATATATATATATATATATATATATATATATATATATATATATATATACATATATATACATATATATATATATATATACATACATATATATATATATATATATATATATACATATATATATATATATATATATACATATATATATATATATATATATATATATATATACATATATACATATATATATATATATATATATATATACATATATATATACATATATACTTATATATATATATATATAACACAATCAATATTACAATGACAAGATTTGCTCAAATAAAGGTCCACTGTCCCCTGCTTCTCTCTATTAAACGTAGGTCTCCTCAGACTTGTTGAATGAATAAACAATAAATAAAATAAAATAACACTCCACCCATGATAGGTAATCATTCAAAAGAGCTACAAATTAATTTTCTTTTGCATCATTTCGTTGTTCATCTCGCATATTAGGATCGATGATCTGTGGATAATTTTTGCATATATGTATATATAATTTTGACATATCACACCCCGGCAAGAAAAGTGACACAACTAGAAAGTGCAGCATTTGAGAAAAATCAACTTAAAGAATACTATACAACTTGAACTAGTATTACTATAAAACTAATACAACTGCCCTCAGGTGGACAAATTGCGACATATAGATGTGTCGCTTTTCATGCATGATGGGGCACTTTATACATATTTTTCAATGCCATAACCTCAAAATTGCCATTTTTTGACTTGTGTCACTTTTCATGCTGGGGTGCGATATGTTAAATTTCGACATTTGGCGTAAATAGAAAATGTGGCTATGGAATTTTCCAGAACAGGTATCTACACTGAATCCAGTGCTGAGTTACATCGCATGTTAGACACTAGGGAAGTAGAAGAAATACAGAATGATCTAAAACATTTACAGGTGAGATAAGAAGTGCGAGCTGTATTAGTATCTAGAATTCCCTCATTTGTAACATACTGAGTAGAAAAATATCGCGACAGGAAAATTAGATTATAACGAGAATTTAAAATATTTCATAGCTTTATAGAAAAGCTGAAGCATGGTGCTCATGACTTTCATTCAGAATTAGAAGTTAACGAAAGCCTCAAAAGGACTTTAAAATATTTTAGCTAATATATTGGAATTAAAATTCTAAAATGCTCCGAAATAACGTTTATATTCAAAGTTAAAATAATATGCATATGATTTACTACAGTTCAACTGAATCAACTCATTTCAATATTTCAAACCAATAGTAAGACTTTCGAAATATGTATTTATCGATCTATAGGAATGAAATAAACGCATAATATAATAAAAACACCTTAGACATAGTTCACTCCTTCTACTTAAAAATAACACAAATGCAAATTTATCATAAATAACTATATGTTGTATTTTAGCTCTTATTGGTCTCTGATCCTTTGTAAAATATTCGAGTTAATATATTGGAATAAAAATTCTAAAGTACTCTGAAATAGCATTTATACATTAGGTTCTACAGATCAAAATACTCAAGTCTTTCTTACTCAAGTCAACTGGTTTTCTAACGAGAACATTTGGCTGTACTTTAAATCTTCTGAATTTATCAGAATTTGCTGAAATCGAAGCATTTACAAACAATGTCTTTTTTTTACCGTCATATTACTTATTAAAATGACTTTGTTATAGCTATTGGAATTAATGAAACTTTCCTCGCTAAATTAAACTTATGTGTTAGGTGAAATCCTACGCCATTGTTACTTGTGGAAATTTCGAATTCTTTGACTTCAACTGACTTGGTTTAATCAATTTCATAAGTAACATTACTGTCTCCAAATATCGTTGGGAACAGAATATGGAGGGTTTTACATTCGTGCATTAGGATACTGAAGTTCAAGTTATATTACAAGATCTTATTTAAACTTTGAATTGATGAAGTCCATGTCATGCGCTATTTTATTTTTTCTCATTGTATTTAAAGGTTCTTTCACGGACGTCTTATTTTGTAATTGTCCGTCTTACTTAGCAGGTAGAAAAATACCATTCTTTAACAGAACTGCTAAAGCAATTTGCCATATATAAGGATATAACACAGAATGGGCAGAATCATTGTAATTGAGAGTGTCGTGTTCTCACAGTTTATTTCAGAGTATTTTTGTTGGTAAAAATATTATTTTGCGTCTTAATTTTGATCTATTAGCTCAGCTACATTTTCTAGATTTTAATTTCTCTGGAGGTGTGTGCAATTGGGATGAGATGAATTCTGGGTTTCGGTCATTCAGGATTTTTTTAAGGACTTGTTATTAAAAATTTGTTGGTAATACGTTTCAGTTACAATACTTTCAAAAGTATATGTAAATATTATCCAATTGCCTGAATTACCTTATGCTGGTGTTTTCCGTTTAGACGGTTATGATTATGTAAACCTTTTATAGCACCAAAAGTCGGAATTTTTTATTATTCTTCATATAATAGCAAAGGTTCTAATAGGCGAATACTTTTTTATGACATTTTTCTTTATTTAACTCGCAAATTTTTAAATGTTTTACGTTATTATACTAGCCATCTTAGTAGATTTTTTTTCAATAATATACTAGTCATCCGATGTTTAACATTTTTTTTTAATTCTTGAATGAATGAATTCCTGATGAAAATTTTCTTATAATTTTAAGCTTTAAGAAAAAGGTACCGTTATTCTTACCAGTTTTTTTCTTAGTAGTTAGAGCTCTACCAGTTTGCTGGAATTTTGGATCACAGACATAAACTAAAACGTGAGTATGATTTCATGATTAAAGGTTTATAAAATGACAATAATGACGTGCATAATGAGATACCGGACTAACTATTTCTTGACTAATTATTTGTTTCGACATTAGTAGATGCCTTTTTGTACATAATTGATGAATGAAATATTTTAGATTTAGAAACCACCTGATATTCTGGCATGTTGGAATTTATCGCTTAAATTTAGAGAAAATCTAGAAGTCTTTAATGAGTTGATTAATACATTTCAGTCAAATTAAAGCAGCATGATCATATATTTATAGAAATGGCCGCCATTATGATAAAAACATTCCTTGCCCAAGTTATTCCGGGTAGAGAAACATAATTCAGTTATAGTATAATTTTGCTCCGTAAATTCGTAGAAGGGCAAGCTGCTGGGCACAGTGTACCAAGTGGATATCATTTCTTTACTATAGTTCTGACTACTTATATTAATGAGAGTATTTAAGATTAAAAAAAAACGAAAGATATTTCAAAATTAATGTGTCTTTGAAACTGGCAACTCGTACTATTCTGTGTAATTCATATTACACTTTTCTATAATTATTTTTATCAGTGGGAGCTCTTAATTTTTCATCTTCTTAACAGAGTTTTTCATTGCCAATGATACTTCTTAAGAATTTTAGAAGCTCTTTTAAATTTTTCAATGACACCAACTTTTTAAGCATTTCTATGTTTGCATTATTAACATAAAACGGTCTTCTTTCACTTTCATACTCTAATAAAATATTTTTTTCATTTTTGCTTTTCAAAATTTTGACTATTTTAATTTTCCATTACCTTGCCCATGTATTGACAAACTTTTCTCTAAACGAACTGAATGTTCTTCAAAGTTTTTAATAAGTTTATGTAGTCAGGAAAGTGAAGCTTATTAGGAATTCGATTCTAATTTGGTCTAAGAATTCTCTTAAATACGCAAGGTGAATTTTTCTCAACCAGTGGGGAATCTTATCCGCTCATACAAGTTCAAATTGAAGGAGTATGCAAATTTTTCAGTCTCTTTCTCATGTATTTTTATATGCGAGTAATTTAGAGATTAAATATAGGGGAAAAAATAGAGCCTTAGTGAACAGGATCAAAAGAGAACCTACCCATGTAACAGGTTCTGCATCAGTGTGTTAATGTTTAATATTCTAAAATCAATGCACAGTTTTATTCCCTCGTCACGTTTGTATGGAAGAGTCGTAGGAGATGCATATTGAGTAGGAGGTTGCATAATAAAGCCAGCTTTTAACAGCTCCTCAATCTGATTTCCTTTTTTTCGGTTTCTCTTAAAGTCGCACGATAGCAGTGATAGGAGATAGGTGATAGCTATAATTACATTATTTTATTACATATTTCTGCCAAGCATTCTCTTAGAATAACAAAATTATATTTGGTAAACTATTGTAAGTAGGGTATTTCAATTATGAATAAGTCATTTATCAGAATATGCCATTTATGACAATATGGTATTAGAGCATCTCTTAATTTATAACTACTTTATAAATGTAAAGAAAAAAAATATTTGGCTTATTTCGGACGCAAAACTTTACGTGTATAATTTATTTATGGGGTTTTTAAATGTTAGTTTGCCCTTATATCTGCAAATGATTGTAAATATCTTTAACCCTTCAACGGGCGCGCCAATTTTTGGAACACCAGCAGGCTCGAGTGGCACAAAGTGCAAAGTCTCATTCAACCTTGATTATTCCTTTTCTAATGAACTTTTTTTCAAATTGAAATTAATAATTCTGCGTTTAACACAAGATATAAAATGTTGATAGTAATGAGATATGTTTATAGTTAAAGGCCAAAGAATACAGATACAATCGCCTTACTTCAAAACTGTCCGGTTTATTGGATCTAAGGACAACTTGCGAATGGATCCCTATTATGTCCAAAAAACCTAAAAAGCAATGAGACTGTCCATCTTCGTGATATGCTGGATACCGTGTAATAGCTGAATATTTGATCGACTACATCATTTTGTCATATTGTAATCCAGTTTATCACGGTTAAATCACATCTAATAATGAATGGAAAGGAATACAAAGATCAGAAAATCAGACCTGCTTTAGAAAGGGTGTAGCTATAAATAGAAACTGCTTAGAACATTCAAACCTTATATGTAAAAACAAACCATTTGAAATTACGAAAATGTTGCACTTTGTACACGGTCGCGCCCACTGAAGGGTTAAAACTGAATAAAACTGAAGGGTGAAGACTGAAATAACGATATTTTATATTTAATAAGCAAATTTTCACCTAACGGATTATAAATCAAAATCGTGTTTACTCGAATGTCTACTTATAACACTGCTTTTCTTTTTTAATATTATACATATATGTCTTATATTAATGGGCATTAATAGGTATGGATGAAAAATTTACCTTTTATAAACTTAGTGTTTCATAGCTTTAGAATTAAAAGTACGTTTTGCTAGCTGCAGGAGCTTAGCTTACCCATTCCAATCACATCTAAAATCCAGATAATTTTATACAAATCAGTATAATGAAAACATGCATTTAGTAGAAAAAAAGCAACAAAAATTGAGGATATTAACAAACTTGGTTGTATTGTAAAATTTTGTCACAAGTACTGGAAAAGGAAAGAATGAAACACATATATAAATGTGTAGATAAAGGAATGACTATAACATAGATTTTGAATGCAGCGATCTATTGTTTCTATTAGTCCCAATAATTGTAAACTTCTTAAAATAGCTTTTTAATTATATTTGTTTAAAAATTTTAGGAACTGTTATGGAAAGCATAATTGAACTACTTGTTCAGTTTATTTTACTTCGTTTTTTAAATGGTTTTATTCAATTCAACCTATTACAGTGTTCACGAGTAAATTTTTTCTTTTAGAAAATATCACTCTGCGTACCTCAGGTATCAAGTTTCATATTGTGTTCGCTATATGATTAAATATCACTGCTGTGTACTAACGGATAAATAAGAGATACATAATAATATGCACATTTATTAAATAAAAACATTTTTATGGAAAATGTACTCGCACACATACATATTTACTATATTAAGAAAGTTTTGTAAAGTTTACTATATTAAGAAAATTGATACACTTTATGAGCAATCTAATTTTTTTAAAAACAATTTGTCACACGTGAAGTTTAATGTGAAAGGCTGTGATTATTACTTTTCCTAGACTTTTGTGGATATTATTGGAAGTAATTAAGAGCACTTTGAACTCATTTGCAAAGAACTGGATGTGATACAAGTGAACAAAGATACCACTCTGATAAATATCAAGAGACGTTGAATGTCATTAGAGTCTTGAAGCCAAGAGCACTATATTGAATAGCGTCGTCGTGTTGTCAGGGGATCCATTACGGATATTAGCAGGAATTAAGTGAAAAGCTGAATTCCCTGGTTAGAGGGCCAAAGAAAATTTGTAGCAAATCATTAAGGAAGGTTGAGAATTTCTTCGCTGCAAATAAACTGTCTTGATATTGGACGGTGAGAATAAAATAAATCGATGTAATGTAATTAAACGTTAACTTACAGGTGACCCGCAAATTTTACAGCCTTCATTCGTTTTAATTATGATTTGTAAATGATTTATGATATTCATAAATGTACGCGAAAGATATTTTTTTCAGGAATTATTCATGGAATTATTCAAAAGAAGAAGGTTCTTTATTTCTTTAAGATATCACAAGAAAAGAAGCCCATAATTTTATACGGGAAAAAAGTTCCAGGCGATAAAATTCTTTTCGCTTAGATGTTATTTCATGAATCAATAACATCCCCTCGAGTGTGAATACATGATTTGTCATTGAAACGATAGAAATGTTTGAAAATTAACGTACAATCTGCTTAAAAAAAGTATCTTTAAGCTCTAGTAGAAATAGAGTTTGTTAGTGTATGTAACACTTTGATTGAATCTCTCTAGGAAATACAGTATTTCATTCTAAATAAACAATAAAACAAAATTTGGGGAATGCAGTCGGATTCTTCAATCCCAGGGTAGCTTAATAAAGGGGCCAGGCCTAAGCATTTATTCATTCCTTTTAAGTTTGGGAGAATGATATCCGGTCAGGAGTTATGCGTAATTTATTTGCTACTCTAAATATTGTTAAATTTCATTTACTTCTATACTCAAGTTCAAAAATAACAAATATCCTAAAGGTTATTATCATTTTTTTTTATTTGCAAGGGACTGCGTTAAATCAGTTATGAACTTACTACATCGTTATTCATGAACAAGTTGGAGCAAACAGAAGCAAAAAAAAAAAAAAAAAACTATTACAAAAGAAAGCAAGTTAGATTAAAAGTCACATGCAGACTGCATCACATACTTGCCAATAATGGACGCACAATCCTCAACATATTGAGATATAATTTGATTTACCACAGAAAATACAACACAAGTATTTTTCTTCATTAAATTGAAACATATTTGAAATCTTTTGCGTAGTATTCTCGTTTAAAAGGAACTTATTTATCAAGGAGAAAACACCTTTGATCGTTGAAGCCAAAGATATTATACCATTCTTGAAACAGTTGTAATTAGTGGTTGTCTTAAGTAGAAATGAAACAAAGCACATTGTATGAAACAGTCTGAGAATAATGCAATCACTTGAGAAAAAAATTGCGAATTTCACTTTTGCCATTGTGAATAAAGGGCATTTTATTTTATTTTGGAATCTAAGGAAATTTACATTTCCAGAGAAAATATATACTTTAACATGCTTCCTTTGAATCCCAATTGTTAAAATGAAAATGCATTTAAAGGCAAAACACAAAGTTCTTTTCCAAGAAAATTGAAAAAAAAATTAGAGAATTAAGGCTTGTAGTGCAATTTTTTTATAGAAATAAAAAATTAGTTCAGTGCCACATATGTGTAACATATATTATATATTTAACTACATAAAGCTAAAGACTTGATTGTCAAAAGCCCGGCTTTTGTACATAAAAATAAATACAATCTACGCAATCTAATTTTACTGTACACGCAAATAATTTTGTCCTGGGAAGAATAATTTACCATTTTCAACTACCTCATAATAATAGCATTTAAACGAGTATTGAATATTAAAAATTAAAATTTAAAGACAAATTCTCGCAAATCCTCTTTTTTATTTGTTAGAAAACTCTTGTTTGTTTAAAAGGCCCTTCGAAATAAAAGAAGGAAATATCTCAGCTATAATCACGATATGCAATATTTTTAATCCCTTTTAACTTAATCCCATCAAATAATCCATGCAGACTTACTATAAGGCAGAGACATTTTGCTTCTAATAAAATAATGTAAAGAGCCGTTAAACATGTCACTGAATAGCTATGAGGTGTAAGTAACGACAATATTTTTCACTGCCTGACTTGAGTCCTACAGTAATAAATCTATCTATCTGCTGACTCTAAAACTGCTTCTCAACCACGTAGGTTAATCAGCTGTTCAATTTTGATGAATGGCTCGCTTCGCTGAACAATTGATCAGCACCGTGATTTATAGTCCAATTTTGAAAATTTTGATGGCAGTCAATTTTTCTGAGTCATCTATATGTGTACATTAATTTATTGCAATAAAAGTTCGTAGAAGTATGATATATAGATGCCATTTATATACGCTGACACCGAGTACAAGAAATACAATATTCAGTCAAGAAGTCGTAGAAGTGTTCTGTCTTTCATGTGCCGAGCAGCATCGGAGTTTGAACTCTACTCTAATAATGTATAAAAATTTGCATAAATTATAAAAATTAAAAAGTTATGGTTAAGATTTTTAATCAGGCTACTTAACTCTGACTTAACTTCATATTAGCTACCCTAATATATATTATTGAGGCTTATAAAAATGTTAGAGCATTTTAAAATCAGTCCAAACGTTTAATGATAGTAATTACCAGGGGCCTAATGTTAGGCTGAGTTCTAACCTTTGAATTACAGGAAGTTTCTCCTCGTAGCTTATGTTTATTTGTGCAAATATTTGACAAAGTACCTTTTAGTTTTACATATTTTATCTTTACTATTATATCTGTATAAATAAAACCGTGGTTCTTTTGATTGCTCTCTATTTACTAGGAGTAAAAACTCCTTAAAACTGAAGTTGCAGTTTAGATGGAAAGTAATATTTGGATCTTTCGATATTTATATACTCTGTAAGAATGACACTTTTCATTAGAAAGCTAGCTATGAAAGATTTGCCCCCATGATTGAACGGACCTCTTTATTAAAACATGCTCACCTTTTTGTGATAAAATGTTTTACATGGAAACATTTAATCCTCTTTAGTCCTCGAGGTGAGACATCACCCCCAATTCATATAAATATTTAATAACCCCTTTTTAAAGTTTTATACTGAAACAGTCCTTTAAATTTTTGCTTTCCTTTAATTAATTAGATGGGAGTCCCTCTCTCACAATCATTTATAACATTTATAGTAAAGAAAAGATTTTAAAAGTTGTAAAGTGTATTCAAATGTAGTTAAATACTGATGTTCAAAGATTATAAAGTTCTTTACGTAGTTTTGTAAGTTATCAGTACGTATTTCAGTAGAACTGAATTACGTACTGAAACACCACCATTGAATAAACTCTCCTGTTAGTTTTAAGGCAAATTTAAGCTTGTGAAATGAAAATGAACTGTTATTTAATTATCCAGTGGGAAGAAACCATTTGAACACAGAGTAGTTCTTCTCTAATAAACTTTCTTTTGTAAAAATCGCCAACAGTAGGATAAATTGCCAAATTCTGTGCAGCCTGATTACCAAGTGACTAATTGCGAAATGAGTGACTTGCAGAAGAATCCAAAAGGGTTAGCCAGTTGTGACAGCTGGTAGCGAACACGGCTGCAAGAGCTCAAAATTAACTTAAAATTAAAAAGTAATTTTTCATTCCTAAACGACGTTTCCCACACAACAGTGAGAAACCAGTTAATAACAATGCTGTACGATTCAAGTATACGCTATTAAGCACTTCAATATTATTATCGGGCTTATAGTATTCCTGCAGAATCTTCACTTATGATAGGTTTAATTTTTTACACTGATATTTTATATATAATGTATTAAATTATTCCATTTTCATTGCTACATATGAAAAATATAATCGCCCTCGCAAAAATATATATCCATGTTTAAATTTCGGGATTTACGATCTGAACAGTATAATATAGATTCGCAAATAAAAATCTCTGATTTTAGAATTCCTACTACAAATGTACCGTATTTTTCGAACCATAAGACGCACCTTTTTACATTAAAAAATCGACTTAAAATTGAGGTGCTTATTATGGTCCGAAGATAACATTAAAATAAAATGAATATTTTATTATACATATTATATATTTTTATTATATATATTATATATTTAAATCGAATAAATCGTATTTTTATCGTATAAATTATCAGATTACACAGTAGTTTACTGTTTACATATGAAAGGTTATTATCTCTCAATTTGGGAGATAAGTATATAATATTTAATTAAATATCAAAATTAAAGATTATATACTTGTCTTCCATAAATCTCAGTATGGGGTATAAGTATATATCTTCATTCCTTTGTAATTTGTCTATAAAGGTTAGAGAGAAAACCTTATATTCACGAGTTAGACCGCAAATATATTGTGTATTTGCAAAGTTTTGACGATGTCATGTATGCTAGACCTCATCAATTTCCTTGAATGCTCAATATATACGTACAACTGATGATTCACCATGACGTTAACATCATGTTTGAACTATCATTATAATAACTTTTGCACTAATATATCAACAACAATCAAAGTTAAAATGTTTAGAAGAGTAACGATTTTCAATAATATTAATTACTGCTAAGTCAGAGAAAACCTATCTCAGGCGCTTCGCTACAGCTGCAACTGTATTTTAGGCAAAATTCACTTTGACACGTGTCATCATGTGAAGCGTATACTTTATACTCGATTGTAAAGTACCATATTATTAAGTGTGGACCATTATTTTTTGGATTCAAGAGCTTTTTCATTCCTTTTTAATATGTCTTTAAAGGTTAGAGGGAAAACCTTATAGTCACGTGACAGAAACCAAATATATTTGTTTATATATATATATATATATATATATATATATATATATATATATATATATATATATATATATATATATATATATATATATATATATATATATATATATATATATATATATATATATTCTGTGATCCCTTCTGCAATAAAGTTATACTTTTCTGAAGTTTGTATAGTTTTAATAAAAAAAAGAGAATGACTTTAGCTCACTTTAAAAAGAAAAAAATCCCCAAAGGTCAGCTAGCGATTCAAGATGATCACATCTACGTCTAAAAAGTCTCAATAATGGCATTTGATAAACACTATTAATCTGATTCCCAGCACATTATTCACTCCTTAAATGTGAAATAACTCTACTACTTAAATGCTTTCATGATAAAAATACTTCCTTTTACATAGTTTTCCAAACACACCTAAATCTATTGAGTGTGATAGACATTCGCAAGTTGGCTTCATTCATATCAAAACTTTAATCACGACTCCTCAACTTTATCTGATTAATGTGTAATTGTTCTACAAAGCAGTTAATATTGCTTTTATAGAAAAAGCATTATATGAAGAACTTTTATGTTTTCTAAATGCTCAATTCGGCGTACCTCTAATTCAAGTAACATGTTATTTAATAACTACTCTTTTATGCACTATACAACAAAGCTGTTTCGACATAAAAAAGTACGTAAAAAAACTCTTAAACTAATAAAATAGTGTATCTCTGAAATTAACACTTTCTTCTTTACCCGGAAAAGTTTAGTTGAGAGAATACTCGCCATGTCGTTTGGAGACCAGGATAAGACTACTGGTCCTGGAAAGTGACCGTAATAAGTTATACTCAAAGAAAAATAGAATTAACACCGTATGATTAATTTTTGAAAGCTTGTATATATGGCACACCTAGGGACAAGATTTGTTTACTCAGAAAAATGTTGGAGTAATACAGGCAGAGTATTGGCCTGTTCACATAGAATCCGTCAACGTCAGCATCAAAATTTTTAACCAATCATTGACCCATTTAACCAATCAGTGCCAACGGAATCTTTAATCCTAACGCTGACGGATTCTATGTGAACACGATATTATTCGTAGTAACTAAGAAAAATGCCCCAGTAATATAATTTGATGGATTAAAAGTTCAAAAAAGAAGAAATAAAGCAAAAACAATATCTTTATTAGAACTTTCAAAACTGAATTAATGCAATTATAATTACAATATTTAATTTTTAAGCTAAAGAGGGTATTTTAAAGTTTCTATTTTTTAGGCTAATTAGTAAATGAAGCCAATTCCACCAATGACAATTGAAAATATTTCTCTTTCGAAATAAATGGTTATCATTCCAGGAGGACCAAGAAATTTAATGCTATGTGTACATCCGTAGGATTTGTCAATGATATTGTTAGAATTATAAGTAAGGGTTCTTATGCCCAAGACTTTCGGAGGAAAACAGATTCTAAATAATGATAGAGCCCTATGTGTATCGTAGAGGGATAAGCCAGTGAGTCTTTATTCATTCAGAAATGGAAGTTTTGGCCCATCCACCTTTATATCTGAATTTTCATGTATTGTAACTTTTCTTTTTACCTTGATGTTAAGAAGAAAACATTGTACAACATTCCTTACAATTCTACTTTATTTATCATAATCCAGTTACTCTTTAAATGTGTCCGAAATTGTAATTTGAAGTGCAGGTTATCATGTATCTCAGAGCTTTTATAATAAAAGAGTGCTTTCTGAAATAATTGATTCAGTTCAACGTACAAAATAGCAAAACCTCTCATATATTTGATTCTAAACGCTGAGAAAAATTTAAAGTCTTATCATCTGGATCTATCATTTTTTTGTCTATTACGCTTAAAAAATCATAAAAGCTTCGTAAAAAAGGTAACGATAAAGTTTAATTGATATTAGCCTTAATATAGTGTCTTACGTTTCTATTTTTGCTCTAGGTAAAGAGCTAACATGCAAAGATTGAATTTACGCTCCCTGAAAACACGAGCATGTATATTTACCCAAATGAAATTTGATATTAGCTCTGGCTCTATAGCATATTGATCACTTCTCTAACTTCCTGAATTGAATCAACCGAATTAATATATACTACGCGTTGAGCAACAGCTTAATGCACTTTAGTACTAACTGTGTTTTATGACGTGAACATTAAATCATCGCTGAAGGACACCATTAACAACTTAATGTGATCCTTATGTTTTGCGTACACCATTAGCGAATTTCTGATGTCTTGTCCTTAAAATCAATGATTTATAATTGATGTTAAATCCTTTTTGTCTTTAATCAGAGAGCACTATATGTGATATCCAGATTCAATTTTTTCCACGTTAATATGCAAGAGACACTAGCACATATGAAAAAATTTTATTTATCTTTGCATTTAAAGGTTAAATAACAATTTCTGTCACATTCTTCATCTATATAATTCTATATTTAGAGAAAGTAAAAATATCTGAGGATTCATACTGGCTTTTCCAATTTTTATGTACAAGTATTATCTGTGACTATTATTATCGAAATTCTTTTAGGGACTTTTTTTGCATGTATTTGGTTTACAGGGAAAAAGTTTCATTCTTAGATGTATCTTGTAGTTTTCACAAATAAGATTTAAATAATTTTTCATCGAAATATTTATATATAGTGGGATATGGGGATATAATTAGAAAAGTAAAAATGCTTCATTAGAAGATCTTAAACTAGTTCATAAATCCGTTCATTCACAAAAGGAAATAAAAGGAGAATGAACAATATTTCAAATTATACTTCAAATTTCAACTAATACTAGTAGCCACACTAGATACCTAAGAGATCACACCATTAAGCTTTTATTTATTTCAAATTAACAAACTTTACCGAAATTAATTTATTGACGCATGGTCGAAAGGCTAATTTAATTCAAATTTCAGTTTCTTTCCATTCTCGATTTTGCCTTGTCTAATTTTGGCTCTGATCCGGTTTCCAAACAGCTTCTAAGAACATAGTAATTATTATTATTAGTATTATTTGTAATACACAGCCGATTATTGAGTAACTTTTTTAAAATTTGATTAAAGAATGTGGAAAACCTTAAACCATTATTCTAATTTTTTCCTAATGTCATAATAATATAGCGGCTCTCCAATTTTCTATCCGATATATGCAGCTTGATTAATTTTCTGTTTTTAAACTGGTGGTGAAGATATTCACGCTTGGGTGTTTTCGTCATATATTCTTCGATGGGGGCTCAAAATTAGAGAGTAGTTTCTTTGCACGAATAGAATTTGAAGCCCGCACATTTTGGCTCTCCACTTCTGGTCATCTCGTTCCATTATCCCGCTTTTAAGCTACTTTATCTACTTCTTGCGTCACCTTCCCACATAGCCTTACACTACGGATCTAAATATACTTTGAAATTTACTATAAAATAGAAAAAAAAACTCTATTAATATTCCAGATATCTTTTTTATGGTGAGTCTCACAAAGGATTTTTTATTTACATTCTGTGACTATTCCGTAACTATTTTCAGTGGTTATGGCCCTTTTTTCTATTGATCATAATCTTATTTGCTTCTTTAGAAACGGTGTCGGATGAAGTACGTTTCAGGTTTAATGATATAATTAGCCAGAGAACGATGGTTGGAAAGAAACGCAAAATAAAACTCTTAAAAATTAAAAAGGAATATGGAATATTTTATATAACATAAAAAATGATTGCTTGATTACTGAGTGATTTCCAAACATATCCTATTAGCTTGATTTAAAAACATTTCAATGGTAAAACTTCAATGAAGTTTTCGACTAGGATAACTGTGCGAAATTATTTGCATCTGATGTCATTTTTTTTAATCTATATCCTGAACAAAAAAAGGGTGTGTCTCAGAAATATTTTTTTTTTCAGTTCCTGACTATTCAGTAACTATTTTCAGTGGTTATGGTCCTTTTTTCTGTTAAGCATAATCTTATTTGATTCTTTGGAAATGATCTCGGTTGAAGTATGTTTCAGGTTTAACGATATAATTAACCAGAGAACGATGGTTGGAAAGCAAAGGTACGAAAATCTCTTAAAAAACTAAAAATGATTATGGAATATTTTATAGCATAAAATTGTTGCTTGATTACTGGGTAAACATATCCTATTAGCTTGATTTAGAAAAATTTCATTGGTAAAACTTCAGTACAATTATCGATTAGGATAACTGTGGGAAACTATTTGCATCTGATCAATTTTTTTAATCTTTATCTTGAGTAAAAAGCACTTGAGGTTATTTAGCGAAATACTTAATGTTTAAATCATTATGTGCGTGCCTTTTAGCAATATCTTATAATGAAACATTATATCTCAAAAAACTTTTTTGAAGAATTAAGTAGGATTTAAGGAGAAATTAGTTTCTCTAAGTCTATTATATAACTTTAAAGGGCAATTAGAAAATAAATAGGATGAAAGTTGCCTGTTATTTTTAAATAATTTCTTTTAAACTAGTTTTATTTACTTTATAGTTAGTAAAATAGATTTATCAGAAATGTTATTAATAATACCATGTCGAGATAAACTTCAAAGTATTTACAGCATACAGGAACAGTTAATTCATACAGAACCGTACTACCATTTGAAATTTGTTTTAAGAAAAATAAAACTAAAGGTAGAAGTCGAAAGGAGATAATTTTAATCAAAATCAACTGTGATTTATTTCGGCATAATACTCAAGACGAAAAGAAATGTATTTTCCCCTCGGGATATAGGCTTCAATACAATTTTTGAAATGAAATATTGTGAACATTTTCTAAGAATTCTTTGAATAACATATTACGTTTATCTATTGGAGCTCAAAAATATTTAATCAACAATGTCCTTGATCTTTCTATCAAGAGACTAAGTATGCAAATACAGCATAAATTAAATAAAAAGTCTAGATAAAGGAAAATTGAATCACATGACCTTTGAGCCAAATTAAAAGTAAGAAATGGATGCCAAAACAATATTTCTCTTATTGCTTGCCTACTCGCTAGTTACTGGTCTGTATTTAATTTGTTTTGCGAATGAAAGGTAAAGAGAAACAATATTCTCAAAGAAACTGCCACCGCCTCACCGTCTATTGCTTGCAGCCCT
This sequence comes from Dolomedes plantarius, assembly GCA_907164885.2. Taxonomy (NCBI): domain Eukaryota; kingdom Metazoa; phylum Arthropoda; class Arachnida; order Araneae; family Dolomedidae; genus Dolomedes; species Dolomedes plantarius. The sequence continues at coordinate 25,188,498 of OU015501.1, read as the reverse complement.
AGGGACTTCCAAATCGCAGGATTTTTAATCTTTGCATAAGAATAGGAAATTGCTTTTTTTGGATATAAATTTTCACCTTTTTAGTGCTTCTTTTTTAAGAAAAAAAATCACCGTATTTTAATGAAATTGTGAAGATTTCTTTATCCTATAATCGTTCAAAATTGAAGAATGGATATATGTAAATCCTTTCGTTTTAAAATACTCATAAATAACTCGTTTTAATACAAATCTGGTCGTTGTACATGATACAAACTATGCCGCATCATTTATGAAGATGAGGAAAATAGGGCAGAATTAGTTAAATAAAAATTCTTTTTCCGAAGAGTTAAATAATGAATGGTTGAAGTGTCATTAATCCTAGATGTGTCAGTCCCTTTATCTAGGTTAAAATTAAAATGGACAAAAAAAGTAGATATCCTTCCTTAAACCGGATTTAATACGACATCTAAATAAATATGCAGAATTGCGCCTACACGGTAAGAAGTGTTTCTTTAGCGTAGTTATTAAAATATTGCAGTTTTGTACGAAATATTTGGATTTTGACGAATATTTATACGTATTATAAATATACGAGTATACTTTATAGGCAGGTTTTTCACGGAAAAGAAAATTTCAAAATCCATTCTTTCATAAACAAGATACAGTCCTAGTCTATTATGCACTTATATACAGCATTATTTAACCTGATTCAATCGATTTCAAGCAATGTTAATCTGAATCTATTTAACGTGTTTCAGTTGATCATAAACGAAAAGAACCATATACCCTCAGAGTTTTAGAAGTTTTTTTGCAAAATGGCTATGCGATAAAGAGTGCGTGAGATAATGAAGAAGGCTTTGTGAGTCCTACAGTTTTGTGGATTAAACAGGTTGTCGCAGGGCAGCGAACGTTTCTTCGATACATTTAATCCACCGGATGCTAAAAACCTCCACTAGTGTCATCAACAGCTCGTGGATACATGATATTTGTATAAAAACAATCGTCTTTATACAAGTTATTTTGCTTACAATCGGATGTCAGTTGTTTACTCAGTGAAGTGACCCGTCGCTGTTCGATTGGCTGCAGTGGGCCTGATATGTCGTTGCCGAACATATGGCCTCCAAGGCCAACCAAGTACAGTTAATACGTCACAGAAATGTTAAAGCACGTTGCGAGCTTCCCATTACAATTCTTAAGAAACTGCCCACATACATTAACACCACCTTATTTCAAAATGTGAATATGCTTTGTGCTTCATACTGAATAGCACAACTACTTTTTAAAGCATATCATTTACTTCGAAAGATATGAAAGACCATTTAAGTTTTTGTCAAGTCCTTTCTGCAGTTTATTTTTTGAATGAAATAGTTATATCACTAAAGGGTATAATATTGAAATACTGAAGCTTCTTAAAATTAAATTTTTAGCTGTTTAGTACTTTAAAAGAAGTTACACGACCTTAGAAAATGCTAACCAACATGGAGAAAAACTAAACTTCTTGACATTACTTTTGCATACTAAAATTGAAAATATGATTTTATATTAAAATCCTTAACGTCTGGATCAGCTAAGTAGACAAATTTGTATTTCAGGTCAGCATTTTATCTCACTTAAATATTCTCCCCACTATCACGGCACTTTTCATTCGGATAAAGTTTGCATATAATTTCATGCTTTATGCAATACATACTTAGGGGTATATACATACGTTTTTAACTTTTGAAAAAACAGAGATATTCTACAATCGTATGCCGTATAATCATGATGGTGTACATGCAATATCAATTATTGGTAGAAGAAAATTTACTTCGATATTTTATTCTTTCATTTATTAGGTGCTACCAACTTAAAGATTTAAACTTTTTAAACATATAGGGGAGAGTAGTACACAGTGAGACAAATTTTTAAAAAACATTAATTAAGAGCTAAATACAATCGAATGAAGAAATTTAGCTATTGGATGTTTAAATCTGTTTTATTGGCAAAATCTTTCACACAAAATTTATTAATACATGTAAATAGAAACTAGAAATAATTAACGTTAAAATAATATCAGCATTCGTCTCAATGTGTACCATACCTCGTACACAGTGAGACATTGCTAATTTATTTATTTAAAAAATATATTATCACAATACTAAACACAAACAATGCTTCATTATACACAAGTTTTCATGAAGCAATTCATTGTTAATCTTGGAAAAGTCACCGAACATTTATAAGGTCAAGCCACACAACAAAACGGACATATCCTGACAATCTTTTTGTTTTCATGGACATTAGCTGAGGCAAAACCATGACAATATCCAGTTTATTTACAGAGGCTACATCTAGAATGTTTGGCATCACAAAGGCATTATATTTCTCACTTTTGATTAGATAAGTGACTTCAAAATCACTATCCTCGTCCATCTCTGACAAAATTTTCCCAATGTAGAACACATCATTTGGGAAACACACAAGAACATAATCACCAACATGAACATCAGGCACTAGTTTGGGAAACTAAAAATTTTCTTCATTCTCTTCATAACTTGAAGATTCATCCAGCACCATTTCAGTTTCTTCATCAGAAGAACTATCAACATCTTTAATACTACGGCGTGTTGGTTTTTTCCAAAGCAATCTTTTGGAAAACTTATTTTCCTTCTTAATCTGGAGCTGTCCCTTCTTTTCAACTTTCTCAGCTAACAGGGTTTTTTCATGTGAATTGGTAAGAATTCTGCTTCTGCCCGGCTCTCGATCCGTTTTTTTCTTCCTAGGTAGAGCTTTTGGAAACCCACGGAATTGTTTGGGTGAAACGAAGACAGACTGAGTTTCCCCACTAGTTGAAGCTTCACTTGCAGCTTTTGTAATAAAGTCTGTAAAATTCAAATTCAAAATATTGTAAACAAATATTATAAATATATAGAACACAAAGAATTAAACATAAAAAAACATATGATCAGCTAAGATGTTATATCACAAGTTACAATGTTAAGATGTGAAATTCATTATATTGTGTGTAGTAGCAAAATCTTAGTAATTCAAAATTCAGTTGATAAAAATTGAGAAAATTCAAATGCTAAATACATTACATAACAGTAGCAAATACATTAGAGTAACATTTAATGCACATTGCTATTATGGAATAAATATAGTTATCAAGGTACACAGTGAGACATTGTTTCACTGTGTACCAGTGTTCCATGTCTCTTTGTGTACCATTTCACTTTGTTAAAAAAAAGGGCTAAATATCCCTTCCATTATTTTTATTTAGTTAAATCTTTGGTATTAAGTGGAGAAATAGTGCGGCATATATATAAAATTCAATCCAAAGTAAAAGATACAATTAAACTTAAGATATATGGCGTATAACAAAGATAAATAACTTACTTTTAGGTTCAAAAAATCACTTTCGTTTCTTAGCTTCCAACAGAACGAACATCCACGCTAGAAATAAGGGCAGCACTTACTTCAAACAAAACGTCACTGAACAGCCTAACATCTAGCGGCACAAACATAAACTTCATTATAAAAGCTTCTCTGTTTCACTGAGTACCCTGTCTCACTGTGTACTACTCTCCCCTAAATAAATAGAAACAAAATCTTATCTTTGTGTATAAATTCATTTATTCGTAATTTAAAATCTAACGAATATTTTTAGATCTGTGTTACTCCGGAAGACTTTTAAAGGATTTCTTCTAGACTTAGTCCAGTGTAAGTGTAGTATAATTTATACTAAATAGGAGATTACTGTTCGATTAGTTAATAAACTTATTCAAAATTATAAATCTAAGTGATCTTTTTATTGAATTAGTATATCTACTAATTATTAGTATATCTACTAATTGAATTAGTATATCTACTAAAATTTTACAATTATAAGTCCTTTAATCATATCTCAATATTCCATTAATGTTACTATGAAGAAATTAACGACACGGTAAGAGATAAGAAGAGAGTCTCACTGGGGCATTATCGTCCTTATAAGAAATTCATCTTGTCTTTGTAAAATGACATTTTCATATAACAGTATGCCAAAATGAGATGTTACTGGCCAGAATACAATTCTAGAGCGTCGTCAAAACACGATTCACTAGCGTTTTTAGTTCTGGCCTGCACTAAAGTAAGACTTTAAATCATCTAAATACTGTAAATACACGATAAAGAAATATTAATGATAATAATTTCAATGAATTGAAGAATAATTAATGAGAATAACGAATTATTATTATTATTAATTTAATAATTATTAAAAGGAATAATGATAAATTATAATAATCAATCTCAGTTTTTATTATAATAAATTTTGATAATGATAAATATGAGAATGATAAATGAAATATTGTAAATAAGTTAACGCCATGATTAAAAGGCGCTTTTATATCATATCGGGTGGTTTCTGGACAAATGTTGATCATTTTCCAGACATATCAGTGATTAAGGTGTCAAAGTGCTTACTTTGTATAGAATAAATAAATTATATTTTTTTGTATTTACCTTTTTTATAATATCTTTTCATGTGTATCATATTTTCAGTTTATTAATCACTCAACTTATTGTTAGTTAGTGTGGGGGATTTCTTTTATATAAAACATTAGAAAATGTTTATGATACATGAAACATAAAGAAAATGCTACTCTAAACGCACAATTCTGTTAGAAGAACGATAAACTGTCTCCTAAATTCTCTTGTCGCCCTATCACGGCAAGGATTAAGCAGCGAATCGACTGGAAATTAAAAGCGAAGAAGAATACAAGTGGTAGGTTATCCAATGTAATTAAGTGTAATTAGGTGTCTAATTAGCTTCAGGTGAATGCGTACATATTTCAGATAGTTCCTGTCATACGGATTTCCAATCTGCTATCGCTGTTTCAGAAAAGCCCCGGGGCGTACGACAAACCGATAACGCTTTCTAACGGAGAGAGTCTCGGCTGGGACTGCCGAAAATTAAATCTTGCAAGGTAATCAATCCTCTGCATTCGATAGCAAGTTTAGAGTGGGGTTACAAAAAGGGGAAAATTCGAAATGTCTTATTTTATGCGCAAACTCATAGATTTCCTTTCTGGTTAAGGAAACTTTATACCGTCTGATACACAGTAAGACGTAAAGTAAAAATGTCAAAGACATAATGAAAGTGTGCGTCTGCCAATAGCAATTTCAGGAATTATTTTTATGACATAAGCCTTTATTCACGTAAACTATGAATAAAATTTATTCACTAAGATTAAATTCTTTCCTAAACATAGAATATAAACCTGTAATACGGTACTTTCTTTTTATATTTCTTCACTTTAAACTATAGGTTCTGTTATTTTTTTCCATAAAATCCAAATACTTAGCAATTAACCAAAAAAAAGATGTAAAATTTCAAGTCTGGGATAGATATTTGTAAAAACAAAATGGGTTGGGACAGAAAAATGTGTACTGTTGCTTGGCCTGGTTATTTTATATTGTTCTCATATTATCATAACATAAAACATAGGCAGTATGGATAGTTACCTTAATTTTCATTACTGTTAATCTAATGGTTATGAATTACCAACTGATCAATAATCGTAATTCTATACGTTCTCCAATATTTGATATTGGGGGATATTCATGGTTGTATTTTAAAGAATATAACATTTATAAGATTTATTTATTTCTAAAGAATATATCATTTATTTATTTTTAACAAACTAAAGCCTGTTATAGACTCTATTTTAACAGGCGTTATTTAATGGTAAATTTGTTATTTCTTGCGAAAATTCTCTTTTTTATTTCATATGTAAAGCATGGCGCTGTTCCAATCCGTAATTTTAAAGCCTTCTTGGGACTGGACATTGCAGAATAGGAAATGTCGCGCAATATTATTTATATCAATTTAAAAACCGAAAAACTACAGTAGTAGAAAGATCTGGTCATTTATGTAAAATTGGCAGAAGTAACTGAAATACATGAGCACACTGAGTTAAGCTTATTTTTATCCTGTTTCCAACTGCTTAGAATTCCAACAAAAGGCTACCATCAACCGACAAAATATTATTAATTAAGAGCTAAATCATGCATTTGATCAGTTTACGAGAAGCTGTAAAGGGATTATTGAATACTTTTCTTAGATTTCACACCACAAATCCTCCGTTGTTAAATCGCAACTCACAAATATGCGTTTAAAATTTAATAGTATAATTTAACATTCTAACCTCGCAAGAGGGTGTCTTTAAATTTGTAAAAGCTGTTAATTTCATTTGATAAATATTACTAAGCCTCCGGCAGCTTTAAATTAACGTTCGGATTGCTAAGCAATTGCCATCGATTCAATTTCTGATTCTTTTACCAACGATGAATGGAAAGGTTGAAGTAATGACAGAAGCTCTTTATTTAATCGGTTTAAGGTTTACCGTTCCGTAGAAATCTCTCGGATATATATCCAACAATAAGGAATATTTCAGTTCTGATACATTCTTCAAGTCTGAGTTTAATATGGATCTTAATAATAATATTAAATCTTTTATGTTTTGCCGAACACAAAAATTTAATGGATGAATTTTAAAGGAGTAGGGCATGTCATTGTATTAAAAGGCGAGTCTCAAAAGTAAAAAGACTTTTCCAAAGGAAATTTTGCTCCAATTTTCCAGGGGAAAATAAAGTTTATTTTGGAAGTATTATAAGTTTTTGGATAAACAGATGTCACTCGATACATTTTTTAAATGCCATTGATTGCGTGAAATTAAGTTAAAAAATAGAAAGCATTCAAATTTAAACTGTCTCGTAAGTGAAAAGTAAAAGGTCTACGCAACACTCTATGTTAATTAGCCTTGTGAATTAACACAGTGCTTAATTTTGTCTTTACACGTGTCGCAGTTCAGGGGTTAAAAAAAGACTCAGAACTGCTGTCCTTCATTTTGTTGTGGATGTGTCCCATGCCGTAAATTTTTCTGGTTAAGAGGTGACCAAAATTTGGAGACTTAAGGAAAAAAGGAATTACCGGTTTGGAAAATTTGTGAGGAAATTGGAAGACGTAGGGGAGTCATTCCTAAGATTTTATAGAAAAATGCTTTTTATGTATCTCGAGCGCGGTCTAAGAGCCCAAGAAAAACAATGAAAAGATACGATCGTTCTAATCTTCGTCTCGTGTTATCCCCAAGTAATTTTGCCCAGCGTAATTTTCCAAACTGTAGGCTGTAGAATCTCGAAGGTTACAGTTAATTCTCGAATTAGAGAAAAAAGAAAATCTGTGCTTCCTAAAATGTATTCTGTGCCAAAATTCATACAGCGCATAAACTAGCTCTAGTGCATTGCACTAGATGTCACACACAATGGAAGTGGATTACCACCATCATCTCTGATGAGAAGTACAACCTGGATGGTCCAGGCGGTTATACCTGCTATTGGAATGATCTGAGGTTCGAATCTCCATTTTTCTTCAGTAGACAGAGTGGAAAGGTATGTGTCATGGTTTGAGGCGTCTTCGTGTTTAATGGAACTACAGCTATTGCTTTGATGAAGGGCACATAAAATTCTAAAGATTAAAAGGGCGTACTCCGTAGCCACGTCTTACCGACTGCAAATACTCGTGCAGGGGCTAATTACGCATTTCAGCAAAACAGTGCAAGGATTCATACTGCCCATTCAATTAAAACGTGCCCTGATACTAATCGTAATGCAGTAATGAATGAATTGATCATCGCTCAGTTCCGATCTGAAGCCAATGGAGAACATTTTGAGTATATTAGCTGACGATGTGCACGTGAATAGACAAAAATTCTTGAGAATTGTCGTCTTTGGAATGTTGATAGAATGTCGTATGATAGAATTGAACGAGGCTGGTTTTGGAATAAAGCCAGAACATTTGCAGTATTTCGTAAACAAGAGGCCTGATAGCAATTTCAAAGTTTTTCTGCAAAATAGTTCATTTATATAGACGTAATTTGAATATTTATTCAATATCCTTATGCTTTTGAGACAGCTTATTTTTTATTTTGTTTCTAAATCGAGTTGAAAAATATACACATCAAAAATATTGTCAGGTTCAGCTTTACTTAATAATTATGTCAAAAGTGATTTTATAACTGATTTATTTAATTTTTCATGAGAAAAAGAAAATTGTTGGTTAATCTTCTATACTTTTGAGTCACTCTGTATAATATATATACTGACTGAGATAACTTTATAACTGTGAAAATTTAAAAATACTCTTAGACGTGTGTTACAGACATGTGCCTCTGAATTTATGTATATGGTAAAAACAGTAAATATAACAGCATAGGTGTAAAGATACTAACATTATATGTTTTTAAAAACTTGAATTTAGAGCGTTTCACTTTATTTTTAGCTTTTCAATAACACCTTTCAAATATTTTCTTCAAAACCCTATTTTGTCTTTCAGTTATTTAAAATATTCGAATGTGAATATATAAGCATTTTAATTTAGTTAACCACAGGCCGAGAATTCAAATTAAAAATAAATATTATTTTTGACGGGTTCCGAGAGAGAGTTGCCCTTTTTTTTGCAATTACTAATTTCCATAATTGGATTAATGAATACATAGAGGCAAAAGATTACGTGACTGAACAATTTTTTTTAAGGTTTTCAGCTGTTCAAGGTGTAACCCTAAATAACAATAATAATAAAAATGATTTGTTTTCTAAGCATTTTTCTAATTTTATGGAGAGTTCTTTTATATTTTGAGTAAAAATAACTAAACATTTTAAGCTCCTTTGATGATTTAAAGTTTTGTATTTTTCATGAGAAAGGAAAATAAAAAATAACTAAATGTAGTTTCAATTTGTACTTTAGATTTGTAACTTACATATACAAGCATATATTAACAAACCATGATAGATTTTTCATCAAATATATAAACGTTCGATTAAAGTTTATGAATATTTATTTATTCAATAAATACCACTATGCGAAAAAAATAGAATTCAAAATTTAATAAAATCGGGGCATTTTTACTAGTTTATTTATTTTAAGGGGGTCCGGGACGCATTTAATTTTTTTTTATTTATTGAGTTAAAATTTTAAATTTTTTGTAATGATTAACCATATAATTTGTAAACAAAATCACACCATAAAACTTCTCAAAAAGCTTGTTTTAATTTTAAAATTTAAATATTTTTAAAAAGAGGGGTAATTTAAAATCGTTATAATTCGAAATACGTATTATATGTCAAATTTCTAAATTTTTTCATTTAACTAAACAAAAATATATAAGTTTTAAATTTGATTCAGCATCTTTTAATATCAATTTTTAAAAAAATAAAAATATTTAGAGTAAAAATTAAAAAAAAATTATAACTTATTTTTAAAAAATCATATTTTCAAAAGTAAACATTTTTTCAAATTTGCTGAATTAAAATTAAAGTAAAATAATCGAAATATACATGTTCCATTTGAATGTTGCAAAAAAAAATTAAAATTAATATCTTTTGTTCTAATTTAGATAAAAACATTACTTAAAAGTCATTTTAAGCGGAAAAGAACACATAAGTTTTTAATGCAACAATTTTTTTATTTTTTTAAATTTGAAGAATTTTGTGTCCTGCACCCCCTTAATGTATCCGCCAACGTTCGGAGAAATTTTTTTTCAAAAATATACATTACTGATTAAATGCATATATTTTAGTAGTTCAAATGTGATATAAAACTAGGACAACAGTTATAATTTTGGTTAAAATTTCATAACATTTTAAAATATAATTGTTTTTTATAAACTTTTAGTACAATTTAGTGCTTACACCAGAGACCCTAGACGAAATTCGACTCAATACATTTTGATTTCCTTTATACGTACTATATACTACTGTGACACTAACCTGTGTTCTGGAGTGAAAGTTTTACAATATTTCCAAAAATCTCTGAAATATACCAAAAACGTGAATAAAACACTGATTTTTTAAAATTATTTTTTTGCAAGTGCAGGTACCTGTAGTAAGATTAAGGGGACTCACGACTCTTAAGTCGAGGAAATAAGACATATTTTCATACTTTTTGACACTTTGAAACTATTTCAATTTACTCCCAATTTTTCCAAATTTTATATATATGATAAATTGATATATTTATTTTAATTAGCAAATTTTCAACTCTCAAAATAATTTTAAATAATTTTTTTAAATGCTTTAGATATACCTTGTTTTTTAAGCATTTTTATTATACTGGCTAGCGCGAAGAACTATGAAATTAATTTTGCACTTAAATGTATAATTCCCGTTTTATATTTAAAATAAATAATTCAAAATACAATTGAACATAAAACATTCAACATTAAAATATTTTTTCAATTTTTTTAAAACTGCTCAAAGTATACTTAAAATTTCCTTAAATTTTTGCATTAATTTACCCCTGAAAAAATAACAAAATGTGTAGTGATTGCAATAATTCTAGCTCAGACACAATAAAATAATATGGTTATGCAGTGATAAAAATTTCATGGAATTATTTTTCATAGTTTTTGAGATATCAGTTGCGAAATGATGTAAAATTACATTTTGAGAAAAATGGGTTTAAAATTTTTCTTACCATAAACTTGATCAGTAATTAAATATTTAGAATATCAATATCTTCGGAACTAAGTGGAATATTTTCATGCGGTTTGCTTTATTTCGTTCAGAAATGATCAGGCTTTAACATATATATTTTTCAAAACATCGAATGTTTCAAAGATTTAAGGGTAGTGAGTCCCCTTTTAAATTAACAAATATAGCTTAGCTTTTAGGTAAAAAAACAGTTAGTGATATGTAAATCAGTATTGCAAAATTTAATTAAAATATATTGAAGGCTTTTTAAATATTATCTTTCTGATTTACAAAGTAACTGAAAAATTAGTTTTCTAGGATATGCATTTAAAGATGCTACTTCCTGTCTTTAAGTGTTACATTCGGTTTATATAAATTGACCATAAATTCTCATTCAATGATCGTACGAATAAAAGTAAAGCAGTTTTAGAATCCTAAAAGGTTGGTCTTTGAAATAGAGCAATAAAAAGAAATTTCGAAATTTTGCCCCAAAACTGCCATATCAATTTAGACAGATACCTGAACACTTTTTCAGAATCTGCAAAAATCTTGAAATGTCTAAAATGCCACAGTTCTACTAATTCTGCATTTACAAAAGAAATTCGAAGACTGAGAAATCGAAATTAATTTTGAATGTAAGAAATTTATGTAATGGGCATTATTATTACCGAGGAGAATTTACTTGTGGCCATAACACTTATGCCACTGAAGTATAATGTGCAGATCCTTATCACAGTAAAACCACTCCATTTAACCTTAAAACTGAATAAAAAGTGTATAATACATTAAATGTATACCTTGATATTGTATATAAATAGGGATACGTAAATTTCGTATAAAAAATATCGAAATTTGGGAACAAAAAATATACAATACACAAAATTTCTCATTTATTCGCAAAAATATATATACAAATTCAAAAATTTCGCATTTATTTAAAAAAATTACAATTTTATTTACTTGGATAGGTAAGCATCAAAATTCTTAGTTAAAAGCTAACGATGTAATAGTCTGCACATTATGATCCTTAAGTCTTTGCTTTCTATCATTAGTTACTATGTTGTACATACTGAAATATCTTAGCATCTACTCTGTTAACGGGACTATAGAGGTTGTATCCCGTGTGCCTTTGGAAAGTTAGCGACATTTCGTTGCAATTAAAATCTGTATAACACCAACAGGAGTCCTTTGGTTGACTACTGTCAGTAGCTGAAATAGCCTTGACTTTGGTGTTCAAGAGACATAATCTGCTAAATTGTTCCACATATCTTGATGGTTGATTTTTACAGTTAGATTTTTAGGTTCGACTCCGGTACGGACAAACTGCCAGGGTGAAATTTGGAGCAAATCCGAAGGCGAGTGAGATCGCTCAGTCAAAGTACGTGGATGGTGTTTGTTAAGCAATTATGTTAATAAATTATTACTATTAATACCGAATTTCGCTTAAAAAGCTGTTTATCACCGAGTTTTCGCCAAAAAGTAGTAAAAAAATAATTTTCGAATTTATTCGCTCATATCGGCAAATTTCGCATTTAGTCGCATTTATTTCGTAAATACGAAAATTACGTATCCTTATATATAAACCAAGAGACATGCTTTAAATATATGAAAACTTTTGATTTTAAGGATTTATTCAATAACATGGACACGAAAGATTTTAACAGAGTAATTGTCATTCTGGTGAAACAGAGAAAGATACATCTCACTGGGATTCTGTATGTATAATTTATCCAAATTTGCAAGTATTGCCACAAAAATAATTATATTTCCCAAAATAACAGAATAGATCAACATATCAAAGGTGGACCACAAAATGGGTATGATTCTAATATGCACGCCAACCTATATCCGTATTCATATGATATTTGTAGCATAAATACTGAATTTAATCTATAGGTATATTGATAACATAATAACCTTTCAAAAATGACACAATAATAGATCTAGCATTCTAACCTAATGGTTAGAACTTCTCCCTAGTAGTAATCATGGGCGTAGTGTTAATTAGGTCTTAAAATTTGTCTTAATAGTGAACAAGAGTTTATATTTGGTTTGTGCGATAAAAGGTCTTATTGTATCTTTGGAATTTTAAATTTCAAGAGTTTAGCGGTTGTAATCATAGATCAATATGTAAGAATAGTATTGTTAATGAACTTTGCGAATAAATAGAATATGCTCGGAAGTAATATGAAAAACATATTCAAGCTTTAAAAACAATGCTCAGTAAAAATAAATATCCTCATAGTTTTATCGGCAATGCAATAATTACTTTTAAATATTAATTTCATATTGTATTAAAATTTATTGTATCACGGTAAATATTAATTTTATAAATAGTTTTAAATATAGAATTAATTTAATAGATGATATCGTAACTAAATTAAATTAATTTAGAGGAGTGAATAATAGGAAGATTCATAAATATTTTTAAAAAGCATTTGAAGTTTTAAGCCGTGCAATGTGCATCACTGCCTACGTTAATGTAAAAAAATACATTCAATATAATTTTCTTACAAAATTTCTAGTTTTATTTCTAGTTTTATTTAGTTTTATTATTTAGTTTTATTTCTAGTTTTATTATATATATATATATATATATATATATATATATATATATATATATATATATATATATATTTATTTTTTTTTTGTTTATTTCTTGAAATAAAAAACTTTTCACTAAGATAAACATTGGGAATTATTTTTTATGTCATCGAGTTTTCGCGTTATGGAATGAGTTTTATTTCAAACCATGCTTATTTTGACAGGGATAGCCTATTTTTTACTAGCCTATATTTTGAAAGGTATCATCAAACCACAAAGAACCGTGACAATAAACACAAAGTATAACGAAATTTGTATCTTATTCAATTTGTTTATCCTCAGAGGAGCAACACATAACCGATGGGCTATAAAACCAACCTAGCAACAAACCAGAATGTATGTGTCCCCTACATGCCTTTTGAATTATGTCAAACTCTCACGATATTCCGATTAGGTAGGGATAACATTTCATATCCCATCTTAAAATAGTCAACCATAGTGATTTGAGGTGATATGATAATACCAGTGATTTGAAAGAATTATTTTGGCTTTAACAAGCACAATAGATCTAAAAATGAACAACAATTTATATAGAAATATGAAATACCCTTAGAAATGTACAAAACTATTTAGAATTCTTATTATCACAAGAATGGTGTAAAACACGTTGTTTTTGTTGCTTATGCCACTTGACCGACAGTAACATCAATTAAGTCCCGAAGGCTATGGACGATGAAGGTGCGGCTCCTGTTTTGACTGACACCACAAGGGTCTGAGTCCGACATGGCGAAAGGACCAGTCCCGTAATTATGAACTGAGTCAAGTGACGAGACCAGAACACTTGACCCCGCACCTCCAGAGGTAATTTTGAGAACTTCGTGGACATTGCAGCCACGACAGATTTTACGTGCACCAGCCGACATTAGTGTACACGGTAGTGGATTTGTCAGCAACGAACATCGAACCACTGACTTTCAGATCACTAGCCTTCTTATCTTGCCAACTGGGCCTCTGCGCCCGTGTAAAACACGTAAAGGATTGTGATGTCATAGAAATGTAAGATTCAAATCGTATAAGGACTTGCATTATTTTTAGATTGACATTGCACAACATTTGTGCGGCGTTGCGGACTCGTTGCAGCAAGCTGAAGATATTTGTTTTCTGTCGCTTCCAGTGACGCTACATTGTGACATCTCTTTCAAGTTATGTCTTGAGAACTCTGTAAGATTATGTAGTAAATACACTCTTTAGTCGCATCGAGGCTGCTAATGTACTTATTTTTTTACTCCCATTATCTTCCCATTGTCATAAAAATGGCATTTTAAGATGACAAAGGAATGACTTATTGACACAATAAAATTGCAATTTAATGCAGTATGATTAAAAACGCTAAAAATTATTGGTTTAAAATATTAATTAACAAATTTTAATTAAATTTCAAATAAATTGTTATAATACTGGTATAATTCTAAAGGTTCCGCCGACCACAGCGATAAGCTTATACGGCATATTTAATTAAAGCCAAGTCGTCCCCCCAGCAATCTGCTTAGCAGGGACCCATTGGCTCGGGGGTGAACGACTTACTCGGACACCACCAAGCCGACTTTTTTTCCCTTTATAGTTCGCAATCCTAAACTATCTATTTAACCAATTTATAATGGTAACCCCTCTTAAGTTATACACCAGTTCCCTGTTGCTATCTTTGTTTTTTCCCTTTACTTATTTATACATATATTTCTTATCCATACCCTTCAAACTAATTGCGCTTTACAGTTACAATTTACATTATAAAATTGCCATTTTACATTCAAACTGCAGTTTCAATTACAATTACGCTTGCGAAGATAAATAACAAGTGAACATAACTTGTTATATAACATGCGGATAACAAGTAACAATAATGACAATAAATAAGTAACAATAAATAATAACAATAACTTGCGAACATAATACTGGTATAAAACTATTAACTTTTGAGAATAATAAAGAGTATATATATAGAGAGAGAGAGAGACTTCGACCGGAGGAAATCCTTCACGACCTCTTTTCACTAATTGCAATGTGACTTAGAACCCACACAAGTAGTCTACTACCTGAATGTTTAAGGTGATGTTATGGAGCTCTAATTTTGTTAATTCTATTCTTCACAAATTATCTGCCTTTTTAAAGCCACAATGTTATCTTCACTGTTGTTCTGTTTTCAGGCGGTACTGAATTTTATTTCTCCGTGAATATTTATCATTTTCTTTATGGTTTATTTTAGAATATTCAAAAGGTCGGACACATTCAAATACGGCTATCCACAGTCAGATATATAGGTTAGTTCCCATTGCACTAAAGGAATAAATAAACTGGACAAAGTACTTTGTTTTACAGCGTTTAAACAACTGGACAAGCTTCTTCTACATGACTGTCATTTGCTTCTTAACAGTTCATAACTTTCATTTCAAACGGTTGATTCCTACTTTAAAATGTGGAGATGTGTGTCATTAGTCAAGTCCTGGGATATGTATGTACTGCGCAACTCTTTCGACAGCGGTTGTGAAAACACAGCACTCCTCTAAATTGCCAATTAACCCCCAGTTCAAAAGACATGTTCTATTCGTCTACAGCTTAGTCCTCTAACCTTTTTAGCAACTTATTAGCTATATGTCTGCCTTCTGTCCTACTGCAAGAGGCATTGTGTTCCACTGATTACATGTGACACCACCTGTTCCAAACTAGGACGTAATAGATTTGAAGACAAATTAAATCATAGAAAATTAAATTGCAAAAAGATTAATGAGAAGTTATTTACGGATACTAAATATGTCTTATCTAATTTTTATGAACAGTATTTGAATAATCAACTTTTATAACAACTCTCGTATTTTTACCAAAATTGCTAGAAAGCATAGGTTGATATAAACAATAATTTTTTGTTTGTTTAATACAAAATTGCCTAGAATTACTTGAATAATTTCTTTTGCATATCAAATGATATCTTGTAAGTAGAATACAAATTCAGTTTTTTTTTTAATCCCAACAAAATATTTCATTTCAGAATAAAATTTCAAGTTCACCCCCATAAGGAAAATTTTGTTTTAATAAAGGAAATTTATTCTATCATGCAGTTATTAAATTTGAACGTAATAATTTCATGCTGTATATACCGACCACAATTGAAAATCATTTGATTCTCAATTCAATGTTTAGTTTCTTGTATCACACCTTGTGGTCATATCAGAAATACTAAACATATATCATTCCCTGGTATTAGCCTCAGATCTTGCGAAGTCCATTACTATACCCCAGGGATGCGAATTATGCAGCAGGGAAATCTCCCTTATAGTATGAACCAGCTGAAGTAGGGTTCAGAACCTAATTTACGGAAATAATACGATCTCTGTGGGAGCATGAAACTCGGTTGTCGGTGGAGGTAGGGAAAAGAATTTGACAACAGGCTATTAACAATGACCTCGATGCATTTGGGACTTTCTAATAAGAAACACATGTTGGCTTTTAATGTTAAGGTATTCTTTAAAAACTATGTTCAGCGCAGTTAAAGTTAAATACAATCTTCTTGAATTAAGGATGGAATTCGTATGAAAAAAAAGTAAAAATAACCGGTTAAGTATAGGAAGGAAAAAAAAATTTTTAACGCTTGTATCAACAGCCTTTTCGCAACAAAGACAGAAATATTATAATGCTTCTATAATATTTTCCAACCGACGAACCAATAAATTTTATATTTCTTCATAATTGATATGTATACCACTAAACGGTAAAATCATCAGAATTGATGCCTTTAAATTCCGTCGTTTCCGAGGGAAATGATAATCAGATTTTCAGATTTATTTTCAGGATGTTAAACGTTTCAATTTGAGAGAATGTTTTATTTACTACCTCTTCGCAGCAAATTTCAGGAATGTTATGCTTTTTAAATAAATCCTAATTAGAATATAAGTTAATTTGAGTTTTACTTTTAATTTCGGTTCTAATACAGCGAAATATAAAAATCTTAAATAGAAAAATTAAATGATGGTGGCATTTAATTCTGACTGTCATATCAAAAAAAGAAACATGTTCTTCTCTTATAAATACAGAAACTAAAGATTCATTTACAAAAACACTAAGTTTCATAAAAGTCATAAAAATAAAAATTTCCAACTAATTTCGAGCAAATAAATGTGGTTCTTCACCAGGCCGAACAACGCTAGATATGATTATCTCTAGGGACAATTATCTAATACAGGGGTCAACAAACACTCGGGTATATATATATATATATATATATATATATACAGTATGCCCACTAAAGTTCCTTCCCACCCTCTTAACTTCGGAACGGTTGCTGTTATATTCATAAAAGTGGTGTCTAGGTATAGTAAAGTACCCATGCGCTACTGAATGAAACCACCTACAGCGCCACCTAGTGGAAATCTGCGGAGTTAGCATTCCTATCTCGAAAACGGAACGAAATAGGGAAAAAAATTATTTACAAAGTTGTAGAAAATCATCGATTTAGTACGAAAAGATACCTTGTGGACATTAATGCAAAAAATAGAACGGTTAAAACGAGCATTTGTTTTTTCGTGATTTCCTACACTGTGACGTCACGAAACTTGAACGAAAGGAGAAATGATTATCTTTCGGGAAAAACACGACACCGCAATGTGCACAGTGGTATATCGCTTTTGATCCCCAATCAAAAGGACCGCGGTTCAAACCTCGAAGGTTTCATCCTTGTACTGATTGTCTTTATAAACAGAGTAGACAATACGTAGATCGTGTAAAACAGTGTCGCATCAACTCAACGCAAATTGCGCTTGGTTTTCGAAATTTTTGCAGTAAGCAAATCCGTAAGAAACGTCACGCCTGTTCACCTGAGACAGCTATAAAAGAGACACATCTTCTTGGGGTTGTAATATGTTGATGCTCGTGGTCATGGCTGAGTACTCCAAAGCTGAGATCTCCAGTGAAGCAGTACCTCGTAAAGGAATTCAGAGACCAAATAATTGGGTATGGCGGTTTCGAAGAGTGGCCACCACGTTCGCCTGATCTGACTCCACTGGACTTTTTCCTGTGGGGATACCTGAAACAACAGGTGTATGCGACCCCTCCACGAACATTGCAGGACCTTAAACGACGCATTACGAATGCTTGTGCCAACGTGTCTCGCTCTATGCTCCAACGTGTGCAACGTGAGATTCAAACGAGGATCGAAATGTGTATTGCAGCTCACAGTGAGAAGTTTGATCATCTCAAATAGTATATTGTTAAAATTAGTTGTTTTTTTCTTTCTCAGACACTTTTGTAACGTCACAGTGTAGGAAATCACTAAAAAACAAATGTGCGTTTGAACCGTTGTAGTCTTCTCATTAATGTCCCCAAGGTATCTTTTCGTACCAAATCGATAATTTTCTTCAACTTTGTAAATCACTTTTTTTCCCTATCTCGTTCCGTTTTCGAGATAGGAATGCTAACTCCGCAGTTTTCCACCAGGTGGCGCGGTAGTTGGTTTAATTCAGTAGCGCATGGCTACTTTACTATACCTAGACACCACTTTTATGCATATAGCAGCAGCCGTTCCAAAGTTAAGAGGGTGGGAAGGGACTTTAGTGGGCATACTGTATATATATATATACTACATTGAACTGATAAAATGTATTGAGTATTACATGTTATTGTTACAAAGTAGCAAAATTTTTGAAAACTTACATATAAATTACGGAAGAACGAAAATATCGTTCACTTTCATTCATATAAGAAGTAAAATGAGACAATATTTTGAGTGTCGGTTAATCGTGGCACTTTCAGATATATCATTAAGATGAATTTATCCTATATGTTTTTCCATGTATGAACTTCTGGACCTATTCTAAGTGAAATTATTTTTTAAAATCACACGCATTTAACCACAAATACATTTCCCGTTTAATCAATGGTCAACATTACAGAATCTTATGGTACTTGCTCTTTAAAATTATCTACGGTACTCTGTCAACTGTGAAATACTGTCTGAGTATTATATTTTTAAAACGTACAAATAGATAGATATGATAAGAAAGATATATTAAATTTCATTAACTTACTTTAACAAACTGATAGTAAAAAAAAAGTCGCAGTGAAATTGCATGTAAGCTAATTTTCACATTTTTATTTCATGTTTTCTCAATAAGATTCATGGACTAAATTTTGCCTCAATACGATTTTGTCATAGTATCGACATAATATGTAAAAAAGTGAGAAAATGCATTATAAATGTAAAAATTCATATTTCATGGTAAATGTACCTATATTGGCGAGAGACATCCATAAGAAAAATCTTTCATTTAAGACAAACACATGGTTTTGAATAGAAGAAATTTTAACTGTATTTTCAAATTATCTTAATCTTAGTAAAAAATTGGAAATTATCTGTTAAGTTTTTTAAAATTATCATTCACTATTTGGTTGTGTGTGTAGGGGGGATTTAAAACAATATGATGTCATTTATTTCATTTTTAAACGAATTTTATCATGACTACGTTTATTATATTGCAATTTTCTCCAACGTCAGGTATTTTGAATATGAACTGTTTTGCATCATTCACGTTTGTATTTGTCGCTAGAGTTTTTGATCTTTAATAACTTACATGTATTCTAGAACGACGAAAATCTGAAAAAGAAAATTTAAAAATATGTTCTTGAATAAAATAAATGGATATAAATTCTTGTTTAACTTATTTATTGATCATGTAGAAAAAAACTAATCGCGTTTTCAATAGTTTAACATTTTTTTCATTTATCACAGCTTCTTTACAAACAGTTTACTGTGCTTTTGATTCCAAATGGATTTTATTTTTTCCTCTATTTTAACAAAACAAAATGGAAAAATTAATCGGGGAGAATCTTTTTATTATTATAATATTTCTTTTTTTATAGCGTGGTTTAGATGATAATAAATAATGGCATTTATCTTATCAAAATTCTTTAAATTAGGAATTGAGCAAAATATTTGGGTTTTTTTGCGTTTTTACATAAAAATGCTTGCCAGTTAATCTGCTAAAATTGCCCAAGAAAATCAAAGAAAACTTACGTTCGACTGAAAAACTAGGTTTTAAGGTTTAATAATGTCTCAGTATAGACGTTGTCAGCGTGAAATATATTTTTTTTTACGTTTAGTACTGCATGGGGCTACAAATTTTACAATTTTATATCGATGTGTGTTTCGCTCAACTTTAATATCACCTTTTATGCGAGTCTTTCTTTATATTGCAACGTATCTCAATCTGTTTATCTCAGTTAAACGTATATTTTATTGAATACTTTCTAGAAATGTTTTAATTCCATACATTTAAAAGGAAAATAAATCCTGTTGCATTCAATAATAATTTGAATTTTGAAAAATCCAACATTAAACCTAAAAAAAGCAAATTTCTCATACTGAAATGTGTAACGTGTCATTCTTAATAATCTTATATGGATTGTGGGAATTCTGTTGATAAACAAAAATAATAAAAAAAAAGTATTAAGTGCAAAATTTAATCTTCAGTGAAACGACTCTTTTAAATTACAAAATATTGCATTGCTGTTTATGAAAGTAATTATCAGTCTTTACAAAGAGCTTTAAGTTATTTCGAAACAAAGAATGCCTAAATATACATTATAAAAGGTCTGAAAAATATTTACAAACTAATGTATTCTAAATATGCAATATTAATAAAGGCGGAAATGAAAAAACATTGATTCCTCTTCATATCCTGTGCAAAAAAAAAGTTTTGAAAAGTATTTTCTATTGTTTCTTTCTATTGGTGTCAAAAATCTCAAAAAAGCCAATTTTGTATCTCGATATGCTTTTTAAGCAATCATTTTAGCTCATCATCAGCTTGCTTTCATTCATCGCCACAGCTCCCTCTTTCCATTTTTTTGCTTTCTCCTTTAATTGCCCACTTTACCATGTTAAGATAAGTTATTCTCCGTAATCCTTCACGTGAGTCCGTAACAACGAGCAGGAAATATTCTACTTTAACTTCGACCCTCTCAGAAATGAAATGAGAAAAATATTATTTTGACTCAGTATTTTTTTTTTCCACATAATCTCGGGTTTTTAATTTCAGCCTTCAGCAGAATGTTCTAAATTCCGCGCAAGGCAATAAAAACAACTAGAATTTAATACAATAAAATAACTGTTTAATTTTTAATTTTGTTTTTAATGGTAAGAATGATTATAAATAATATTTTGAACAATCTGTTTATATACACTATATGTTTATATACACACATTGTCCAGAATGACCACATACATCTCAGATTTCATGTTTCCAACCACAGAAACTAAGGAACCCAGGCAAAAACAATGAAAAACACCCCCACACCATGATGCTGCCACCACCAAATTTAACAATCGGGACAATGAAGTCACGTAAGAAGCGCTCGCTGGGCATCCGCCAAACCCAGACGCGTCCATCGGACTGTCAGATTGTAAAGAGAGATTCATCACTCCAAAGAACATTTTTTCACATGTCCACAGTCCAATGACGGTGAGCTTTGCACCATTGAAATCGACGCTTCGCATTCTGGAGAGTGATGTTCGGCTTGTGAGCGGCTGAACGACCATGAAATCCCAGGTTTTTTAACTCTCGACGAACAGTCCTGCTGCTAGCACTAACGCCTGATGAACTTTGGAACTCCTGAGGGATTTCAATCAACGAGATTTTGAGACTTTGTTTCTCTAACCTTTTCAGAGTTCTACGACTGCGTTCACTAATTTTTTTCGGCCTGCCACTTCATTTTTCTGCAGTTTCACTGCCTCGATGTTTCCACTTCATAATTACACGACTCACAGTGGATTTTGGCTCCTGTAGAAAGTCCGAAATTTTACGAACTGATTTACCACAAAGGTGGCATCCCACTATAATGCCACGATCAAAGTCACTAAGCTTCTTTGACTTACTCATTGTCTCGCAAACGCATAAATATGACATGACAAACCCCAACCAACACTTTTATAGCTTTCGGTTACGCATCCAATTACGTCACCTGCCAGATCCACTTTTTTAGGGGGGTGTTCGGATACTTTTGGCCAGATAGTGTATCATCTCATTTCAGTGTTTTCTGCTCAAGAACATGTGGTAACGTTGGTTCGTAAAATGGATAACTTTAATAAAATATTCCATTTTCAGTTCTTCGGCAAAATTAAACTCGTTACAAATATCCAGACTATTTATAAATATGACTTAGAAAATTTATTTTATGCTATAAATCAATGGTTCTCGACCTTCCCGTTTTCTCGAGAACACATCGAAGGTTTCAGAGAGCATGGCGGCACAACCAATGGTTATTGTATCCGCGTTGATCCTTATTTATAATAGAAATATTTTTTATTCAACACTACGTTACAACCTTCTAATATTATTACATTTCATAAAATATTCCATTTTGAGTTGTTCGGTAAAATGAAACTCGTTACAAATATCCAGACTATTTATAATTCTGACTATTTATAATAATTTATTTTATACTAGAAAACAATGGTTCTCAACCTTCCCGCGGTCGAGAGCACATCGAAAGTATCAGAGAGCATGGCGGGCACAACCAATAGCTATTGTATCACCGATGATCCTTATTTACATAACAGAAATATTTTTATTCAACAGTACGTTACCAACATTCTAATATTATTACAATGATTATGATTTAAAAAAATCATAAAAGAAACGCAAACAAAATTTTGATTATTTTATTTTATAAGTAGGTACATGGAAATTAAAAAAATAAGTAGTATAAATGGGTTTATCCATATATATAAAACAGTTCCGTAACTGACTGACTCATTGACTGACATACAACGCACAGACCAAACCGCTGGACCTAAAGGGCTAAAATTTTGCATAGCGATACTTCTTATAGTGTAGGGGTGTACTCAGGAAGATTTTTGAAAAATTCTTCTTAGATTTTTTTTAAATTAAATCTTTAAAGCTGTTTTAGTAACTTTTTTTAAGTTTGCATTTAAAATAATAATTTGAGGGTTATAAAATTTATATCACGAGAAAGATGCTAAAAATTCCTTCAAAATGAAATCTTTTTCGAATCTTTACCTCCATTTTCTGATTTCTGGTGAATTTTTAAAGATTTATTTTTATAATTTAATTTATTAAATGCTGATCAGGTGATTTCTTTTTATGGTACTTTAAATAAATTTATCGTCACGTGCATAACAACTAAATAAACAAAAAAAAATTTTCTTGCTAATGCAGCAGACGATTGGACATTATCCGAAAAAAATATTAAAATTGAATTTAATTTGAATATTTTCTTCTACATTATTTTGTATATAAAAATATCCCTTATAATTTTTTTATAAATATTTTCTTTTAGCAATTGTATACATTGATCGTCGTACTTATTATATATATATATATATATATATATATATATATATATATATATATTGGGGGGCATTAATTGTATACATTGACAGTTGTATTTAATTTGAATGTACTCCGTAGCGAGTGCGAGTTTTCAGCTAATTACTTATAAGTACTTT
This sequence comes from Dolomedes plantarius, assembly GCA_907164885.2. Taxonomy (NCBI): domain Eukaryota; kingdom Metazoa; phylum Arthropoda; class Arachnida; order Araneae; family Dolomedidae; genus Dolomedes; species Dolomedes plantarius. The sequence continues at coordinate 25,164,977 of OU015501.1, read as the reverse complement.
GTTTAAAGTTTAATGAGATTTCTGACTCTGAACTGAATTAGCTAATTTTTCGTAATTGGGAATATAAGATAATATCCCCGTTCTTAAGCAACTGTCCTGATGTTCATCAGTAAGTTGACATCTGCGTTTTTTGCGACAGCCAATTAAACATGAAAATATCATTCTTTCGGTAGCGTGATCACCCCGCCGAATGATGACCAGTGCCCTGTTGGTGGCGCGTTGTCCATATTTTACACTTTTTTACTTAACGCAGTAAATAATAAAATATTTAAAAGAAATTTCAAAATGAAGTCAGGTGCATTCCCTCTTGAACAACGAAATATCTAAAATCCCTGGTGAAGTACATCTCTATGAAATTTTGTACACCATTTATTTGTGTTAGGTTCATTAAACTGTCATCACTATTCATGATTTACGGTAAAAATTCCAAAAATAGTTCCCAAAAACAAAAATTGTACAGATAAAAGGTGCTCGTTTTTCTTTTGCTCTTTACAGTTCTTAACGTTTTTTAGAATAAAATTCTTTAAAGTTCTGAAGATTCTGAAATATGCAGTATATGTACCCCCTGCTGTAAATGGGCCGAATTATTACGATACCTTGAGCAAACATATGTGGGGAAAAATCCATGCAAATAGAATTATTGGTTAGGTAGATCAAATAGAATTATTGGTTAGAAAAATCTAAACATGCTTTAAGTTTTGGACTTTTTTTTAATAAAATTTTAAACTGTTAAAGTACTTGCACTTGTGCAAGAATCTGTATGTAAGACATATTTGACGTCAACTCATTCTTACGAAATATGTGCAAATGAAAAAAATGAAATAGTATATCACTGAGCGATCTGAATATACCCTAGTTAAGTGAGAAAGTCTCAATTTGAATGTCTTTCCTGTATATTTAACATTATATCTCTAGATTCGCTGTGATAGACGTCATTAAATTGCATTTAAAAAAAACTGCCACGTTTTCGTCGTTTTAGCAGGGAAAATTATTCCATACTTTATCTAAATAAAATAAGTGAGGAATATTTTCCACTGTATCTCTTTTAATAGTATTCAGTTTGTTAATTAAAAATTATTTATTATACCCTTGAAAATTAGGAACGTATAGCAACAGCTGCAAAAAAAAAATGAATAATGGAAAAATAAATATATAATGTTTTTAAATAATATATATATATATATATATATACATGCATATGTGTGTGTGTGTGTATGTTAGTTAGTTAGTTAGTTATTCCAAGTTAGTTATTCCAAGATATATTTTATTTCACGAAACTTTTAGAAAGTTTACGCTGTATAACATGACAAAAAACAATGATTCTAAAATGTACCATGAGCTCTAGGATTTCTTTTTCTTATCTGAGCAAACTATACGTTTTTAATAGATAATTTCAGTTTTTCATCATATACTCGTATATGCTGAAAGACTGAATCATATATATGACGAATCATGTATATGAATCCCTATATATTATAACTATCAATTAATCTCCTTGGATATAGGATTTTATAATTACTTAAGTTTATAAATTGAGATACAAACAACACGCATATAGATTGATGTTTTTATTACTTTAATGTCTACTCATAAAAAAAATTATTATTTTTGTTACAGCAGAAAGTTCCTTTAGAAGAACCTTACATTAAAGATTTAATAGGAATTACAACTCTTAAGGTGCGAATTGCAAGAGATGTGCTGTAGTACCTACATTGAAGAAATGAATATGCTGTATTGTAAACCTCCTTACAACTCAGTTGCATTTTTTCAGTTTAAAGTAATGTTTTATTTTTGCATAAAATACACATGTGTACACTGACACATCTTTGTTTGCACTTGTAAGTGCACGTACGCAGATTTTAAGTTTTTGGATTTCTAAGTGACTGAATTTTAGAACAGTCCGCAACAGTTTGCATTCCCCTCGCTGTACACCACTAGGTTCAATAATTGTACTTAACTCCTTGTAAGAAAATGTGTATTCAAAGTTAAACAATAAATTTAATCTGTTATTAATGATTATACATATCAAAATTCTGCTAAAATTTACTTGTCATCATCATATTAGACCACTTCTTCTTTTATATAAATTTAGCAATACCTTAACTTAAGTTTAATGCTGTACAAGGTGATTAATTAGCTTAAAATTCTACCAGAACATGAAATAGCTCTCTACACATTCAAAGGACAACGCACTGAAATTCTATTCATATTAATTCCTGAACGTAATTCGACAAGAGGACTCAACTATCCACTGCATTCGGCGCAACTTCAATGAGACGTACCGATCAGCCACTTAGAGACCATTAATGCCTCATCTATATCGCTGAATGCATGTGAAAGCTGTCGATTCGAAAACGGTAACAGGCGAAGATGGCTCCAAAGATAAGTGAGGCAGCACAACACGATATAGTTTTGAAAATAAAATCAAAATTGTTAGCTGGATTTGACATCTAGTCGAATTTCCGAGTTTTTACTAAATTTGTTTTAATAAAAAACAATTTAGAGATAAATATATTATTCCATAAAGTTGTGCACAGGTATCAATGACATATAGTCAATATTACTGGTGATATTAAGTTTTTCTCTTTAAGATATTAATTCAACTGAATCGTGAAAAAATTAAACACAGTCGATCCCCGTTATAACTAACTTCAAGGGACCAAATATTTTGTTCGCTATATCCGGTGGTTCTCTATATCCGAACTAATAAGAAAAATGTGTATGTGTATTCAAATGTGTAGTGCTATATGTATTCAATAACGATGTATTAAAAAATTGATAAATTCTGTTTAAAATGATCATTAATGAATTAAATTGACTAAATTCGATTAATTAAATTGACACAATACTATTTAAATTAACTAAAAATGAAGACAAATGGAAATAAATTCATTTTACCTTCAATTGTTATTCACTGTTTTGATACAGAAATAAGCGATAATCTTCTGCTGATGTGATGCCGATTTCAAAAACATTTTATGAATTTCTTTGTCCAATACATCTAATGACTCCAACACTCTTTCTTCCGCTGTTTGTGTAGACAAAAACTTACTAATTACGCGCATCGCTGCTGTAGCATCTGAGATGGGGATTTCGTCATTTATGTGCTCCTTTTCCTCAGCATCAGATGCAGAATCTTCGATTTCAGAATGATTCATTTTAATTTCTTCTACAATATCTTCATCAGTCGAATTTTCGCATGTAATGACTTCATCATCACGTTTCGAACATTTGCATGTCACAATCTGAGAATGATGAAATTTTGTGCTTTTCTATCCACATCGTGATAGGTAAATCTTCTTCATCTTCTTCAACATTCGTTGTATCTTCAACATTCTTAGAAAGTTTGAAAAAAAAATTCAGTAGTCGACTGAAAAGGGTTTCGTTATTGCCGATTCTTAAGGTTTCGTAGGTTCAACCTTAAGAAAAGGATATATTATATAAAAGGATATATATTATAAAAGGATAAATTAGCATTAAATACAATAGGAAAACTACGGGACCAAAATTTTTGCTCGTTATATCCGTGAGTTCGTTATATACGGGGTTCGCTATAACTGGGTTCGACTGTCGATGAATTTCTAACACTCATTCTCATAGTATGCGAAAGTTATTTATCAGTGCCTCGATACGTGAAAACAAAGTCCTAATTTACAATGTTATATCTTAGTCTATCTTCAATTTGAAATGTATCATAGGTAACTAAATCACATCTAACTGCATCCAAAATCCAAATGCTTAGTGACATAAGTATTTAATTGATATACAAGAAACTCTCTGAATCTTTGTAAGGTATACATAAGATTCAATTCACAAGAATCGAACTTTTGAGTGTATGAATTAAAGAAGCTGCTTGAGATATGCTAATTTCGGCATACGCGCTTGGTATAAATACCATGCAGCTTGATTAATGAAAAAGGTTGCTAAGTTGAAGAAGAAGGTGTTGTTAAGGTTGATAGATAAGCGAGTTAGGGGAGCTACGAGTAAGCAGCTCCAGGTTTTAACTGGCGCTAGTGCTTACGGGGCCCAAAGTTTACGTGGCAGAACTGCTGGTTTGACTCTCTGCTGGTTTGTGAGTAAGTCAAAGTGTATTTTTATTGAATGATAATATATATTCCGTACAAGTAGTACGTATTCTTATTGCTGTAAAAGCAAATTCTATATGTGCAACGAATTCAATAAACATTGTTTCATGTATAAACTGTGTTTGTATCCAATTCATTTAGAGTGCCACTTCAAATTATATACACCCAAGTCTGGGTAGAAGTGAGCTATACTCTACACCTTCTTTACTTCAAATTCAATTTCGAACAGAAGATAGAAATGCAAATAATTGACCATTTTGGGTATCTGTGGACTTGAAGCGTTTTAAAAGTGACATTTTCAGTTTTACACTTCATACCATGGACGGGAATCTCAATATTTAGTTTACATGTGAATTCACTTCATATATATGCATTCGAAATATGTTCATAAAGAAAAAAATTTAGAATGTTAACCAAGATAGCGAGAAAATCCATGGAATGTTAACACCTGTTAATTACGTTTAAATTCCATTCATCTTCTGAGTGAGAAAATTCGATATTTGATCAGACATTAATTAAAGCCCCATTTTTACTTGAAATAAAGGGATGAATGTAAAGATTTTTTCTCCTTTAAAATTAAGATAATTATCTTCAAAAGTGATTACAGGTATTTCTTTCGTTTTTGCACCTATTCTCTAGGGCAATATTAATTTATTCTGCACTTTATATAAAGCACATTTACTAATTATATTTGGTATTTATAAGCTCGATTTTAAGCTAAAACCAAGATTCTAAATTCAAGCATAAAATTAAATTAATTTATAGCTATTTCAGAATAATAGTTTTAGTAACGTTATGGTATGTTTCCAACATAATTTATATAAGTATTTGCTCAATTAATATGTTAAATTTGTAAGCCGATAATTCGACTGAAGATACTCCAAAATAAAATATTAACACATGTATTTTTAAGTTTCTTTAAAAAAAAAGAATCTGCAGAATAAAATTAATTTTTGCATGGAATCTAATTTTCATATAGCAGAAATAAATTCTTCAACAGGTATTTTGGACTGTAATACACAGAATGAGTTTTTAGAAACATTCCATTCAAAACTTTTCGTTTTGAAACATTCCTACTCAAAATCTGCAGGCAAAATTAAAATTAAGCGGGATTGCGTTCGCGTTAATTAATTCTTCTGTTAGTGTTACAGTAAAAGCTTTGAAAATCTCGAAAATCTCTCATTAAGCGAAATGTTTGATCTCTTTTTTTATTCATCTCTGGCGGTTAAGGAATGATTAAAATACAGCCAAATAGTACAACATTGTGTTAAATTAAATTGGGTTCAGTAATTTTATATAACACGTTTACAGTGTAATGAATACATTTTAAAAAGATAGCACCAAAAATAGTAGAGGAGGTTTAGTAAGAATAAACCTTAAAATATTTACCATGAACTAAGAGAATAGAAACTTAGTTTTATCTGTAACGGGAATTTTGAAAGGTGATAACAGGTTTTTATAACAAGGAACTGAGCAGAAATATTTTATTGTTCTATTAGTTGCACTAATTTGGCTGGATTCTACAGCAATGATGTGATTATAAATTTATGAAGCAGTAATAAGACATACCACGAAATTTACAACGTTGTACAGTTCAGAATATATAATTTTAATCGTAGAATGTAGCTCATTTTTGGTTACCTGGTTATTTTAGTTTTGAAAAATCCTTTTCATTAAAACTTATTTTAGAGCTCTAATTAAATCAAAAAGATATCAACAAAATTTAGATTTTCCCTCTTTTAATTGCAAATTTCATGCAACAATTTTACAATGACTGTTTTACATATACTCTTTATGATCTATAAATTTGTTGTCAAATGAAAAAAAGAATATACATATATATATATATATATATATATATATATATATATATATTACTTTCGGTTCAAATAACTAGGCTTGTATGCATCTAATTAGTAAATCCCAACATGTTGAATTTTTTTTTTATGTACATTGGAATTTAATCACAAATTTGGTTTCAAATTTGGTTTTCTCAAATTCAAAGGTTTCAGATAAGTTCAGAATTTTCTAATAGTTTATGAAATTCAATTAAAAAACATATTGTTATTTGCTTTATAAGTAAAATGATAAGAACCATAATACTTCTGTCTGTTTCTCATTTTTGCTTTACAATGAGACATAAACAAAAAAATGGTTAAAATTGTATTATTAATATTTTTATACACCTAATTTAGAGTGTAAAATTTTTGTTTTCTAAGAAAAAATCATAAATCATATATATGATAATTATAGCATATAGAATGTTATCCAAAAAGCGAATAAAATAAAACTGATTTTATTTTATTAGCACTTATAATTTTCCTTGTTTTCAAAAATTCAACACCTCTGCATAAAATTAGAATAGTATAGCTTTAGTAGAGATTATTTCCAATGGTAAGTAATCAAAACAACCTTCTCCCTAGCAAACGTCATTTGTTTCTAGATAATAACGATTAATTTCCTAACCCTTTATTTGTTTCTATTCCCTTTGAATCCATTAACATTTAGAAAAAGAGATCACTAACTTTCTCACTTTTTCAGAACAACTATCTAGAAATTAAGAGACAAACCTCATTTATGGCTCTTCAAGTATCAAACTTTAAAAAAACTCAAATATAGCTCTCTCTAGCATACTGAACAATCATTGGATCCCTTATTTTGGATCCTTTAGAAGCTTATGTAGCTTGAAAAGCCTTTAAAATTAATCATCCTGGAAGTTATAAAGTTTATGAAAGGGTGTACCCCGCAGATTATGAGGTAACTAAACACATAAAATACCTTAAAGGTGTACGAAGGTTATAAAACAAAATAAAGGTTAAGAGGGATTAAATTTCCTTTATCCACCCAAAAAAGTTGAGAATTCATATTAATTACTTTAATTTATAAATTTTTCTATAAAAACCGTTAAGTATGGATATCCTATTTCGCAGAATGGCAATTCAGAAGAAATTAAGATACAAATTATAGAAATCATATCATTCATTATGTATTATCAATGGTAAAAAGGAATTTTTTAGTTTTTTTACATTTTTAGACGTAAAGAATTATGTATAACTCAAAACAAAGCACTGAATAAGTTGAAACTTAGTCAATATACACAATTTTCTGGTACATTTAAAAAAATGGAGCTTTACGGTCCTGTTGAGCAAGAGCTTGACTGTATAAAGAATGACTAACGCACCCATCCTGTCAACTTCAAGTCTCGGGTTCCAGAGTTAGTCTTCATAATTTTTCCAGAGAAAAAAAGAAGAAAAAACTTTGAATTAATGTGGTACTGCTCTCACGTAGCACTCGAAGAATATGTAAGGTCTGAATGGGCAGATATTACATGGGGTCTATCTAGGATAATGCGTCCTGTTAACGGGGAAATTTTAAGGACAAATTTAATTATTTACTTCAAGGGGGTCCGGGACATATTTAAAAAAAAATTATTTATTGAGTTAAAATTTTGAATTTTTTGGTGATGCTCAACCATATAATTTGTAAACAAAATCACATCATAAAATTTCTTAAAAAGTTTTAAAAAATTTTAAAATTTAAAATTTTTAATGGAAGTGGGGTAATCTTTAATGTGGGGTTAAAATCTTTATAACTAGAAATATTATTTGTTGAATTTCAAAATTTTTCATTTAATTAAACAAAAATATATAAGTTTTAATTTTGATTCAGCATTTTTTGAAATATTAATTTTTAAAGAAATTAAAAATATTTAGATTAAAAATACAAAAAAAAATTATGTAACTTATTTTTAAAAAATCATATTTTCAAAAGTAAATATTTTTTCCAATTTGCTGAATCAAAATTAAAGTAAAATAGTTGAAAATGACATGTTCCGAGTTTCAACCATTTATCTTTAACGGTTCTTGACTTATAACAATTTAAAGACGAGAAATGGGGGAAAAACCCATCATGCAGAAAAACGCCCTTACAGGTTTAAACAACGATTGGCTACAATTAGAATGTTGCAAAAAAAATAATAATTTATCCTGTTCTAATTAAGATAGAAACATGACTTAAACGTCATTTTAGGCGTAAAAGAACAAAAAAAAATTTAATGCAATAAAAACATTTTCGAAAATTCGAACAATTTTGTGTCCTGGACCCCTTTAAATTGGTTAATAAAAAAACTACATTTGTGATTTCTGGCTTGTAAAACCTGAGAATGGAGATTTTTTATAACTAATTCATAGCAAGTCGTTCATGGTGTTCACTTCACTGTCAACATTCAATAGCTCAGTGCCTAGCTTTTTTATTTCTGAACTTTTAAGCTTTGTTAAGCTTCAGAGTTGTAACCTTATGCTTTGTATTTTACTATGCAAAATTATTAAAAGAGAATAATTACGGTGAATTCAATCTGAAATCATCATAATTATTCTCTTAGGGAAAAAAATATGGTGCAATAATTATGATGGCTAAATAAGGAACTTCTTCAAAACGAGACGTTATTTTGAAACTTTAGAATAATTTCAGTCTTAAGGGTGACTTTCACCTTTCTTTCCGAATTGCACATCAACTTACAAATTTGTAGCATGATGCTTTTTGTATGATACAAATTATAGTTGTGCAGAGTTAACGTGTTTAGAGTCGTTCTGTACACAGTTAGCTTAGTCTTTTACCTACGTATTTATGACCTTAATTCATTGCAAGCGTCTGAAACAGCCTCTATGAAACAATCAAAGAACTTTTTAAAATGATTTACTACTATTATTTTATTGGAACAAGAGGTAACTTCTGTAACACTTGAACATTCCACTAAAGTTTATGTATTTCTTGCAGTTCCTAATTAATTTCCTCATACCATGTAATATTTACTTGCATAAGCCTTTTCGGTCATGAATGCTGTTGAATTTTGTAAATCTCAAAAAAGAAGTAGTTCTTCCCTTTTTGTAGCTATAAATTAGAGAACAGCAAACTCTTTTCTACTTAGATATTTATTTCACACAAAAGCATTTCAGCATGTTTTTACATGTATGAAATAAAATTAAGCATTTTAGAACACATTATTTATTCGTTTGAATTTCGAAATCTTTTGCCAAAGGCACATTTTAGAATAACAATGCTCTTTAGTCAGGTGAAACCTATTATTTTATGCCTCATTTGCATGCAGCGTATCTCTGTTTCTCTAAAATTGTGCCATGTACCCAATTCCATTGATTTTCTGATAAAACTTTTACGCGTTGCATGCAAAAGATCAGACAAAAATTTGACTGGAATTATTTGAAATATTTTGCAAAGTATGAACTTTGCATATTGATGTGTACGCAAAGACACCAGAAAGAAATTGTTCTTAAAGTTAAACATTTGTATTTTGGAAGGAATGTTTTAATTGCGACAGTAATCGAAAAATATTATGTTTTATTAATTATTGGGTTTTTCGAAACTTAAGTTTGATGTTTAGGGTGTTTGTGTAAAAAATGCATCGCAAATTTATTTATAATTGCTTTATTCATTAATATAACTTTTTATAAGTACTATGATTAGCAAAAGTTAATAAAAGTGATACACTAAAAGTAAAAAGCTGCTGTTAAATGGGCTCTTTAATCTTTTTTATTTCATCTTTTACTAAGTATTACAACGGATGCACGTACCATCAGTTATATAATTAGGATAAAGATGAAATCTCTTCTAAAATTTAAACTCTGGTCATGTTAATGTATTTTATCCAGTATCTTAAGAAATAGTATATGATAAATAACATAAACATATTTTGTGATGCGTATATATATTTAGTTAATTTCATCCATAATATACATACTAAACGCAAACAGGAAAAAATATCTTGCATTTTACTTTGCAAGTTATATCAATTAATAAACAATTATTTGTTTTTTACAACAATCCTAACTTCCAGTCAATCCCAAATGTAACAAAACATGGCATCGGGGGTATATATACACAAGTGAGGAGATCTAAAACATAAATATACATATTTTTAAAAATCATTACATTCCAACCAATATTTCATGTGACTTATTGTTTTTTACTGGAGTAGTGTATCAGGCCTCCTCGTCGTGTACCCCGGTTCACGGTAAATCTGCTATAGCTTTGCCGATCTCGATTATTGGACAGCCCGTGGTCTAATAGCCAAATATCCGGCATTTGTAAAATAAATAAATTATTATTTTTCGTTGGTCAGCATTTATCACCAGGGGTTTTTACATGCTTTCTCTGACGCATCAACCATAATACCTTTATTCGTGCTGTAACTACTAGGAATTTTACATCAAAACTACTAAGACGTTTAACTACACTTTTCAATATATTTCTTTTTGCTAGTTCTAAAGAAATGACTGAGAGAGTTTCCGTTAAAAATATCACAATTAACGAACGATATTATCATTGATCAAATATAACTCTATTTCAATCGAAGTTTCAGGTAATATATGTGTTATAATAATTGCGGTGTATTTTTTAGCATTATTTTCTTATACTGTAACTGCAGCTTTTATCGAGCATTGTATATTTTATTTCTATATTTTACTCTTTATTTCCGTGGATGCAATGTCCTCCAAGTTCTCAAAATTTATCTCTGAAGGTGCGGGGTCAAGTGTACTGGTCTCGTCAATTGACTCGGTTCAAAATTACGGGACCGGTCCGTTAGCCAAGTTCGACTCCGGCCCTTGTGGTGCTAACTTAAAACCGGAGCCACATCACTCAGCCCAATAGCCTATAAGGGCCTTGATCTGATGTTACTGTAGGTCAAGGGGCATAAGCATCAACAACTCTTTATTTGGTGGTATTATCACTTTTAGTATTTCTTGGCTATAATAGAATAAAAATGCGACAGCCATCTTTCATACAACCTCTTAACTCAATTTTTAGGTATTTTCGTCATATAACAGATAATATGATAAAAGTTATGCTACGAATTGCACTAAAAATGGGAGACATATTTCACAAAAGTTTGTTTACACAATATACGTTGTTCATGATTGTAAAATAGTTAATTCTTAACTATGGCATACATTGAAAAGAATAATAAAACATTGCAATAATTAGCAATAGCTTCTCATATATCAGGCTCCTTATGGCTTGAGGAAAAACTATTACAGGAAGGAATTATTCTTATTACCTAATTTGTATAATTTGTAAAACATCAATATTTTTATATTACATTGTTATTAACGAAATTAATATTGCTCTTTTGTAAATTATATAGTTAATTTTGCAATTATATAAGTAAATCCTGAATTAAAAGTATTGATGTTTTGTAGCTTAGACAGCGATAAAAATACCTTCCTGTAGAAGACTATTCTCAAGATAAAGATTCTAGTCTATGAGAAGCTATTATAAATTGCAGTACCGGCAAGTACAAAAGTACTCTCAAAGTGATTGTTGTTTGTAATTTGTGCCATAATTTAGAAGAAAATCAATAATTTTAATGTATTAGGAATTTTATTATTCAGTATCCGATATTCGATAAAGTATCTCATATCCTGGGTTTTGTTTCAACTTAGCTCAAGTGTTCCTGCCTGCCGTGTTGAAACTAAGAAAATTTTGTTATGGATTTCTTCCTTCTATTTGTTTTAACATATTTTCATGGATTGTCATTTTCTTACGATTGTTTATCATTTTTTTTTACAGAGGTATTTATTTTATGCTCATCGAAGTTTTAAATCGCAAATCAACTTGACCGGAAAGGCAACATTAAAATAATTTGAAATTCGACGGAAGAAGTACAAATACCTTGAACTGAGCAACTGTTATAGACATGAATAATAACAATTTTTGAGAGTATTGCATCATCAGATCAATATTTGGTTGACTACATTTTGTATTGCGAAAGTCATTTGACGCAGACACTCCGATCGATTTGACGAAACTGTTGGCGCGCTTCTTGGCAAAAGCAATAAATTAATCTAGAGAGAATCTCTACCATCAACTTTTGTGGCATACCATCTGACACTCATTAATTATTGGCGAGTTTCGCTGCTTGCGATAGCATCAGATTATTGCAGGCTTCGCCAAATTGCCATTCACCCCGATCCAATCAGAAGCACAGATCAGATAGATTCAGCTGTGGATTATTTGGGGAGGGGGGAGAGGAACTGTCACCATAACCATTGCTCGAACGCGCGCTCTTTGAACACAAGTTTACTTAGCTCATTTTGCGAAAGCAGGCCTCTCACTCAACAATCATACCAATGTTAAGAAGCACGTTCGGAGCACTTTTTTTTTCAAAAATACACAGTAGTGATTAAATACATATATATTTAGTTCAAATGTGATGTAAAATCAGAAAAATAAATATAATTTTGGTAAAAATTTCATAACATTTTAAGTATAGGGAATTTTTTATAAATATTTAGTACAATTTAGTCCTTACGCCAGAGATGTTACACTCAGTTCAACTAAATATATTTTTATTTCCCTTATAATATATGCTACTATGATAATTTTCGGTCAAATGCCACTCCCAAATAATTGTAAAGTTCTGTTTGTACGATAGGTAGACCACATAAGTTAAGTCTACATGAAAAGGTTGGTGAGTGAGTGAAAAGGACAATGTGGGAGTTTTGCTGACATTAACGATCATATTTATTTGTGCTGTACCAATTCTCCAAGACACACATAGCTTGTCCAAGTTTGCTCTCATTTAAATGTTTGGCAACTCTGTTGGTTATTTAATAACCTTAAAACAATGGATGCATGCATGTGTTGGATCAAGCAAGGAAGACAGAGCATTGGCCTTTAACGTACATTTATTTAATAACTCACAAAATTCATTTAAAGTGTAATTGCTACTAGCAAAATATTCCCTTTCATATTGACATTTTACATACGAGAACTCAGAAGCAGAGGCAAACTATATGGTCGAAGTAATGATTTTCTGAGTTTATCGGGAGGCACTTACTTCAGCTCAAGTATGCAGCGATGAAAGATGGCATCGACGACAGGGACCCAAAATCACGTCATATACCGGATCATCTTGGCGGGTTACTGGCACCACTCCTAGACTCTGAGGCACTCGAGACTCTGTATCATCTGAGCTCTAAAAAAAAAATCGGAGATAAATCTGGACCTTCTCTCCTTTCTCTGTTTTACTTGGAGGGGCTGTTGTCCGTTTACGGGGGGGGGCATTCTGGCCCGCCCCTCTCTTTCATTAGGCAGTGAGTTGTTTTTCTATCAGTAGTTCCTACCCCAAATGGTTTCTTATTATACTGCCCCTGTCCATAGCCTACGAAGTACCTCCCCACCATAAATTTCATTTGCAATACCACTTTGACCCTTATCATCTGAAGGTTTTACTGTGGGCCATAAAATAACGACCATCTATCTTGAAATATTTATAGAATTTTGATCGCTACCAATGGCCACACCAACAGCTATTCTTCTATTTCCTCCTGGTTTACAAGCCCCTATTTACCCCTGACTCTGCAGCCTTTACAGTAGATTTGTTCTTGGCCACACACCGCGGGGAATTATACCATTCCGCTTCAACAAACTCTCTTTGATGAAAAACACCACTGGCCATGACTGTCTCCTGGAACATTTACACTGCTTCAACAGTGTTTCTAGTCTTTTCTGCTGATTCTGTGACATGGGACGGTTTATGAACTGTGAACATTTGTTTCATTGCCCTGCCCTGACTAAACGTTCTCTTGTGCACCGTTACTGGGAGACCAGGGGACTTCTGGATTCATAGACTATTTGCTACAGCTTTTTTCGTTTTTTGTGATTCCTATACTGTATTTTTTCTGGCTGTAGTTGCCTTTTAATCTGTGCCATTGAATATATATATATATATATATATATATATATATATATACAGGGTGGCTAATAAATACTGTAACACTCCAAAAAATAAGAGTTAATTTTAATCGTTTGGAAAAAACAATTTATCTATCTATTTGTGTGATTGGCAACTTTTTGTAAACGCAGACGATTTTTGTTTAAAGTAAAACATGTAGAATATTTTTAAAGATGGAAGCCAAAAGGTTAATGGTTAAACAGCTTTTTGATCGCGGATTTTCTGCAGGTAAAATATTTAAGCAATTAAAATGGCTTGGTTTTAATAGGACGTTTATATATAGGACTATAAATCGATTATTGGATACCAATAGCTGTAAAGATCGACCAAGGTCCGGTCGTCCACGCACTGTTCGTACAAAAGAACGTATCAAAAGAATTCGTGAAAAGATACGAAGTAATCCACAACGTTCTGCAAATAAAATGGCTGCAGAAGAGAACATCAGTCGCAGAACTATGCAACTTATCATAAATGAAGACCTGGGTTTTCGCCCTTATCGCAAAAGAAGAGTTCAAGGTTTGACTACTGCACAAATAGTAAAAAGGTTACAAAGATGTAAGAAATTGCTGAACCGGCACGGTAGCAAAAGTGTTGAAAAAATAATTTTCTCTGATGAGAAGCTGTTTTGTACAGAACAAAGTTATAATGCTAAAAATGATGTTGTATATTCAGCAACCTTCGAGGATATACCTGAAAATCTTCGAACTGTTAAACGCTTTCAGAACAAGAATTCTGTTATGGTTTGGGCTGCAGTGTCACACAATGGAAAACTGCCTCTGAAATTCATCGATAAAGGGGTGAAAATCATTGCTGAATATTACAAACAGGAAGTATTGGCTACACGTTTATTACCACATGCTAACAGATTGTATACCAAAAAGAATTGGATATTTCAGCAAGATTCTGCACCGTCCCACCGATCCAAAACAACACAGGAATGGCTCCATGCCAATTGCCCGAAGTTTATCAAGCAAGAAGATTGGCCACCTTCTTCACCAGATCTAAATCCTTTAGACTATTGCATTTGGGGGATTTTAGAGTCTAAAGTAAATGCTAAGCAGCACAGAAGTTTGGACTCCCTCAAAGCTTCCATACGGAGTGAATGGGACAAATTACCTCTGTTATGAGGGGTACCAGAGATACCCCTTTGCGTTGTGTAAATTTAGGGAGGTGAACTCCAAAGGTAACTATGCGTTTATATATAAAAATAACAACATTTATTATACAATATATTACAAGAAAAGGACGGGTTTACATATTATATTTAAGATCTTGGCTATACATATTTTTAACCAAATTAGGGCATACTTCATCCGCTTCCTGCGGCATAACCATTATGGGTCGAGTGAAATAAAAGTCTCGTAATCTCTCAGAAGGCATGAGCACTATTTAGAGGGGGAATTTATGACCAACCTGGGGAGTTTGATGAAAACAGCATAGCGTGGCATCGTTGAGGGCATTTCTACAGGAGGAGGCTTTAGGCATCGGGTAGAAATTCATGTGGCATTTCACTGGCGGATGCAACAGGATTCGGTGCTGGCGGTTGAAGACGGGTATCTCGCCATTTCACGGGGGCGTCTTTCCTTCCCAGGCTCTCTTGCAGCTCGCTACCTCCAATCGCTCCCTCGCTCTCTCTCTGAACGTCGTTTCTCCCACACTCGGGGCTCCCCCAATCTTTATCATAACCCCTCCCCAGGTTAGTTATTCACGTAAATTTATTGCCTCTTCGAGTTTTTTATTCGAGGGCAGGATGCTCTGACATTCCCATGGTTGACCCACGTGGTACGCTTATTTCCAAGAAAATTGGAAGTCCGTTGAATTTCCTGGAATTTCTTTCCCGCGTCCTGAGGAATTCAGGAGGGGTGATGTTTCTTGGAAAATTGGTGCAGTTCCAATATGGCCGTTTTATGCCCCGTAATCGTGTTGGAAGAACAAAATGGCTATAACGTTGGAAGGAGTTCAAAATGTCCAAATTGTGGATCCTTCACAACAATCACTCCCCCCCTTTTCTAGGCGTGCTGGCACGCCACAGTCTGTAGGGGTTGAAGAACGGATTGGCTCCATTCGCTTCAGCAAAATAGACTCCAATTGCACAAAAGTCACAATGGCAGTAAAATAAAATCATGAATGACATCAGTTGTAAAAGTTCAGGAGGTCAAAATCTCCCCTTATAGTGCTGCAAGTTTTACTGATTTAAAAAAAAAAATTCAAAATTTATAAAGTTTTCTTTAAGCTTACATTAACTCTGACCAACATTAAGTAACATCATAGAAAATGGTATGCATACCCTGTAAAACAAATAATAACAAAATAGTGGCTCGATCAACACATGTGATCAGAGATTAAAATGTAAAGAAAGGGTTATCTTACAGAAATAGAAATCTCTCCGCTAAAATCGTACAGCGAAGATGAAATTTTCAAAAACGTTGGCAAATGTGCATAATCGCCATTATGTGTTTAACTCGCTGAAAGAGTAAAAATGTTCTCTTTTCCTTGCTCTGCCATTTGTGTGAAACATATAATGTGCTATCCATGCATTCAATAATAATAGTACTAATAATGATAATAATAATAATAAAACACAATGATAAAACATAATACACGCTAATCTTTTAATAATATATATATATTTTTTTTAATTTTAAATTTTCCTTTTTTTTTTTTTTTTTTTTTTTTTATTTATTCATTCCCCAACGAAATTGACCAAATTTTGCTCTATCATCAGATTTGTACACTGAAACATCGTCAAATTGCATTTAAACTATGCGCACAAATGAACCCACGACGAAAATTCTAAAGTCTGCTAAGTTTCCTAAAAAAAAATTATATAGATATCTCATAGCGATATAACAGAAGACGAAGAGTTAAGAGAGAGAAAAAAAGAAAAAAAAACTTATTTTTGTCAAAATAAAACTTAACCGAAAGGAGAGAAAAAAAAAAAAATTTACTTTTTACAACTTAGTTTTCAAAAGCCTATCGTTGACACAAGATAGTTGATCAGACCCTCTGGAGAAAACGATAAAACCCCTTAAACCGAGTTTTCCCTTGTAAATTGGCAAATGGGCAGAAAACCTTAGGCGGCCATTCCCAAAGAGTTCTGTCCATGACTTACTGATCTAACTGAACCAAAAACATTTTAAGTAAAAAGTTTTAAATTCTGCGCGAGTAAAGAAAGTTTAATAGCTTAGCAGAAGTATTGAGCGTCTATTTCCCATTCGCCTGATTTTTGCAATTTTCTTCCGGCAGCGGTTCGCTTGCGGTTTTGATAAATGTCTAGACTCTGCATCTCAGTTCGCAATACGGCTTTCGAATTTCGCTTTGTTTGACACCCCGTTTGAGAGCATAATACAAATATCCGCGACCTCACGTACATTTTCGCCTTGAACCTAGCGTTGGGGGAATTAGCGAGACTAACTTTTTCACTCTCTCTGTGGGGCAATTGTTTAGCCGGGGGTCCAGCAAGTTGCTGTGAAACTCCCCCTCCCATTCTCTTCTGTCGAGAACGGGGCGAGGGAACCTCGAATATTTAGTGTGTTCTCAGGATCCAACGACATTAACTTTTTTCACTCCCCCCTTATTTTGGGTCATTCTTCCTATTCCCCGCGATCAAAGTCGCGTTCCCGTTTTAAGGGTAAAGTTGAATTCCGAGTGGGGAAAGTGTGGATTTCGTCCTGCTCCCTCTTACTAGAACACCATTTTAAAAAAGTGGCTATTTTGCCTACTGAACAGTAAAATTCGCGCATTATTCACCGTACTGCCCCCTAAATTTATTACTATCTCTATTTTGTTATTCATTATTTTCTCTTATTCACTCATTATTCGTTACCATTATACACTATTATTATCTTGCCCCTCAACCGGGATTTAAATATAGCAATTTCTCCTACTGGCGACCACTGAACAAAAGTTGCTAAGGCCTCGAATTGCATAAAAAACGCATTGCAGTCTGATTCTGAGGCACCATCGAACGTGAACACTAAATGCGTAAAGCCGGGAGTTTTCCCGCTAACAACTGAATCGGAAGGCGTCGCCATAATACAATAAAGTATGGAAAGGTAATCCGAGATAATTCGATTGTGCTTCAAAACAAACCCTTTTAAACAATTTTTTGTTTTAACATATACATGCGAAACATATAATAATCAAAATAAAGTAAAAATCATTATCCTAGAATTATATATATACTAGCCGCGAGCACATAAGCTCTAACATTTCAATACAATTTGTTCACACAACATGTAGGCATGGCAGGTACAAGGGAAAGAAAAGAGAGAAATTTAAAAAAAAATGTATGCACAACACTTTACAGATATATATATGAACCATAAGAACCTTGCGCGACATTAAAAAGCTTTTTGCCAAGATACACAAAAAAAAATTTTTTTTTTTTTTAGTATGCCCAGGTTTTGGACTAAAGTAAAAATATTATAACATACCCAGGGAAATCCTCGTCACGAGGCACCAATATATGTTATGAGGGGTACCAGAGATACCCCTTTGCGTTGTGTAAATTTAGGGAGGTGAACTCCAAAGGTAACTATGCGTTTATATATAAAAATAACAACATTTATTATACAATATATTACAAGAAAAGGACGGGTTTACATATTATATTTAAGATCTTGGCTATACATATTTTTAACCAAATTAGGGCATACTTCATCCGCTTCCTGCGGCATAACCATTATGGGTCGAGTGAAATAAAAGTCTCGTAATCTCTCAGAAGGCATGAGCACTATTTAGAGGGGGAATTTATGACCAACCTGGGGAGTTTGATGAAAACAGCATAGCGTGGCATCGTTGAGGGCATTTCTACAGGAGGAGGCTTTAGGCATCGGGTAGAAATTCATGTGGCATTTCACTGGCGGATGCAACAGGATTCGGTGCTGGCGGTTGAAGACGGGTATCTCGCCATTTCACGGGGGCGTCTTTCCTTCCCAGGCTCTCTTGCAGCTCGCTACCTCCAATCGCTCCCTCGCTCTCTCTCTGAACGTCGTTTCTCCCACACTCGGGGCTCCCCCAATCTTTATCATAACCCCTCCCCAGGTTAGTTATTCACGTAAATTTATTGCCTCTTCGAGTTTTTTATTCGAGGGCAGGATGCTCTGACATTCCCATGGTTGACCCACGTGGTACGCTTATTTCCAAGAAAATTGGAAGTCCGTTGAATTTCCTGGAATTTCTTTCCCGCGTCCTGAGGAATTCAGGAGGGGTGATGTTTCTTGGAAAATTGGTGCAGTTCCAATATGGCCGTTTTATGCCCCGTAATCGTGTTGGAAGAACAAAATGGCTATAACGTTGGAAGGAGTTCAAAATGTCCAAATTGTGGATCCTTCACAACAACCTCATAAAATGATTCGTGCCGCAATAGGACAGTGGCGTAAGAGATTATCTTTAGTAACCGATAAAGATGGCGGTCGATTCGAGTAAAATTATTTCATGGTAAACTTTCATGTATAATGTTCATAATATTGTTGTATTTTCCATTTTCTATTTCATCTGTGTGTAATTAAATGATTCGATATTTGTCACAGTATTTATTAGCCACCCTGTATATATATATATATATATATATATATATATATATATATATATATATATATATATATATATATATATATATTACTCACCAACCTTTTCATGTAGACTTAACTTATAGTGGTCTACCTATCGTACTACTTACCTGTGTTCTCAGGTAAAAGTTTTAAAATATTTCCAAAAATCACTCAAATATACCAAAAAAGGTGAAAAAACACTGATTTTTTAAATTATCTTTTATAAGTTCAGGACCTGTAAAATAACTAAATTAACACATATAGCTTAGCTTTTAGTTCAATACACAGTTAATAATATGTAAAATACTAATGCAAAATTTCATTGAAATATATTGAAAACTTTTTAAATTATTAGCTTGCTTATTTACAAAAGTAACTAAAACATTAGTTTTCTAGAAAATGCTTTTACAGATGCTACTTTTAGTCCTTTAATATCGTTTTCGGTTTATTAAATTGGCCATAAATTCTCATTCAATGATAGTACGAATAAAGGAAAAACAGTTTTAGAATCCTAAAAGAATCTAAGGCCTTTGAATTAGAGCAATAAAACAAGTTTCGAAATTTTGTACCAAAACAGCCATTTTAACGTAGGGAGATACCTTAAGAAACCAAGGATGTAGTAACATTATTTGTCAGTTGGCACGACATTGAAATTGTTTAACCAACAGAATGAAAAATAACAGGATTTATCAAATAATGTCAAAAAATTTACGCAAGCAGTTTTAGAAATAAGAAAGAAAAAATTATTTGATGACATTTATCTCCCAGATGAAAGTTTTTAATCCAATGGTTGGTAATTTTTATTTTAAAAACATTAAACTTAATAATTTAATTTTTAATTTCTTGAATATAAATAAAAGTTAACGAAAAAAGTTTAGTATAAAATCATCAATACTTTTAGGTTATTTTAAATACTTTATGCCATTTTGAAATACTAACAATAACATATTTTTTATCCATGACTGTTTCAAACGAATTAGACCCATGTTAAAAAAAGAGATCTTGTTATTTCAACACAGTAAAAAACGGAAAATAAATCAGTATAAAAATTTAAATTCAGACTGAAAAACCTTTTTTGTAACAAAAAATGCCTTCGAACTGTAAATATTTTAGTTTTTAAAGATTGCAAGGATTTCAGTGTAATAAGTATGTTTATTGGTATTCTATGCAGTAATTTTTGTGCACGTAATGGAAAGAGTTATTACTAAGTACAACTTTTAAATTATTCATCTCACATTTATAGAATATTAAAATGAAAAACAATGATGAAGTAAGGGTATTTTCATTCTTAATCACTAATTGCAGAATAGGGGCAAACCCCATGTAATAAATACAGATATTTTTTTCGGGTTTGTTTTAAAATTAATGCTCACATTTTAATAATATCCATTCTACTGCATATTTACATATTTGTCACTTTTTGATACATTAATTAACCAAGCAATCGAGTCCAGAATCTTTTGTTTTTTAGATTGATTATTTACGTCCATTACAATTTTTTAAGGTAAGTTCTAAAATCAATATTCACATTCTCATAATATCCATTTTACTTCATACGTATTTACATATTTGTCACTTTTGGATGCGTTAATTAACAAAGTAATTGAGTCCAGAATCCTTTGTTTCTAGATTGATTATTTGCACCCATTGCAAGTTTTTTAGGTTTGTTCTAAAATTAATGTTAACATTCTCATATTATCCACTCTACTTCATATCCACATATTTGTCACTTTTTGATACATCAACTAATCAAGCAATCGAGTCCAGAATCTTGTTTTTTAGATTGATTATTTGCGTCCATTACAATTTTTTTAGGTTAGTTCTAAAATGAATGTTCACATTCTCATAATATTCATTCTACTTCATATTTACATATTTGTCACTTTTGGATGCGTTAATTAACCAAATAATTGAGTCCAGAATCCTTTGTTTCTAGATTGATTATTTGCACCCATTGTAAGTTTTTTAGGTTTGTTCTAAAATTAATGTTAACATTCTCATAATATCCATTCTACTTCCTATTTACATATTTGTCACTTTTTGATACATAAACTAATCAAGCAATCGACTCCAGAATCTTTTGTTTTTGAGATACATTATTTGCGTTCATTACACAGACTAAGCCCAGAATCTGCTTCAACATTTGCTTCTCCGGTTTTACTGCAGATTGTGTGCTGGGTGAAATTAATAATATAGCAATAATGAAAACAAATATTTCACATAAAGTCTTAAGATTTTAGAAACGTCTATCGTTTTTAATTTGAGTATCACAAAATAAGTATCCCTCTATGTCTAACTTTATTTCAACGCCTTTGCTAAATTAGCATTTTTTATTATAAATTAATTCATGCTATTTGTCTTTCATTTGTTTCGTTACTTGCACTGTAATTACTACTCAGTACACCAAGTTATAACAAAACGCGTTAAAAGCAAGATATTTTTGTTTCTCATTGAAATGTTTTCTTAAACACTCGAATTTACTTTATTATTTTAAGTAAAAAGAGAGACTGGGAAATTAGCGCATATCATCATTGAGAGATACTCTTCTTCATGCATACACAAAATTAATGCACGACTAAATATTCAGAGAGTACACTACTTTCTTTTTAGAGGACTTACACTATTCGTACAATGAGAGCTAGTGTTGGCACGAGATCAAATTTATTCTAATTGAAGCTGTGCAGTCATGCTTCGACGTTAAAATTCTGTGAAGCACAAAGGAAAAATTGACCTTTTCTTTTACTGTTAGACATTAATTCAACGCAGTGGAAAATTTTCTCTTACGTTCTTTTATAAAAATTGATTGTTAAAATAATTTAATAATTATTTTTACCATTGGGTGACAGAAATATGAGTTACAATTTCTTGATCTGAAGCTACTATTTCCTGTAATTTTAGCTGAATAAAAATTTTAAATATTTGAAGCTTACAACTTTAAAAGCAATTTAATATTTTATATCGAATCAAGTTTCCTTACATATATATACATACATATATATATATATATATATATATATATATATATATATATATATATATATATATATATATATATATATATATATATATGTATGTATGCATGTATATACATATATATATATGTATATATATATATGTATGTATGCATGTATATAGATATATATATATGTATATATATATATGTATATATATATATGTATATATATATGTATATATATATATATGTATATATATATGTATATATATATGTATATATATATATATATATATATATATATATATATATATATATATATATATATATATATATATATATATTATATATATATATATATATATATATTTATATATATATATATATGTATATATATATATATATATATATATATATATATATATATATATATATATATATATATATATATATATATACATATATATATATAAATATAGATATATATATATATATAAATATATATATATATATATATATATATATATATATATATATATATTATATATATATATTTATATATATATATATATATACATATATATATAAATATATATATATATATATATATATATATATATATATATATATAATATAATATATTATATATATATATATATATATATATATATAAATATATATATATATATATATATATATATATATATATATATATATATATATATAATATATATATATATATATATATATATATATATATATATATATATATATATATATATATATATATATATATATATATATATATATATATATATATATATATATATATATATATATATATACAGTGGACGCTCGTTAATTCGAACTCAAAGGCTCTCAGAGAAAAGTTCGAATTATCCGATGTTAAGAGAAAATTTGTAACTTTAAAAGGGTATCACTGAAGAAGAAAAATCTCCTAGTATGTATAACCCCAGAAAACATATTATACTATGTTATCTAAAATTAAATATATTAAAAAGCAATACAGATTTACATTAATCATAAAATGAAGCAGAAGATATGCAGCAGAAAGTAAACTTTAATTAAAAATATGAATTACGATTTTGGGAAAAACTGTAAAATGGATGTTTGGTTTTCTTTTATGATGCCTACATTGTTCAGCCAGCTTCTCGATTTGAAGCAAACATTTCAATTCATTTTCAGAGGAAGGTTTCATCTGAATAAATGCTTTCAGAGTTTTAATAGAGTCCATTATGACTTGATCATTAGGACGCTTAACAGTCTCTGCATTCTCATCTGATTTCGATAAGGTCTCTTCTATTTCATCTTCTCGGATAGTTTTTATTATGTTATCATCGCTCAGTTTTCCTGAGACTTCCACGTTTTCATCTACCCATACATATTCAGAAAAAGTAACGTTATCACCGTTAAATTTTTTTAATTCAGATCTTCTTTTTCAAATCTGTATCAATATCGTCACATTCTTCGATATTATTGTTCTCTTTGGCGTGCATGAATTTAGCATGACGAAAGCAATTACTAATTGTTCTTTCTTTAACATAATAGCATGCAACGTATAGATCATTTATAGCTATCAGCATAGTAATGTCGTAATTTTCACCACAATCTAAACAAAAATACAATAGCCACTAAAGTTTAGAGGAGGAAATGCAATAGTCTAGGAATGCAGGCATGTGCCTCTTTACACAGAAAAGAAATACAGATGATTTTGACACACAAAATAATAAATGCAGCGTGTATTTTCTCCTTAAACGAGGAAAAAGAAATATAATTTGTCAAATTTTTAGTTCGAATTAACCGAAGTGATAAAAATTTAGTTCGAATTAATGAGATATTTTTAACATTAATCCGAGTACAAGTTTTTTGGGGCCTTTGGATTAGTTTGAATTAACCGAAAGTTCGAATTAACCGAGTTCGAATTAACGAGCGTCCACTGTATATATATATATATATATCAGTGTCTGGTTACATTTTTTGCCTTGAAGAAGAAGTTCCTGGGATTAAGTATTAAGTCTTGTAGTGTAGAGGTATTTGCCTCATATTGTTACTAGTATAAATTTCTTATTTGTGTTCCAAATTATAAGAAATGTCAGTAATTTTTTAATGTTAAAAATAATTAATCTGGTTACAAAATTGCAGTTGACTAGCATGTCTTTGAGATCCAGTTTTTGTTCAAACAGAATGGTAGTGCATGCTATATCGGGAAGAAGAACAATTCTGAATGATATAACCAATAATATTTTTCCCTCTCTTATGAGCTACTTGAGATAGCTCATTTGCGTCTCTGGCTCATTTGCTTTCCATCTCTTATGAACTGTCTAAATACATTTAGATAGTTCACCCGACTGTAATTGCTGTTTGTACCCAAGTCTCAAGCACAGGTTACATTCCGGTTAATGTTGGTTCTCGATCGTAAGTATTACTTGAGATTTTTAAGACATAATCGGATTTCTGAATATTCCTATCTAATATAATAGATAAATTTATTCTTCTTAAATACACATATTTATTCCTTTATATAGATATTTATAAAGAAATGCTTTACCATTCTTCTTGTTTCTCTTTTTCCATATGCTTCCATGACTTGCATCAGCCACTACCGAAAGAAATGTCATTCATCCGTAAATTAGATCTGAATATATCGCTTTGTAAATTGCAATCAACAAATTACAATTTTCCAAAACATTTTCTTATGCCACAAAATTCATTTCTTCGTCACTGTGAAACAATTACGAAGAGCTAGAGTATTCAGTGACGACTTCCCTTGTTTCGTTTCTCTGTGTCTCGTACTGAGCAAAACAACGGCCCGCAGTTATAAAAATATGCTTTCAAAATTTTGTATCATACTAAAGCAGAGGCCAAAATAAAAGAAATAAGTATTGTTAACCCTTTCACTCCCAGTGATGCCAATTGGAATCATGATATTCAGAATTTTTTTTCTCAGCCGCCAGAACTGTCACTGATATCAAATAAATTTTATTGAAATATTTGTACATTTTTCTATGCAAAATTATTTTTTCCTTTACCCTATACATGGCAGCACTATTCCAGTAAAGGAAGAAATATTTGATGTTTGAGTGTCAACTGAAATCTAAAAACACGTTAAAATCAATTTCATTTTAGATGTAATTAAAAAAATAATAATGTTTAAATTAGCCTCTTATCATTTTTAAATAAGTGTAAAAATCATATTTTGGCAATTTTTTTAAATAAATTATCCGAAATATTTGTTGCATATTTTTTCAAAAACGAGTGATTCCAAATGGCATCACTGGGAGTTATCAATGGGGTGCGCAACTCAACACCTCCAAACGTTTATTTACGATTGCTAGCGGTTGTAGCACATGGTTGTACCAAATTTGAATACTTGAATAGTATTAATTGAATATAAGTATACTTCTACTGATTTGCTTCAAAATCTTTTAACATGCCAAAAAGAAAATCGGAATTTTATCGATAGATAAAGCTCTTTATTTGATAATGAATGGGGATCTATTTGATCTATTGACAATTTAGGCCACTGGCCTCTTCCTATAGAAGGAAAAAGATGTAAATTGTGTATCAAATCGTACACCAGAACAATGTGTGAAAAATGCAATGTGTCACTTTGCCTTAACAAAATTAATAATTGTTTTAAAAAATTTCATGTAAAATAAATTAAAATAATTATTAAAATAAATTGTTAAAATTCATTAAAATATATTTTTTATTCATTAAAATATATTATTTGCTTCAGATACATGTATAGATCAAAATACATTAAAATATTTAATTTTTTCCACCTACCATCAACTCCCAATGATTCCAAATGGCATCAACTCTATTTTTAACTCAAGCACTACTTAATTCCCAATGATGCCATTTGGAATCATTTAAAATTTTGATTAAATAATTAAAAAAAATTTTTTTTTCTTTCTGTTCTTTTATACTGGACATAAAATGAGTTCATTTCAGGAATTTCATATTTTTAGAATGAGTAATAAACTTTTGGGACTGAAAGGGTTAAATGTAAACTAGATAATCGATATTTACTTCTTAAACAATTTAAAACGTTCCCATAAATACGAAAAAAAAAATAATATTTAATTGACCTGTTTGAAATACTTCACAGGTGTAGCACTTTTGTGCGAGGCATATGCCCATGATGTAAATAATATGTCATTTAACAAAATTACTTTACTAATAACATATTTTATTATTCTGATTATAAGTACTAGGATTTTAAAGATTGGTGTTTAATCAATCTGGATAAAAAAAGGTGATTCTTTAGAATTTACACAGAGTAAAACTACTTTTATAACAAAGAATTGCTCAAATGAAGCAGGCAGAAAAATAATATAGAAAAATAATGGAGATGGACTCTGCCAAAGTGTGAAAGATTTTTAAAAAAAGGGTTGAAGGTTTGCGAAACAATGACGGAACAAGGAACATGCGTGTCTCTTATAAACAAGATTGAAAATTGATGAAAAAATGTATTACAAGCGTATTAAAAGGTCATCAGAGACTTAGTGGAGCTATACAACGCGCAAAAGCACCCTATATGTTTACTGGTGGGGTATATTCCAGTCGTTATCGAACTCAGAATGGGAAGCATAATATTTTCTTTACATTAACAAAGATCAGAAAAATGCTTTAAAGGAAAATTGTTTATAGGGATCTGGGAAATTAAATTTATCACAAGAAAAGAATAATTATTCTAATGGAATTAAGTTGTTGCCAACATATTTAGGAGATATATCTTGTCAGAAGCTGATAATGAGATTGTGATTTTAAAAGCCTATTCCCAAAGTAATTTCAGTATTATCAGATTTACATTAAAGAGATTTTTCCTCTTCAGAATTTTAAAAGAATTCTACTACGTTCTTTTAAGAACGTAGAAAAAGATCTGTAGGTCTTAATACGTCCTTTTCTGTTTTTGGTCATAGCTGTCCAAGGCCTCATGATAAATGGTCTAAAATTGCCCAGAAATATACATACATTACCGTCATATCATGGGTGTCTTTAACAAAATAATTGAAATACACTACAACTGAATAACAATACAAAGCAACATAATTTTTTGTTTTCTTGCTAAGGACTTCGGCGTTTTGTTATACAATTGAATCCTGATTTTTACCCATATTTTCCCCAAACTATTAGTAAGGAAAATATTTTCTGATATAAACTATTTTATCCATATGATAAAAGACTAGCGACTCGATTAAAGCGCACTTTCTCTATTTCACTGTCAAAAAAGTAACTTTAGTTTAAATTCCCTTTTTTCACTCAACATCTTGCTTAATCTTTCACCACAAAAATTTACTGAACCTCATCGGGAATTTCAGCTTGCGGTTTTAGTACGAAGTCTTTAACCGGAGAGAGGTGTTGAAATGCCGATCCCAATAATGCGAAATCACCAAATTGCAAGTTTAAGAGAAAGAAACACCTCGTGCCTACCCTTTTCAGCACAAAATCCACTAATTTTTCCTTGAAAAGTTGTTGTTGTTTATGTCCCCTAACCGGATATGTATTCCAGACCAAGTTCCATACAGGCTTGCGGGCTGAGTGGTGCGGCTCTGGTTTATAATGACCCCACAAAGATTGACTCAGCCAGGTGCCACCTCAATTT